>JABMCL010001542.1:275000-380000 GCA_018857735.1 Alviniconcha marisindica
GTAAAATTTCCAGGCTGAAAGATGCATGCACGCACCTGCAAGCAGTATATGTTCTGGTCCTATAGCACATCTACTTTCAGTGCTATGCGTTTTGATGAAAATCCTTTCACATGCTGGACAAAGAAGACAAAAACCCAGTTAAGGGTTTCAAATTCATTACTTTTATCAGTTGTTTTCAAGTGACATGGCAGTGAAGGGATTAAATATTCAGTTATATTTTAATAAAACATTGAAAGTAGAGTGTTTAGTTTAATGTTCAGTCATATACATGTGTAATCAATAGTATTTGTGTTAAATAAATATTTATCTAAAAAAAAAACTAAAAAAAACAGATTTTGTTTTTAGAACTGACTCACTGGGCTGAACATTATAAATGTTCTTCTTCTCTTGTTGTAGCTGTAGTTGTATTGCAATACTAATGATACAGTATTAGATAATATACTTAATTAATTATTGTTTTTGTGATTTCAGGCATACAGACACATAGCCAGTAGTTGGTCTTTGTATTCTAGTCCAGCTTGCCCATCATGTGGTCAGTCACAGTACCTTGTGAACAGTGGTCAGCTTGACTTCAGGATAGCACAGGTAAACAGGGAGTTTTAAATGTACCATACCCTCATTGTCATACTTAATACTATTAATATTATACTATACAATTTATTTTTTCTTGAATTTAGAAGCCAACTGTTGTGTTATAAATATTCATTGTTAACCATGATTACTCAGCTTAGCTATGTTAGGCTCTACAGATGTTCAGCAGGTCAGCGCTGTAATATAATATATATTTCTGCTGCTAATTTTTAACTAAATATAACTTTTATAAGTTATAACTATCATCTAGTACTGTGTAGTAGCTGACTGAATCATTGAACATTACCACAGGAGCACTTTTCAGGGAACATGTTTTTTACTGATTTTTAATAAATTCTTGGTGGTGGTTTAGCTGTGTATACATTATAATTCTATACAAAGTGAGGAGGAGGATTGGGATGGGGGGTGGGGGCCAGGGGTTATTAGTAACACTAACACAATAACAGTAAGTGAGTAACACTAACACTGTAACAGCAGATTAACTTTTTATTTTTATGTGAATGATAAAATAAAGTTGGCTGTGGAGTGAAAAGCCCTGATTAGTTGGTAAGTCGATTTGACTTTGAGATTCTTATTTTGATCTATCCTGCATGTTTGATTGAAGACAGAGTTCAATGTTTCTGAGGTGGAGATCATGGTTATCAGTTGTTGTTTTTCCAGTACTCTAGTTTCTTAGTCTCCTAGTTTCCTACCAGTGGCTTTTAGTTTTAGGTCTTAAGATCTGGTGAGTTTGGTAATATTTTTTCGTATTTGTGAGAACAAATAGTGATACTGATAGTGTTGTGTAAACATGTTATTGTTGTTGCCAAGTGTGTGTCTGGGGGGGGGGGGGGGGGGGGGGGAAGCAAATCATTATTTGTTGTTATTATGATATTAATCACTTTATGACCTTAACTTTGCAGGTCCGATGGATGTCAGGTGGTCGCAGAAACTTTATCCAGCAGGTCATAGACAATGTCAAGCAAGAATTCACAAAAAATAAGGAAATGAAGGTTTGTGAAGAGACTGAAACAATGATGATGATATTGTGATAGTAGTAACAATATTTTACACGTGCTGTTTGCTGCCTTCACTTCCCTTTTAAGTTTTACTTTTAGTCAGGAACTGGAAGTCTATTTGGCAGTGGGACTGACACTAGTGACAGGCTGACATGACATATAATAAAAACAATAATCTGCTATTACAATATTAGTGCTAGTGTCATACTCTAATAGTGCACACCATGGTGTGAGATGTCATTTGCCTCCCCTTAGAAGGTGGGGGGCAGGCTTATGTATTGAATAATTGATTTACCTGTACATATGTATCTGCCGAACAACGCTAAGTCTTGATGACATCTTTTGAAACTTTTCCAAGCACTGTTACTGTGTTACTGTTAGATATACTGGTGCATCATCATAAGCCAGAGTGTTGATAACGGTATGTTACTAACAATAACACTGACAGTTAAGTATTAGTTGCAGTGCACACAATTTTGAAATGAATTGTGAAAATGAAGGTTCAGATCGGGGGGGGGGGGGGGGGGAGCTAATTGATTCATTGCAAACTGATTATTTTTGTGTTTAATTTTGGTTTTAAGTTAACATAGTACTATAAAGTATAACACAATTTTCTTTCAATAAGTTGGAGAGAAAAAGTTAATCTTGAAAAAGCATTCAGACTTCGTTATAAATTATAATACGATAAGTGAACTGTTCAGACTTGGTTTTAATTAATAACGCAGCATGTTTGCATTTGCAGGAAAGCTTGAAGAAATTCAAGGAGGAAACACAGAAGCTGGAAGAGTCAGAAGCATTAAAAAAGGCCAGACAAAAGTTTGTAAGTGTATAAACATTTGTGTTCATGAATCTGTTAGTGTTACTTATGCTGGCAAAATATTTTTCTGTGTGTATTACTATTAGTTACATTTGCATCTGATTTATGAAGCCATAGACTAGACTTGATTGAGAAAGCCTTTTGTAGCTTTCTCTCTCTTTTCTGCCTGCTTGCTTGTCTGTTGGTCTGTGTCTGTCTTTTGTGTGTGTGTCTTTTTTCTTTTTTAGATTGTTTTTGTTAACCTTGTAGTTGTACTGAGACTTGTGTGTTTGTGATCTTTTGTCACTGTATCACTATCAGTGTGTGTGTGCTTGCATGTGTGTATCGCCCTGATATAACCGTACTGGTTGACTGGGCGTAAAACACCAACTTACCTTGCATGTGCGTTTGCGATGTTTTATTAACAACCTGTGTCACTGTTAGTGTGTGTATGTGTGTGTGTATGTGTATACATGCTTGCATGTGTATGTGTGTGTACATGTAAGCGCATGTGCGCTTGTGCATTGATGCAGAGTTAACAGACATACTTTTTGCCATCAGGAACATATTGAAGCTGAGACTGCTTCTGTGAGGAAGACGCTGGATGACATCAAGGAAAAAGTCTCAGAGGTTGGTGATTGTGGCTTAACATCAAATATTGTCCAGCAGACATGATGCAGATCAATATCAGAACAATAAAATTTACAGAACCTTCCTCCGTTAATTTGAATGTGAGAAGAGCAAACTGGTGTCACTGTTGACTGTCGATTTTCCTGGCACCTGGTTAAACTGTTGTATGTGATTATGAATCTGATGGTGTTTCAGTGGTCTACAGTTTGTCTGATAGACCCTTTTATAAACATTTCTGTGAAAAAGTGATTTGGTCACTAACTTCCCTGTTCTGTGAAAATTGAAATATGCTAATTTATGTATGCAAAACATTTTTTGTGCCCTTTCATTGCCTACCCATTGCCATGGGCCAGTGCATTTAAGCATAAAGCACTGAAAGATGTTATGCATGTCTTTCTATGCTGGAAGTTTCTCCAGTGGAAATGCTCATAAAGTGTAATATTGACTATATATTATAATGGTTGCATATTATGAGTATTGTTGTACTTTTGTCGTAATTGTTGGTTATTGTTGCTTTGTTCAATCTGGTAGAGTATTATTGTGTTTTTGTCATAATGGTTGGTGACTGTTTCTTTCAGTGGCGTTGACTTGTTCTTTGTTTAGATGGTAGAGGAACTGCAGAAGACAGCGATCCTGGAGATTTGTCATAATTATTGGTGACTGTTGCTGATTTAATCTTTGTTCAGACAGTGGAGCATTATTGCACTTTCGTCATAAGGGTTGGTGGTTATTTCCTGGTTAGTGGTTAATGGTTAGTGTTGACTTGTTCTTTGTTCACATGGTGGAGATATTGTATTTTCGTCATAATGGTTGGTGACTGTTTCCTTAGCAGTGTTGACTTGTTCTTTGTTCAGACGGTAGAGATATTGTACTTTCATCATATTGGTTGGTGACTGTTTCCTCAGCGGCGTTGACTTGTTCTTTGTTCAGACGGTGGAAATATTGTACTTTTGTCATAATGGTTGGTGACTGTTTCCTTAGCAGTATTGACTTGTTCTTTGTTCACATGGTGGAGATGTTGTATTTTCATCATAATGGTTGGTGACTGTTTCCTCAGCAGTGTTGACTTGTTCTTTGTTCAGACGGTGGAAATATTGTACTTTCGTCATAATGGTTGGTGACTGTTTCCTTAGCAGTATTGACTTGTTCTTTGTTCACATGGTGGAGATGTTGTATTTTCATCATAATGGTTGGTGACTGTTTCCTTAGCAGTATTGACTTGTTCTTTGTTCACATGGTGGAGATGTTGTATTTTCGTCATAATGGTTAGTGACTGTTTCCTCAGTGGTGTTGACTTGTTCTTTGTTCAGACAGTGGAGTGTTAATATGCTTTGTCATAATGGTTGGTGACTGTTGCCAACTTGTTCTTTGTTCAGACATTGGAGTGTTATTGTGCTTTTGTCACATTGGTTGATGATTCTTTCCTCAGCAGCATTGACTGGTTCTTTGGTCAGACAGTGAAGATATTGTGCTTTTGTTGTATTGGTTGATGACCGTCTCTTCAGCAGCATTGACTGGTTCTTTGTTCAGACATTGGAGTGCTATTGCGCTTTTGTCATATTGGTTGGTGACTTTCCTCAGCAGCGTTGACTTGTTCTTTGTTCAGACGGTGGAGGAGCTGCAGAAGACAGAGATCCTGAAGAAGGGCCAGGAGCTGGGCAAGGAGCTGGGCAAGTCAGCTGGCAAAGCTGCTGAAACCATCAGCAAGTCTGGGGAGCAGATCAGCCAGACTGCCGCCTACAAAACAGTCTCTGAGGTCAGAGTCAGCTTCTTTTTTCATGGCACAGCAACAAGGCAAATCTGTGTCACACACTAAAAAAAAAAAAAAATGAGATAAAAATTGTTTCTGTGCTTTTCCAGGTACAGATTATCCCTAAGAATGCACCTCTTCTTCAGAAATTGTCTCTGTGCTTTTCCAGGTACAGATTATCTCTAAGAATACACATCTTCAAAACTTGATTCTATGCTTTTTCAGGTACAGGTTATCTCTAAGAATACACCTTCTTCAAAAATTGGTTCCATGCTTCTCCAGGTACAGATTATCTCTAAAAATAAACCTCTCCTTCAAAAATTGATTCTGTGCTTTTCCAGGTACAGGTTATCTCTAAGAATACACCTCTTCTTCAAAAGTTGATTCTGTGCTTTTCCACGTACAGATAATCTCTAAGAATACACCTCTTCTTCAAGTAATATCGTGGGATGGTTTTCATTTCTCCAGTTATTGCTGGATGTAATGCCAGACCCTTAGAAGTTAGATATGATGTAGTGTATGTGTGACCTAATTTTGTGAAAGAGCTCTTAGTCTTACTATTAGACGCTGTGTTATGGGTGCTTTTCCTTCTGTATTCTACAGATTTCTATGTTGGAATGCAATCTTTCATTTATCTAGTTATTGCCACATAGACCGACATTTATTTATCTAGTTATTGCCACATAGACCATGCTTTTTAGATGTTCAGTGTTGGGAAAGAATTTTAAAAGCGCTAATGTGTTTTCTTAATTTCTGCAGCAGATGTGGCTACATCAAAGAAACACTGCAACATTGAACATAAGAAAAAAATGATGTGCGCTTTTTATTTACAATTTATTACTATTAATACTGGGATAGGAACACACCACTGTTTTGCTGTACAAAAAGTATTTTGTCACCTTTTCAAAGCTAATAACGGAGTTTGTAAAAATGAGACAAAAATCAGGAACAGCATTGTGCTCAGTAGATAATTATTTTACCAAGTTGTCTGTTAATGTAGAGGCAGTGGAGGGTCGGAATATGAGTTATGTCTGTGCACTTAATCAATCTCAGAAGCAATGTTTTTTGATGTTTTACTCTGTTTCACTTGTAGACTCTTTTATTGTTGAATTTGAGTGACCCCAAAAGGCAGATTTTCATTTTATGTATTTATTATGAATAATAAAGTTATTTTCTATTTGCATTCTGCATTGTATAAAATAAAATGTCCTTCATTTCAGGGGGTGAAAGCGGTAAAACAAGAGTTTGACGATGTGGCGTTATCCCGAGCTAGGTTGTACAGACCTCCAGGTATGCTTGAATTCAGAGTGAGCTGCAGCGAAAACATAGCAGCAATGTTTGTGTTGGCTTCAATTAGAAAGAAGTTGTGAACTATGGGTCATGCAGTGAGGTTCTGGTTTGGTGTGTGTTTACTGGATTGAGCCGATCACTCGTGTTTGGAACAGTTTGTCTCTCTCAGGGCAGTAGTTCACAGTGTAAGGTTTACAGCAAACTCTTCAAGTTGGGATTGTTAACACCACCGTGACTACAGGAAGCAGCTGGCCTTTGACCTGGATGTATTTATGAAGTTCTTATATATGCATTTTCCTCCATATTATCAACGTAATTGCGAGGTATGTTTTTTTGTTAGATTTTTTGCGCACAGTATAGTTTATAAGTGCAAATAGCTAATTCACTGGTGATAGCGATTTTGAATACACAACGTGTATTGGGTGGTTCAGTGAAGCTGGTTTGCATGAGTGAATGCCCTTTGTAACCTTTGCGCAAAAGTTGCGAATGGGTTGCAGCGTCACTTCCGAGCCGATTTCTGAGTAGGCGTTGCTCCACGCTGTGTATAACAGTGGAAGTTGAACCTAGAATTGTGAAGCAGTACAAATGCCACCACTGTTGCAGTTGCAAAAATTACCGGGGAAAGGGGATGGAGAGTGGAAAAAAAGTGTCTTCGCATTGTTTTTCAGCTGACCAGAATATCGCGAGTTCATGGAAAACGTGTTTTGGGGCATCCTATAGCATGAACAACAAGTTATTGCTTGTAGCGAGACACATTCTGACTATGGGCCTCAAAAAATATCTTTAAAGTTGGCAGTGTAAAATTCGCAAATTCACTGTCACTGCTTTCCATTGTGAAGAAAGTACGCACCGGAAGTAAAAGCAGCCAAGGGACTTAAGCGATGCCGGGTAGAAGTCAAGGGAGTTAACAACCCTGCCTGAACCGCCCAATAGTGCTTAAGTACTTTTTTTTAAACTCTTAATTATTTTATTTTTTATTTGCAGATAAGCCAAAAAAGAGAACAGAGTTAGCCACCGCCCAATAGTGCTTAAGTACTTTTTTTTAAACTCTTAATTATTTATTTTTTATTTGCAGATAAGCCAAAAAAGAGAACAGAGTTAGCAAGGATAGTTCGCGAGGAGAGACCGCTGCAAGCTAATGAGTAAGTGTAACTTTTATGCATGCATTCTTGGGTCTTTCAAGAGTTTCTGATTTATTGAAACCTGAAGATCAGTGTGAATGTTTAAGTTTTTTGTGATCCTTTTGAAAGTGCAGTATTTTGCAGTGGACAGCTGTGTTTTGCTTGCTATCATTATCTTGGCAAGTTTGTTAACAGGCAAAAGACCAGGTGTTGTGTTTCACAAAAGGCTGACATTAATAATAATAAAATAATATTAAATAAAAAGTAAATACCATAACCTGTAAAATTCTGATAGAAAACCCCCAAACCAAGGAAACATCAAATAAATTGTGTTTTGAGAGGAAAGGGATGTTTGAGCATGGTGTCTGTTGCTTGTGTGTCGAGCAGTTAGCCTTGTATCACACAGAGATAATAATTAACGTGTGAACTATGTGCTGACAGAGAAACAGCATCATGATGGAGGCTCAGAAGCTGAACGTTAATTTTAGGTCCATGGGAGGAACGGTCTGCTCATCGTAGGCATCAACTATTGAGGCGGTCAGTCCTCAGGCAGAGCAGACCCTACCTTACCATTCCTCCCAAGAATCACAGCAATAGGGTACACGTGAAGTGCGTGCTGACAAAAAAGCAGACAGAGTCATGTTACACAAAGATACTGTTCAACTCTTGCCCACATAATGTGTGTTGTTAGGTATGCTGCTGGCTTTGTAAAGTGTGCATTGAATGGGAATCTGTTGTCATACAAAAATAGACAGGTATATTGCTGGCTTTGTCACGCAAAAGTACTGATTGATGTGTACTGATTGACAGGTGTGTCGTGTGTAAAGTGTGCATTGACAGGTGTGACTGATATGTAAAGTGTGCATGGACAGGTGAGACTGATAAGTAAAGTGTGCTTGGACAGGTGAGACTGATAGGTAAAGTGTGCATGGACAGGTGAGGCTGATAGGTAAAGTGTGCCGGACAGGTGAGACTGATAGGTAAAGTGTGCTTGGACAGGTGAGACTGATAGGTAAAGCGTGCTTGGACAGGTGAGACTGATAGGTAAAGTGTGCATGGACAGGTGTGACTGATAGGTAAAGTGTGCATGGACAGGTGTGACTGATAGGTAAAGTGTGCATGGACAGGTGTGACTGATAGGTAAAGTGTGCTTGGACAGGGAAGTTGCTGGCTGTGTATAAGAGAGAGACAATGACAGCATGCATGCTTTTTGTGTGTATGCTGATGTGGAAGCAGCCAGTCTTGCATCACCCTGAAGTGATGATTGACATGTGAAACGCATGTTGACAGGGAGGCTATGGGCATGGTGCTGCACAAAGACTCGCGCTTCTACCAGAGCTGGCAGAATTTCAAAGACAACAACCAGTATGTCACAAGTAAGCCTCCTCTGTGCGCTGTGCATGTGGTCAGTCAACACGAGCAAGCATTGCCAGCCTGTCACACATCTTTGCATGGACTTGAATTCAAGCCTTGTTCCTGCGTGCCTCCTTCCTGTTGCCTGAGTCCTGTGCTGGGGTACCGAAGATGCAGAAATTGGGGTCTGCTCTGCTGAGAAGCCAGACCTGTCACAGGCTATGTCTTTGATTAAAAGCCTGGACTGGGTCACAGTATAGTTTTCCATGCTCACTGCAATAGGGTACACGTGAAGTGTGTGCTCACTGCTCACTGCCAGGAATGTAGGTCTTTAAAGGAACTGGCCTTCTCAGATTTTGAGATCTGGTTGTATGATTTTTGTTGTTGTTTTGGTTTTTCCTTACTTTTTTTTATATATATTTTTTTTTATCTGCCAGCTAATTTTACAGAAAAAAACAGTTTTATCATTATGACTTAAAAATAAATTGGGGTAAAACCACATTTTTTTATGGACTTCTTTTTTTTTGTCTAGAACATTGCAGCATGTCATTAAAAGTTCTCTCCACAGACATTTAAAAAAGAAAAGAAAAACAGTCAGTGACAAAAGTGATTGCAATCCACATGCATTTCTTCTGTGACCTGTACACAAGACTGAGAGCTTCCTGATGTTCTAAACATGACACAAACACTTTAATGCTGTCAAATTGAAGCGTGGAAAAGTGTGCACAATCTGGTAATGAGCTCATGAAACAAGTGTTAAAGGTGGTGTCCAAAGTCGTCACCTTATAAAATCAATATAAAATCAACAGCATGCTGAATTGCAAAACTTTTACTGCAGTTCATGTTCTTTTAACCCTGCTCCAAGTACATGAGATGTTCAGCCCGGGAAGAAGAGTTCCTTTAAAGCCTGGACTAGGTCACAGTGTAGTTTGCATGCCTTGCTTACTGCCAGGATTATATGTTGTTAGCTTCTGCCTTTTTAGGAATCTGATTGTTTGAAAGTTAAAATTGCATGTTGATGCTCACTTATGTTGATGGTAAAAGGTTGCAAACTTGAATGGCTTCTTTGTGTTTTGTTTTTAACAGAGATGTTTGACCTGAAGGTGAAATATGATGAAAGTGATCATATCATGGTTCGGGCCACACGAGCTTTCACAGATAAAATGGGACAGATGTTTGGTGAGTGATATTTTCAATTAAGTTCTCATGTGGATGCAGACTCAGGGGCAGCAGGGAGTGCTCAGAGAATAGTTTAAAAATAGAACTGGTTTGTGAAAGTCAGGTTTAATAGTCCTCTTTCTGAATGTCAGTCCTCTGATATTGTCTGTGATGAAAATTTAATAGCTCAATTTTTTAGGAAGTCTGAATGGTAGATTTATGGAGTGAGGAGGCACACGGCATGGCAGTTTTTGTCTGACTATCGAAATCAAAATTTATGTAGATTGTATTTGATTTTTATTTAGTACATATACTGTTTTTTTGTGGAGACGTTTTCCTGGAAACAATTATTTATTTTTTGCAGGGGGCATGTTTACAAAGACGGAGATGTCAGAAGTGCTGACAGAAATCTGCAAAGTTGATCCTACATTTGACAAGGAACAGTTTGTCAAGATGTGTGAGAAAGAAATCATTCCAAATGTCCTTGAGGTTAGTTTGTGGGGGTCTTTCTGAAGGAACTCACCTTCTCAAAGTGTATCTTGTCTAACATGGAAAAGAGACCAAAACACAAGCTGAAAATTAAGGATTACATTCCATGTTGTTGCTTTTTGATACAGACTCAAGGATTACATTCCATGTTGTTGCTTTTTGATACAAACTCAAGGATTACATTCCATGTTGTTGCTTTTTGATATAAACTCAAGGATCACATTCCATGTTGTTGCTTTTTGATACCATCTCAAAATTAAGGATTACTTTCCATGTTTATTTTTTAATTTATGAGATAACTTTTATGATGATTGACAACTGGTGGAACTGCATGTACAACACACTGTCAGGTGTCCCAGCTTGCCTGATGCCTGATGTGGCCTCTTTAATAATTGTCCTCAGATGAAATTAACTCGCAAGACTTGTGCCGGGCATCAAAGGGGCTGTGTATGCAGACATGCCGGTACTCTTAAAACTGTTTTATACAGCCAGTCCCACTAATCCTTATGTGCTTGGCTTTTAAGATCAGATAAAATAAACAATAAAATAAACAGTGAATCTTAAAACCTGATCTTAGATTTTAAAACTAGGGTTTTGATCTCTTCCGCTTGTTGGACAACAACTAAACAGAGTAGGAAAAACACTCCAAACCATTTCATCATGGGTTGTTCCCCCCCCCCCCCCCCCCCCTCCAGTCCAACAGCAATGATGACTAAACAAAGAAGGAAAAAACCTGAACCATTTTGTCATGGGTCGCCCTTTGTGTGTGCAGGCCTTGATTCACGGAGACTTGGAAGTGCTCAAGGACTGGTGCTATGAAGCGGTAAGTTTACTTGACGTTTTAGACGAGAAACAGAACACTGAAAGTGTACTTGACTGTTTGAAGACATCAGGCTGTGGACTGATTGATTTATCCAGATGCAGCATTTTGAGCAATTTAAAGTGTTGACAAGGGCAGTAGACATTACAATTTATCTAACAACAATAAAAAGTTTAAAAAATGGACAATGGTTTTACGAGGCCTGTTGTTATTTCAGATATTCCATCTACAAACGACAAATCCTTGCATGAAAAAAAATCAGTTGGGAAAAAAATAATCTCTCATGTCATGAAGGGCCGTAATATTTATTTCAGCAAATGATGAAACATGATGCCAGAGAGAGTTGATGGTTTGTTGTATTGCTGATGCCAAAGAGAGTTAATGGGTATACATTATAATGCACTGGCTCACCAATGCCAGAGAGAGTTAATGGTTTGTTGTATTGCTGATGCCAAAGAGAGTTAATGGTTTGTTGTGTTGCCTTCCAGCCATACAATGCACTGGCTCACCCCATCAAGCAGGCCTTGGCTGCAGGCTACAGGTTTGACTCCAAAGTGCTGGATGTCAGCAACGTGGATGTAAGTGGCTTTCATTTGCCTTTTCAAGTTGCTATAATAGACGATTTATTTTGCCCCATCTTACAGAGACCAAAAGATGCACATACATCATTACATTCACTAACATATTAGCACAAGTGCATTGAATTGCATGCATGTAGATGTACCCCCCGCCCCCCATACACACACATACATTACTAGTGATGGGTAGGTGTAAAAGAGAAGGGAAGAAACAAACGACAAACCAGTATGTAGAAGAGAAGAAATGGGATTTCAGTTTTGACTTAAAAGAAGTGAGTGAAGAGGAGTTACTGCACATTTGGTTGTAGTTGGTTGATTGATTTATGCAGGTGTGCGTGTGCTTGAAAAAAAAGAAGACTGAAATCAGGCTTTGAGTACACAACTGAAAAATCTGAGTTTGATAAAATACATATGTACAATTGACAATGTTGCAAACTTATGCAAACTAGCAGTATATTTTAATCAGTTGAAGCAACAGTGCCTCCAAACACAGGTGCACTGTCTTGGCCAGAATACAGTTTATATTTAGTTCTGGTGTAGAAGGTGAAAAGATTTTCATAGTTTAAACTCACATTACACCTCTTTTCTTTTTTTTGCTGAAAAGATGCATACACTCTGTCATAATTACACCTAGTATTTAACAAAATGTAAATATGCAAGAGTTAACCCTTTCACTGCCTTGCTTGCCACATCACTGAAAACGACCAGTAAAAGTGCCAAATTTGAAATTATTAAGGCCTTTTTTTCCCCGTCACATGAAAGGATTTCTATAAAAAATGCACAGTATTGAAAGTAGATTTGTTATAGGACCACCAAAGATACTTTCTGCAGGTGTGTATGTGTGTGCTTTTCAACCCTGAAAATTTTACAGGCTGTGGCAGTGAAGGGGTTAATGAGTTCTCTTGCTGCCCGACAGGTGGTGGCCGGCAAGCTGATGGAGCAGGGTCCAGTGCTGGTGATCAGCTTCCATGCCCAGCAGATAATGGCCGTCAGGGACATGAAGGGAAACATTGTGGAAGGAGACACGGTGAGAGACAGCCGCGATTGGCTGCGTCAAGGGCCCTGCCTGCTGGGTGGTAGTAATAGTAACTCTTATACAGTGCTATACCATGTAAACAATTGTGAGCTCATGGTGCTGTACCTTATGAACATCAACATGACAATAAAAAAAATTAAAATAAGAAAAGGACAAGTACTGTAAGTGTATACATCAACGCCGAAGCAGTTCACACCCAACCACTCACAATATGATTACACAAAGACACCTACACACCCCCTCACCAGGACACACACAAACACGCACGCGACCACACCAACACAGGCATGTGATGGTGACTGTTCTAGCAGCTCTGTACATGCACCCAGCAACACTTCAGTTTGAGCTGGTATGCTGTTGGTCCTGCAGTCTAGTGCGAGGTGTGATAGAAGGATTTAACCCTTGTCACATGCCTTTGCAGTGTCCCTTCCGAGGAGCCCATTGCAGGCATTGAGATGCTTGTCAAAAAATTTAAGCCGCTCCCCTCCCCCCACCAAACAGGGGGAAATATCCGCTCATTGAGCTTTACAATTTCTTGTCATGTCTTCTCCCTTCTGACATCGGTCACATTCAGCCCCCCAATGTCTTGAAAACTGTTAAAGACTCGCCTCGGCAGACAATGCCACAACTGATTTTAAATTGTCTTCTTTCATTTGCCAACCCCCCCCCCCCCCCATTGAATTCTTTCTGTTCATTTACCAATTTTAACACATATACACTTTTAAAAGTAATATATGATGACACAATGTGTGTTGCCCTGATATAACCGCACTGGATGACTGAGTGTAAAACACCAACTTACTTCTGTTCAGTTCCATGTGCGAGTGTGGTGTGAGGAATACTGTAGTACATTTATGTCATTTTTGTGATTTTGTAGTGTGGCATGCTCACCCTTGTCAGGGAGATACCACTCAACACAAATTACTGCTATTGTCAATGAGAATACATAATGTATGTATGGTTCTGAAACAGCCTGCCCCTCATGCATAATTATTTTATCATAATCAGCATGGTCAGTGCTTTCACTTGACCTGATCCTGTTTCCGCATGAAAAAGAGTTTTCAGACTAAAAAGTGTCAATGTATTTAACATAGCTGGACTTTTGGTGTCATTTCTGTGCAATTGGTTTTGCAGGACAAGACGGTGCGTGTGCTCTACGTGTGGGCATTGTGCCGCGACCAAGAAGAACTGGACCCCCTTGCTTCCTGGAAACTCTTGGACATTTCTGCCAGCACTTCAGAACAGTGGTTATAATGCTGGCCCTCCTTAGATGTAGGTGTGAGGATAACCTGTACCCTGCTGCTACATACCCTGGTGAACAACAGTGATGAAGTACTGCATAAAACAGGACGTTATTGGCTCATTTGGTTGCTGTTGGTGAAACAATTCAACTTCCTGTATAGTTTTGAAAGGAAAAGTAGTGATGAATTTTTTTATGTTTCATACAAAATGAGGAAGCATTTTCTTTGTGAGGTTGTCTGGAGGTGAGCCTGTGTGGTTGACAGCATCCAGCTACTACTTACTAACTGCTTGGCATGGTTTGTGTGCTTAGGGAAAGGAAGTGTGCATGCATGAGTGAAAGGTAGAAACAGACCAAAAGGGTGAATGCCAGTGCATTTTTGTCTGCACCCACATTTTTGGTTAATGTTGATGCACATCATTTGTGCCATATGTAAATGTGCAACAGTCGGCACGAGGGGTTAATTCATATATGAACCAGTTTATGACTACGTAATTAATTACTCAGTTGGTTTTGTCTGAGTTGATGTCAAAAGCAGCCAGCATGTTTAAATGTAATAAGCAAGTATCTCTTGTTTGTATCTGATATTCATCACAAGGTGATCCTGTTCAGTTGACAGGGACATCAGAATCCATGAGCTAATTCATATGCACATTTGATAGAGGGAGTGGCAGTGTGTTAAACTGAACGTTTGTTTTGCCAAACTGCAGACATGTGTCTAACTCTGAGGATCTACCAACCAAGAGGTTGTTTCTGAAGCATGTACAGATGTGTAAATAAAACCATCCATGTTTACAGTCATTTGGTTACAAGTGTTACCTTGGTAGAGTGTGCTGCCTTTACAGTAAGGGCGGAATGGGCTTAGGAATTATTTCGACCTGTAAAAATGTGAATTGTGCTGTGTGGATTGTAGAGTTGTAATGCAGGTGAACCATAATAGCTGGTACAGACATAGGCAACATGCCACAGCCACTGGCCAAAGGCATCATGAAATTGTACTGTGTAAATTGTAGCTACACATTTCAGGCACTAATTAACTCCCTTGTTTGTTGATGCTGTAGCACAGGTGAACCTTAACAACTGGTACACTAGGCAACATGCCACAACCACAGGGTTCATGAAATTTTACTGTGTGGATTGTAGTGGTGTAACAGGTGAACCTTAATAGCTGATGCAGACATAGGCAACATGCCACAACCACAGGCATCACTGAATTGTGCTGTGTGAATTGTAGTAATGTAACACAGGTGAATTTTAATAACTGGTGCAGACATAACCACCGGCCACAACCACAGGCATCACGGAACTGTGCTGTGTGGATTGTAGTGATGTAACACAGGTGAACCTTAATAGCTGGTGCAGACCTAGGCAACATGCCACAACCACAGCTGTCATGACATCAGTGTTGCTGCAGCTTACCACAGCTTCCTTACATACACAAGCGACGGTGCTCAAACAGCAGGTGTTTGGTGATGCAAATGAACTTTGACCAACAACCTTGCACTCCTCTTCCAAGCCCTGTCACACTGTCATAGCAATCATACCAGTCATAACATACATGGGGATGTGTATTCTGAATATCTTGGTTTTAATACAAGACACAAGTCAGCTAGCATCACTGTTTCTGAATCAGAGAGCTACACGTGATCCACCATTGTGTAAGTCTGTTCTGTCTGCACCGATCGCCCTGATATAACCGTACTGGTTGACTGGGCGTAAAACACCAACTTACTTGCTGTCTGTACCGTGGTTGGCTGCAACAGCGTTCCACACCATATGATTTAAAACGCGTCCTATTCTTTTTGCACATGGTTCCAGTAGCCACACCTCAGCCAAGCAGCATTATGCAGTGCAACTGTGATCTCACACACAGAGCCACTCTGCAAAACTCGTCACTTTGCCATTGCATAGTTTGCAGCTGTGGCATGTTGCTTACGTCTGAAGTGGCCTTAACATAAGTGTACAGTACCTTGCACAGAGGATATTTTGCTGCTGGGGTTGGTGGTGTTACTGTTATGAAAAGATTACAGGCAGACAAGCAAAGACCACAGCACAGTAAAAACTCTTGAAGAACGACTACTGTCCTGACAGCTGTCGCACATTCTCATGCACTTGCATGTGCACAGTCTCTCACACGCGTGTACACTGGACATAAGGACATTCTGCAATGGTAGTAACAACAAGAGTAGATGCTCCTCAAAAACAGCCACTACAAAAAATTTTTTTTACAATAACAGTTCATTTTTTGCTCTTCACTGCATCACTAGTCAAATAAGGTGTACGCATTTTTTTAAAATTTACAATTACAGTTCATCTTTTCATTTCATTGCATCACTGGTCAAATAATGTGTATGCATTGACTTTTTCATCTTCATCATCACAGTCATCAACATTGTCTTGATCCTCATCATTCTGCCGTCCATCCATCCCTCCAGAAGCTGAATCCACATCACCATCTTCTGCAGCCAAGTCCAATTCACCATCTTCTTCATCACAGTCTTGCTTGTCTAAACCATCCTTCAGTTTTCCTTGAGCTTGTAACCGGTACAGGGTTCCTGAAACAGATTGGAAAATTAAAACCACATCTGGCAGAGGGATTGCAGAAGCTTCATGATACACGACGTTAATTTGACAGGCAAGATGAGTGGATCATGGAAGCCACGTCAAAGACCACTGCTGTCATGGTGCATGTACACCTAATGCTGCACTGTCACCACCTGAAAGAGTCTACAAAGAAGTGGGCAGCGGTGTCAGCCATCAGAAAGTTCCACTCATTGGGGGAAGGGTGTGGGGTGTATTTTGGGGAAAGAGGGGGTGTAAGTGTGGGAGAAGGGGGGTTTGAGGGAAGGGGGTGGGGTGTGAATGTTTGGTGGGGAAGGGCTTGGGGGAAAGGGGGTGCATGTGAGTGTGGGGAAGGGGTGAATGTTTGGGAGTACAGGGGGGGGGGGGGGGGGGGGGGGGTTAAAGTCACAAGACTGTATAATGCCTAGACTTCCTGCCAAAGACAACCCTTCTTTGAAAGCCAGGCATTTGAGATGGGGGGGGGGGGGGGGGTAGTCATGAGACTGTCTATAATACCTAAACTTCATGCCAAAGATCATCCTTTGAAAGCTAGGCACTCAGGATCTTCGGAGTGGTCTGTCAGCACACTTTCACCAGATTTTTAAACAGATCTGTAAAGTGTTTTGGGAACATACAGTTAAGCATGCATACAACCACCCTATTGAGCATGCCCCCCAAATGGGGTCAAAAGGCCAGTGACCTGCTTATTGCCAGTGTTGTACACGCATGTAAACAACATCCATAAATAGGTGTACACAGTGGCAGAAAGCAGAAAC
Source organism: Alviniconcha marisindica (assembly GCA_018857735.1). Classification (NCBI taxonomy): domain Eukaryota; kingdom Metazoa; phylum Mollusca; class Gastropoda; family Provannidae; genus Alviniconcha; species Alviniconcha marisindica. Next base: position 292,189 of record JABMCL010001542.1, read on the forward strand.
GCTTTATTTTAGCATGAACACCAATTTATACAGTAGCGATATCTTTCACATGAAATATGGTATCAAAATTTTGTACAGCTTACAAGAAAAAAATTGAATCAGGAATCCTTAGGTAAAATCATTTGTCAACTGTCAGCCTCTTTTCACTTTAAGAACAGTTTGCTTTTCACAATAAAAGATAACAAAAACTGAAAGAAAAAACAACAAAGAAATGACATGATCATGATCAAACTGAAGATTTGCAGTGTTTAAAAAAAAAAAGTAATTAAAAAACAAACAAACAAAAAACATCCAGTACATCCCTGGTTTCATCACTTGAAATGGACTTTGTCCTTTCTCCATAAGCAGTTTGATTTCCTGCTCTGTTTTGCTTGAGCCTGACTTTTACAAATCCTTCCTGACTTTGATATGGTTTTTCACAATCAAAAAACAACTTGATCCCTGAACTGAAGATTTACAGTCACTTTATATAATAAAAAAAATGAAAAAAAGTTTTTTACTTTTAGTTATAAAAGTTTTAAACAAATGAATCTACATAATGATAGAGTACACCTCATGGTTTCTTCACTTGAAAAAGGACTCACTTCGTTCTCTCTCAGACAGTAGCTTAATTTCCTGCTCCATCTGGCTTTGTTCTGCTGCTTCAGTTTGCGCGTCAGGGCCAAACCTGTTGAGAATCACATCACAGACCCATCTAAGCCATCATTTTGAGGTATAGCATTGCAGTTAGTGCTTGGATTCGAACAGCACATCAACTAGAAGAGCGTCAGTGGTGCAGAGCACAACTGAGAGTGGCCACCACTAATATCAGTACCCAGTTTCTGCTACAGTCGTGTGTGGTGTGTGTGTGTGCATGCATGCATGTATGATACAGATCAGTGTCGTACACATTTGAATTCATTGTAGTTTGTGTGTGCGGGGGGTGGGGGGGTGTTTTTCTTTCTGTATGGTGCTTTGTGTGGGTTGTTTTGGTGGGGCTGTGCTCTACGTGTGTATAGAATATTATATTTAGGTTAATATGTATCATGTGAGCGCTTAGGGCGTTGATGAGTGCATGATAAATGTACATTATTATTATTATAGATGGTTGACTGATATAAACTAGGTTGTGTGCCTGCCCCAAGATTTCTCCAGAATATAATTCTGTGCAGATTCCATAAAAGTCCTTCAGGTAAGACTCTATAGTGTAAGTATAAACATAGGTCCCACATGTGTATATGCATGCAAAAAGACCTGCACATTAAAGATCCTGCAGTCCATGTCAGTTCAGTGGACTATGGAAACACCAAGATCACCAAGAATTACTGAAAGTGTTGGAGTCTTCAAACTGCTGAAGCTGGTCACCATATGGAAGAAGAAGAAGCGCAGAGGGTTACCTTGGGATGAACCACACATTCAGAATTCTTCTACACCAGTTCCAAACATAACTTATTAAGTCACCAAATCACAAGCAAATTTTAGGTCAAAGTGTAGAAAAAAACTAGCAAGTAGTTAATTGTTCAGCCATTATATTTAGATCTGGAAGGCCTTAAACAGAGTAAATCTGATGGAGACAAAAGGTCATACTGATACTCCCTTCATAAAGAGCCTACTGGGTGCATCAGTCCACCCCCGGAATGGAAAAAACAACAATAAACAAATCACAAGCAAAGTGACAAAAAGCTGGTTTTTAACAGTTCTGGATGAAATGGTCAACAGCAAATACTTATTGTAACCAAGTCGAAACAGTCAATAAGCGCATCTCAATATTTATGCTTCATGGGACACTGATTACAGTGATTTACATCTGATGAAAGTCAAAAACTATACACTCAGTCTGCCACATGCCACCACACATTCAAATGGGTGTTTAAAACTTAGATATATATATATACTATAGCAATTTAAAACACTTCCTAAACTTGTGAACAATCACTGTGTGGAACTAGAATGAAGTAAAAGGAAGCGTATCACAGGCTAGCCTTAAGATATGACTAATGACAACAAGAATGAACTAAAGTTGTATGATGTAAGCTAATAAAATTAAAACAATCACTGAATTTGAAATAATTAAGTTTAAACTCCATAACACTACAACCCTGACACCCAACATGAAACTGTATGACCTTGAACTTCAAGCCAGCACAACAGTATTAACACTACTGGTTTGACACGTGTTTGTTTTAGTGGTATAACACCAATAAAACAAAAGCATAACACTTGAACAGTAGCTTGGTAATAAAATATTTTTAAAACACCAGTCAGTCCTCTCACCCTGTGGAATGCATTTTTCAATGTACAGTTGCACACACAGTAAGTAAGTAAGTTGGTGTTTTACGCCCAGTCAACCGGTATGGTTATATCAGGACGGTGCACACACGGACACACACATAAATTATATACATGTACCATTACCAGGTAACCTCCTTAATGCTGAGCTAGAGAAAGCTACAACAACAAAAGTAACACTTTATGTTTAATAGGCAAATTTAACATGCTTACCCTGAAACAACTTCTTTTGCCTGCGCACATTTGGCGCAGATGCCCAGTTTTGTTGAACATGGTTGACACACAGTATAATATGCTTTCTTCACTGTCTTCTGATGGCAACGGACACTGGCACGGAAACAAGGTGATATTATATGCATTACAGTTTAAAATGGCATTTGACTAAAGTAAATAATGACATTTGTGCAGTTGGTTTAAAACATGCTACTTGTCATTGTCCAGTTTAGAATTCTCTTAGACCTACAGTAAATACTAGTGTTACAAACAAGGTAAATAGAACAGTAAAAATTAACTGAAGAAGTTGAAGTTTATACCATTGTACAACCACAGAGTTAAAAAAAGTTCTCATCTACTCAACTTTTCCAGTCTTGTTGTGAAACTGGTCACGTGCTCAGAATTTGAAATGTTAGTTACCAGCCAATAACTCTTGCTTTGTTCCTAACAGTAACACAATTAGTGATTTACTTAAAATAACACAAGAGGTGGGGGTGGGGGGGCTGACTGTTGAAACTAGTAACTTAGTACTGTAGTGCAACTGCAAGGAAAAGGATGTAACCAAATCTAAGCAGCACTGCGCAAAAAATAAATGGCAAAGAGCGTTTTCATTTTTAAAGGACTTCTGCTTGTGCTTTCCCACCCATGTATAATATTCCATTCACACCAAATTGATTTCCACATATACGCAGTCTTTGATAAGGTGTTTACTCAAACCAAAACTTATCAACAACAAAAAATTAAAAGCTACTTGTCTGGCATGGACACATCTCTGAGATGCACTTGTTTTAAATTTCTACAGACTATAACCTTCCCCAGATAATAAGCTCTTATTCTTAAGGTAACAATCCCTCAATATACATGGCATCAGCATTTGGGTGCAGTACTGGTGCGTACTGAAATGTGTGATTTAAAAAAATGTTTTTAACAATTAAAGCTTTAGTTTGCCATCAAAAACTGAACTTTTCTCAAACTATACAAAATTCTTTCAAAATGTTGAGGAAAAAATTGATCCTGAGAATGCTGCATCTGGAGGGATAAAACTAGTCTCACTCACTCAAGCCTCTCAGTCTCACTCATCAAAAGAAGATATTAATTTATTTAAATACTGTGTCATTATGAAAGCAGATGGGCACAGCAATCATAAATGAGTCTCTGTATACCATTACACAGTCTCAAGATTTTCCTTTTTTGCAGTTGTTCAAAATTGGTATCTATGTGCTCGGAAATGCCCATATATATTATATGCTCTCCGCCCCAGTCTCAAAGAAGTTTCAACAACTCTCACAGCTTTGCAAGTACTGTGTTTCACCTGTTCCCACATCTACTTACCAAGTGGCTGGCTGTGTCAGAGGCTTGTACTTTTTGTACTTTATCTTCCACTCAATTTTCTCTTTGCAGCGAGCACACAGTCCCTCTTGGCCAACACTCAGAATGTTCTTAGTGCGCTGGCTAGTGTCATACTTGGTATTTTTGAAGGCGCTGGAGTTCTTATACTTCTGGGCCCGGGTCCTGTTCGCATTGCCTTTCTGGGAGCTCATTGTCACTGTTTTCAAGAGGAAAAGCACACAGTCAATGACTGAATAAATTTAAAAGGAACTTTAACAAATAACAGCTTCATCTCTGCAGAGAGAGATGTAAAGTATAGACTAGGAACGAAATGTTTGGGGACTGGATTCAATAACTTTCGAAAAAATTACAAGACGCAAGGCCCTATCAATAGCCAGTTAGGTCCTGCAACATTGAACATACACTGATACCTTTTCTTATCAAGAGGTGGCCATGGAATTTGATAACATGCACGGTGATCATTGTCTGATTGTGCTGCACACACTAAGGCGAGACAGCCATTGATGAGTTTATAATACTGCATTGATTACTGAACAGTCTGATGGTCCCTTAAACCTATCTCGACTGGGGGTAGAGCCCACAGTACATCTACTAGATGCTTTTAGTTTTAAATAATTTTACTAATGTATCACTATAAAATAACTGTATCAGAACTGCCAAGCTTTGGTGACAACTGATAAAGGAATATAGTGTGTTGAAATACATACCGCAAAACTGAGCAGAACTAGCGTTCTCTAGAGTTCTAGACGTGTTTCTCTGTAACTAGTGTAAGTGTATTCCGTGTTCTTGCACATGCAGTCAAAACCGGAAATGTTCTGACACAGATAGTAGGCCCGCAGAGGAAGTTCACATGGGTGAAGATCTTCATCGCGGAGAAGAATCTTTTGATTTGAAAAAATCACATTAAAACTGCATGTGAAAATGTTTCTTGATATATTGATAATGTGTTAATTAAACTGAATCAAGTCGTTATTATTGAAAAGATTCATCTAAGGTGCGGTGTCAAATATAGATGACGTCACCATCTAGCGTTGAATGTTGTCACAGTGGACGGAAGTGATTGACAATATTTGCCACTTTGTGAGGTTTTTCGAGTGACAGAATGGTTCTTACGGTATAGCAGACAACAGAAGGACTTCTGGATGACTGTATTTTGTGACGATTGTGCGTTCTGATAAGGTCTGAGGGCAATTTCGGCACCATGAACGGTTTATCTCTGAGCGAGCTTTGTTGTCTCTTCTGCTGCCCTCCATGTCCCTCTCGCATCGCTGCCAAGCTCGCTTTTTTGCCCCCAGAACGCACTTACGACCTCATCTCAGACGAGACTGGGTCCAGGTACACAATCCAGCTGTCAGACAGGGCAGAATGGCAGTATTCACAACGCGAGCTGGACAACCTGGAGATGTTCATGACCCGAACAAGTCGGGGCAACAGAATCGCCTGCATGTTCTGTAGGTGTTCACCGAATGCTCGGTACACGATTTTGTTTAGCCATGGTAATGCCGTTGACCTAGGACAGATGAGCAGCTTCTATATTGGTCTAGGCTCGCGCATCAACTGTAACATCTTCAGTTTTGACTACTCAGGATATGGAGCCAGTTCAGGGAAACCCTCGGAGAAAAACCTCTATGCGGACATTGATGCAGCTTGGCAGACGCTACGAACACGATACGGCATCAGCCCACAGAACATCATTTTGTATGGGCAAAGTATAGGAACTGTACCTACAATAGACTTAGCCTCACGCTATGAAGTTGGTGCAGTAATTCTTCACTCACCGCTCATGTCAGGAATGCGTGTTGCCTTCCCAGAAACAAAAAGGACTTGGTTCTTTGACGCCTTTCCTAGGTTTGTATTTTAGCTATTTATATTGTACATTTACTGTATTAACTATAATTATCACAACATAGTCATGATGCCTGTATGGTGATTATTTTTGAGATTTTAATGTATACATTTTGGTTGGTCTTGTAAAGTCAGTGTGCTCACCAAAGTCCGTGAGATACAACACTGTGGAAATGACTGCTGTTATTATTATTATTATTATTAATTATAAGACACAAGGCCCTATCTGAATAGATCTGGAATGAATGTAAGCTGTAATTTTGCCAAAATTCTGGTCCTGTTTGTTAAAATTTGATTTACGATTTATTTGAAAGTTGTGAAAATGTGACCGTGATTGCTGCTATTTTGTGTCCAGCAGTCTGTATCAGTGTCAGTGATGTTTTGAATTTGAATGAAGCTGTACAGAGTGTGGCAAACATATCAGATATTATATTAGCTTGAGAGCAAACCACTGAAGCTGTACTATTTGCTATCAAAAAGTACTTCTTTTATATAAAATTTAAATATTGACAGAACAACCAAACTGGCAACCAAATCCTGCAGAAGAAAATATTTGCAAATTTTCTACATTTTCAAGCCACCTTGCATCTTTCACTCTGGTTCCCATTAGTTTCTGGCAGATGTTCCTTGTTTCTCAGTGTTGGCTTAATAGTACAGTAGTAGTAATACTAGTATAGTAGTAATATTCTAATAATAATATAAAACTTGTATTGTTTTTAATTTTACTGCATAGATTATCTGACACATTGAGATTTGCATTCTACTCAAGACTGTTTGCCAACCTGTTTACAACATTAGAAACTCATAATGTATTGTTATGACTGTACTAATCTGAAGGTAAGTGATATCAGTAATCAAATGTGTAAAATATCCCCCACCACCACCACCACACATGCACACACACACACCCATTATTTAAAACATAAAGCTGCAGTTTTTGATAATCTATACTTTCTTATAATAACAAACCAGAACCTCTTGCCAAATCCAAATTGTGGCTAGATGTTTGGGTATGAATTATGATAATTATTGACATCTGGCTTTTTTATATTTAAACATTCAAATCCTGAGCTTGATCAAATCTCTGAGTCTTAACCTGCTCTGAAAATTAAATTATGCCTCAGCATTAGTTACACATAGTTTATTGCTTATTTCAAATGACTTTTTTTTGCAGTATGAGAACCAGTGTGTTGATCATTTTCAGCTGTAATGTAAATGTTGAACAACTGAAACAATATGAAGAAAAGGTTATCAGTAATATTAGAACATGTGTGTGTGTGATACTGTATCATATATAATATGTTTGTGTGCATCACTTCCATGTGTGCATGTATGTGCGTGCGTTCACTCACACACATGCATGTGTGTGGCTTATAATCATTGTTGATGTTATTCAAATGTAATCAAGTTCATGTACAACCATGCTTACAGTTACATTAGTTCAGTAGTTTATAGTTACAATGGTGACTGAGTGTGACTAGTGTGAGTGCAAGAACTAATACTTTACAACAGATAAATATATATTATTATACACATATGGGGGGGGGGGGGGGGGTACAGTGTAATCAGTTTAGTACACTGTGTGACTGAGTCACCAAATAAGAACTTCAGGTTAAGCCAGTCAGTGGCATAGGACTTAAGTGACACTAATCTGGACCAAAGCAGCCTGGTGCTTGCTGAGTTCTGAGAACCAAGCCCAGGATTTATCCTGGTCATGGTTTGAGTGAAGACAACTGAATAAGGAAAAGGACTAGAAGGGTAAAAGAAAGGGGCTCTGATGGGGAGGGGAGCATATAATAATACATATATAAAACAAAATACAAATAAAACAAAAGACTTGTAATTAACTGAGCTGTCATACATTATGTAAACATCACTTTTATAATGTCATGTTGAACTGTAGTGTTACAATTACTAATTTCAACCTGAATGTTGTAGATTGGGAAACAGTAGTTGTTGGCCAGAATGGAGGATATATATATATTATTATAATTCAAATGCTGTTCTATACTTGGCTGTCATTCCTAACTAGATCTGTTCTGTTTCAGTATCGACAAGGTGCCCAAAATCACATCACCAGTGCTGGTGATTCATGGTACGGAAGATGAGGTGATCGACTTTTCTCATGGGCTGACCATCTACGAACGATGCCCACGAACTGTTGACCCTCTGTGGGTGGAGGGAGCTGGTCACAATGATGTTGAACTGTATGGACAGTATCTTGACCGTTTGAAACAGTTCATCAACGTTGAGCTCGCCCTCAATTGACTAGAGGCGCAGGCAGCAGAAACTTCCATGGAAGCCCCAGATGACGCAGACATTGGCAATGGTGATGACCCAAGCAGCTATCAACAGCAGCAGCAGAATGCCACTGCCTCCAACCTGACCCCCTGCCCCGCAACCACCAGTCCCACAACCACCACCCTAACTCAAACCGCTACCGCATCCGAGCAACTTTCTTCAGTTGAGGAACCATCCGCTCAAGCTTCTCCGACAAGACTCCGACTCGTTGACATTGCCTGTGGTGGTGACAAAGAGAAACTGGAGAAGAAAAATCAGAAGGAGGAGGAAGGAGATGGTGACCACAGTTCCATTCGACTGCTGAAAGTAGTGAAGACCAGTGCAGCAGGTGAACCGGTTCTAAGCATGCCTGGCGAGGAGCGTGTAGTATGACCCTGGGTTGTTTGTTTAGACCTGTACTAGAATCCCAGGGTTGTGCATTTAGTATTTACTGACCACTCTGCCAGAGGTCTCACTTTCAGATGCCTACCACAGTGCTCTCCCCTTTCACTCATTTTGTCACCAGAGTAAACGTGAAGTTTGGGTTCATCTCAAAGTTTTTGATTTTCAATTTCACACTCATCCTTTCTCTATTTTTGGTAATGAATCAAATTTTCTCCTCATTTCGAAGTACCCCATTGTGGTTTTATTTTTGATACTGAGAATGTTATAGAAATAACCTGAAAAGCAATGTCCAGTTTTAGTTCCAGTAAGTAATGGAACGTTTCCCATTAGTGATTTTGTAGAGTTGGTATGCATGTTTTAAAAGTATTTGGGTATCTGTATACATACATATCCAGTTGATTTAAGATTTTAGAATGCCCTGTAACTGTTACTGTGAAATCACTGTGGTTGAGCCAGAAAGAGTGGTCTGTGATCCTCTTGCTCCTTCTGTTTGTATTCTGTTGTACTTATAGTTGTGGCAGTCACATTCTTAGCCACATTCAACATTCATTTGGACCAATCAAATAAAAGTTTAGAAAATGAAGTCCTGACCCTTTATTTACAGCCACTATTGATAAGTAAATTTAGGGATAATACTATCAATAGACCATGTCGACTTGTCCAAGTTGGAGTTGAACTATAACTTGTACAAGTACAGACACTGAGACACCAACAAGGCTGGTATTTGTTAGGCATGCCAGGATAAATTTCAGTACAATCATGAAAGACAGTCATCAGTCCGTCAAAAAAATGAGACCAACCAAAAGAAGAACAGTACCAACCAAAAGAAGAAGAAGAAAATACTGATATGATTATTAAGGTTTTTGCTGTCATTTTCGAGTAGAAGATGCCATTCAAGATGACTGTGTAAGAGTGGTCTACCCCCCCTTTCCCCCCCAGTCCTAGTCCCTGCGTCATTGCCTCCCATGTCTGCTGCCTGCAACATTCCTGATGTTGAGACTGTATGAATTTACTACACTATGGTTTTGTGAGTCACAGACAGGATTCTGTGATGATTGTTTTGTGTTCATAAGAGTTATTACTTATTGTTGAATTAATCAAGAGCTTCATTTTGAGAATTGGAGATATATATCGACAAATGTTTATACAGGGGTGTGCATGGGCTGTTTTCACCATCGTGAAATATGATGAGGTGTACTGGGCTAGGACAAAACTCTGGCACGAAGGTCAGCACAGGGCTGTTCACATTTATATATATATATACTTTGTGTTGTGTGTCTTACTTTTAGTTTACTGTTGCATACGTTTGTTTCGCTTTTAGTTTTACTTGCTGGTGGTGGGTGCACAACTTTTAAATTGCACCATATTAATATTATCAGTTGACCCACATTGCTGGGCAGTGAAATGTGGAAAGGCCAGTTTTAAAAGTCTTGTGCATTATCTGTTTATCATGGTTATGAGGGCTGTGTGTTGTGAGCAGACATGGACGGCACTTTGAAAATGATGCCTGTAACTGATGACATATGATGCAGTCATGGTTAAATTGGTTTACAAAGATCAATTAGGGTTCAGCTTTGTGTCAGAGTCCAGGATTGTCAGGTGAGAGGAGATGGGGGCAGACGAATGCTGGTTTTGAACTCGCCTGATGTGTTTTAACCCTTTCCTGGCCAAAGAGTGTGTACTGCAGGTTTCTGATGCCTTGGGGGAATTGTCTCGAAGTTTAGAGACCCAGAAGTCTTCATCAGGAGTCTGACTTTAAGCGGGATGTTGTGCAACATCAAATAACCAAATGGGAGGTTACAATACTCTCTTCCTGGGACATTATATGATGTTGCAAGGGCAGGGAAAGGGTTAAACCTGCCCTGGACGGGCAAGTGGGCTATCACTGTACCAGTATCACTAATGCACACCCCTGTATAAAATGTACATTGATATTTAAAATACATGTCATCATTTTCTGTCTTTTCTTTAAGTGTTCTTTTGTGGAAGAGACTTTAGTTTTAGATTATATATATATATATTTTTACCACTTATGGACATCAGTTTAACCAAGGGTTGATTTGAACTGGCAGTGGTGGATATGTTGGCATATTGTCATTGTTGATTTGATTTTTTATAAACTTGTTATTTAATTAAGTAAAGAGAAAGAGAAGGTCATGGCTGAATAATGAATAGTTTGTGCCCAGTCAGTTTTTTGTTGTTGTGATTTTGCTAAGCACTCGGTTTGCTTGCTATTTCATTCTTTTCGTAAGTTTTCTTCTTTTTTTTGTTTAAATTTTAGTTGTTTAAACTTTGTTTTTAACCAGTAAACTGATAGTAAAATAAAATAGCAGTTACAAGTGGATCTTTTGCGCCTTAATGTAGTTAGCTAAACTTATCGTCTAAGGCCAGGGTCAAAATTATACAGTGGAACCTCCCTAATGGAGCTAGCCCTCAAAAAGCATATTCTCCCACAAGTATTAGTGGTCCAAACTTGTACAAATACTTACAGTTCAGGATTTTGTGTTAAAATGCCCTGTTTATTTTATATCAGATTTTTATTGCGAGTTTCATGAGTGATGACTGGTAGGAATACATACCTGTATAAAATGTGGTGGGGTACCATGGCTCATCTGCTGGTCCACACGTCACAGCCTCTTTACTGTTTGGCTTAAGAGATGCATGCTTGCATCACCCAAAAAACACTATCAGATGCCATGGTAGCTGTTGGGCCAGCTGTGCCACTTGCTAGTGTAGTGTAGCTCCCAGTGCTAATCATCACCCACTTAATTTTCTGAATTCAATACAAAATCAAAGGGACAACATGTTTTGAGATTAATGAGAAGGCTAGTTCTTTGGAGAACTCCTTTAAATTGTGCTTTAGACAAAAGTAGTTCAGATATATATATATATAAAATTGCTTTTTACTCACTTGGTACTTTTTGTAAATGTTACTGTTTTAAGTATTTAACACGCAGATTATGTTTTGCCCTGATGTAGCCTATGCAATTAACTGGACTCCTGCACCTTTTTTTGTTTTTGTTTAATGGAATCTGTATGTTAAAGAAGAACCGAAGCAAATGAATTTGTTCAAAGGGAATGGATTAAAAATAGGCACACACAAGTTTTTCACTTGATTTCTCATTCTCACAGTTAAAAAACAGGATTGTTACTGTCAGCATTAGTGCAGCATTTTGTGTCCAGCAGTTTGTATCAGTGATGTGTCATTAACAAGGCTGGAATATTTGACAGAAAGCATAAAATGTTAAAACCCTTTTCTGCTCTTCATTAGTAAAGAATGAACCATTATCTGATTATGGCTTCATGAGGAGCATGAGGTGCTCAAAATGATAGAATGATGAAACGAAGCCTGCAGGTGAAAGTTTTGTGTGTGTGCATTTTCAAGCTAGCTTTTGTCTTCACTTCAGTTCACCTTTAGTTTAAGCTTGCAATGGTTTGTGTGTTGTTGTTTTTGGTGTGTGTGTGTTTTCTGTATTCATTTGTCTACTGGAAGTTTAGGTACAATTCTAATTTTGTCCACTCATGTGTCACTGTGACAATGATCTACAAATTTTGTTTAAACAGTTTGAAAGTTGCCAAAGGTTGTTACACGTTTATTCTTTGTTTCCTGCACGAGAAAAGTAGAAGAAGGCAAGATTGCTATGTGTAAACATTATGGTTATATGAATTGTATTTATTTCTTATTCTGTTTGATTCTTTTATGTGGTATTTTTACAGTTATAACTTATTGTGGATGTATGCATGCTCATGACTGCAGAGATAATGTATTTTTTAGTCTTACTAAATTATGTCTGTCAAAAAGATTGAAACTGGCACAAGTGTGTATGTGCATTTATAAATCCAGTACATAATGTCAGTTGCCATTTAGTTTGATATTCATACTGATCTACACCTCACTGTAGTCCACTTTCAGTTCAAGCCAAGTTCTCACGGTAAAATTCAATATACTGAAAACAGAACGGGTTCTGATCGCCAGGGTATTCAATTGTTGTTTTTGACCTGCATGAAAAGTTTGAGTCCATGCAATGATCAGTGTTACCATTGAGAGTGAAAACTGATAGCTGAACTTCAAGTAACTTCTGTTAGTATGCAGGAATTGTATGCTGCAATATAGCAAGTACTACACACACATATATATGTGCGCGCATACACATGCACTTGCTCTTAGTGGGGTGGGGGGTTGCATATATCCTCTTTTGTGTGTAGTCAGCTATGCAATGAGTGAATTCTTATATAGAACAAAATGGAAGTTTTGTATTGTAATAACCCAGTGCCGCGGTGGCATCTTGATGAACGGCATGGAAAACTTCTGCTTCACACATGCAATCTCAAGGCATGTAACTTGTTTATATTATGTATATCCATGCGTGAGTTTGAAAGAATGCCAAGAAAGAGCAATGGGCCCATTGCAGACATTGAAAGACCTTGTGTATCAGAAATATTCAGCACACGTGTTTTCTTGGACTGATGATATATACAAAGTAAAAATGGTGGCTAGCTGACCTGCCCTATGCATAAAATGTGAGGTCAATGAGCCTTGCTTTTCATCATCCTTCCTATTATTGCAGAACAGAAAACAGAAAAGTGAGGCTTGGAGAGCTGCCTTGTGAATGGCTGGTCAGAAGGCTAGTTTGCCCCTTGTGAACACTACAAGGAATGAGAGTAAAGAGCAACCAGACCTGCATTGCAATTTTAACTACACAGTTCAGAATTCTGTTAGCTTTCCACTAATTTAGACACTGCTTTTCCTTCAAGTTGACTGAATGGAAATGATTTGCATGCTTTTTGATGGTGGGGAAATTGAAACATTGGCATTGTTTTCAGCATGGTTTTGAACTTCTTCCAAACACCATATGGTTACATAGCCTGCCTGCACTTTAACCATTTGTGGTGGTTTTATAACTCTGCCCTCATTTTGAGGTCATTACAGCTTTGGAAAGGTGAAGCTGCTAACTATGTTTCCAGTGATTTTATTTTGTAGTTTTGTGTATTTATCAAAACCAATTGAAGGAGCATTGACCTGCACTCAGAATGAATTGTGAGACCTCCAAAACTCTGTCTTTGATGGCATGAAAATCTTGTTAGTCAATATAATGCTCAGTTTTGTTACAGCCAGAAAGCTTTAAAGTAGTTTACTGTATATTTAAGCTGGATTGGAGAATATAATTCACATAATTCCTGTCTTGGCAAAGACGTTGATCAACTTGATGCTGGCATTTTTGCAGATTCTTAACAAGTGGGACTATTTAAAACTGTATTTTGAGAACTCCTTAGAACATGTATACAGCCATGCTGGTGTGGGTGACTGTGTCCCATTTTCAAGGTCACAGAAAGTGGTTAAAAAAAATAATACTTTGTATGTGAGTGAGTGCTTTTCTTGTAGCTGTTAACTGTAAATACCATTTTTTCTCTTTTTTTTTAACTCTGAAAATATAAATTATATATAACATGAATGATTTTGAACATCACAGTTTACACTTTAACTGTCTAAAGTATCTTATTCTGTGGTACAAAATGACAACTTTTGTTTCTGCATCTTGTGCAAGAGTTTTGTTGTTACATTTTGGATATACTGTACAGTGTGTTAACTTCAGTATTGTCAGCCGTGAATACATGTATTATGTGTAATTTTTGAGCTGATATTTTTTACCTGTCTTGTCATTTCAATGTTATTTTCATTTTATGGAGTATTTATTTTGAAATGAATTGTGTGAGCATGGTCCACAGATCATTGTTAACATTATGCTCCATCCCAGACTTTTGTTTCAAAATTTTGTGAGTAAACATTCAGAAATGTGTTGACTACATGTTAAGATTTGAACTGAACACACCTGTAAAAGTTTGCCTTACACGTCATTGTATATATATATATGTATAATGCTATTTCAGTGCCCCATCACATGATGGTTGTACAGTAGCTAAACTGTTTTGTGAGTGTATTTTTGGTTGATGAGAATGGTTGGATTGCATGCTGTACATATACATCACTAACACTTGCTCTGTACTTATTTACTTTGAGGGGGGGGGGGGGGGGGGGGGGAAGTTAGGAAGACTCTTTTTGAGCTGCACCCATTGGTTTTATATATATAGAGAGTTATGGGCACAGAAAATTATTTGATTTTGAGTCCATGTATTAGTTGGTATTTAGTGGCTGGCCAGCCATGGCACAAACCTCAGGGAGGGAGACTTTCAATGCTCATTGCTGTCAAACTTTGCATGACGATAACCTCCATTGAGCTTTGCCTGTTCATACCAATGTTGGTGACCTTGACCTTATTTCAGTGTCGTGTCAGCGCCAGAAAGTTGAATTATTTATCGATGAAGTTGTCATCTGATGGAATGGAGACCATGTCATTTTTAATTCACACGTAAAGTGCTCATCATGACTGGCACATATTTAAGAGATAATGGATTTGTTTCCTGTAAGCAGCCAGCGGTGACAAAAACTTCAAGGACCCCCTTTTTTTTTCTCAAGGTGAGAGACTATCTAATTATTAGAGATCTTAAAAACTATTGAACTTACATTCCCTTCCAGATTAAATGGTGGCCTATTTTTGAGATCACACTGATGTAGAAATGGTCAAATGAGTTGTGTTTTCTCAGTGACTGACTTTTAGCTTTATATGTTTAGGTGTTACATAGGGCATGCACAGAATATTTTACACAAGATGGCCATTTAAGAGAGATAACTCACGTGTGTTGAAGCTTGGTAAAAACCTTAATGTTGGCATTTTCTGAGAGCTTTCCAGCTGCATGGTAGTAACCTGCATTGAGTCTGAGGTATTCATGCTGATTTGGAGAGCTTGGGAAGAGCATTTAGATAGCTTGTTCTCAGGCCTTAATGTCCTGTCGGCCGCATGGGGTCACCTCAGGACTAGAAGAAAGAACTAAAGTTGTATTTTCCAGTTTCGAATGTGAGTGACCTGGTTGTTGGCCCTTCTTGTTGAAATCTGTTGGTCAGCTATTTTTGTGTATGTTTTGCAATGAAATAATATAGGTATATAGAACTGTTAAGCTTTATTTGTACATGCACCTAACCAGTTCACTTGAATTAGTTGAAATCACAGCATGTTGTCATGACTTAGACAGTTAAAACGTAAACTACCATTCAGATGGTCTGCGTGACCTCAGACAATGTGTTTTCTAGTTTAATATTGCTCATTACGTCAGTCTGAAGAAATGAACATTGTGCATAAATAAATGAACACCATACATACATGTCAGTTTGGAATTGATTACATTGTTATAAAAATGGAATTGATTACCTTGTTATAAAAATCACTTGCACACGGGCACCTGGGTTAAGTAAACCTCCCCCCCCTCCCAACAAAAAAAACCCTAAACAAAAGCACATGTTTTTTTCTTTTCTTTTCTCTATCTGTGCCTGTCCGATAATACATTTTTAATTAAGATTGTTTTTGGTTTCAGTTTTGTATGGGTCACAGTAATAGTTTGATTGTCCTCTGTTTCTCTGATTTCTGTTTCCATAGGGCTGATGTCCTTGCGTTTGTTATCTTCTTCTAGGTTTTCAGTACACATGACACTTCAGCAATCAAAAATTGTGAATTTGTGATTATTTAATGTTATTGTCAAAATCAAGGTTGGGATTGAAATAAACTTTTGAAAAGTCACAGTTATTATGTCTGCTGTAATTGTGTTTTGTTTTTAATGTACATTTCTCTTGTTTTATGTCTAATTTTTCATGTAGTATTGAATAAAGAAGTTTTAAATTGGAAACTATCGCGTATTGTGTTCTACAGGTTCAGTTTTTCCTCACACTGTAATTTAAAACGGTTATGTTTGCACAATGTGTTTTTTTTTAACATTTAACGGTTGTATGAAGAGCACGGCTACCCATTCCTACTAGTGCGTGCAGTGTTTTTCTCTGTCCAAGCAATGGCATGACTGTCAGTACTTGCGGCTGTAGTTAGTTAACTCAATTGCATTGTGGTCAAAATGGGCATGCTGACCCCTCAAATCACACCATTTGGGGGCATTTTGACAAAAAATCCCCCAAAATAACCACAAACAGTACAAACTTCAAACAGTTTTAAAAGATTAAAGTGTGATCTTTTAAGAACAGTATGTTACCTTTAGGTAGGAGGGGGGCTGATTTTTTGGGACTTCTGACCAAAGAGGTATGCAAAGGGGCGTAGGGGTATAAAAATCCAGTTTTAGCACCCATAGTCACTCAACAAAATACACTGTTCTGCATACAGTCTTGACACAAACCCACTGAGATTAGTAGGTTTTTACTACAGAAATGTTTTCAATGAAGATAAACCAGAAACTATACACTCGAGTAATTTTACACTCTCTGTGGGCCAATGAAGTTCAAATTGTGCCTTCGTCTGAAAGCCATCATTTTGTTTAGAAGAAAGTGCGCCAGTCATACATGCGATGGAAAAAAATGCTACAAAACTAGCCCAAATTGTTGCATCATTAATTCAAGGAAGGGAACACAAAGGAAAATGGACAAGCTTCTATTTATTGCCTGATTTGTGTCCCCTGCGTTTCTCATGTTGTCATGTAAAATCGCAAATATCCGTCAGAAGCCTGCTTCTGACAGCTCCAACAGTCAGTCAGAGTCAAACACAAAAAGGTTCAAACAAATGCTTATTTAACACGGACACACAGCATGCAAATTTTCGGGATTTAAAAAAAATACAGTCAGTCAGTCAGTGTCGGAAGCCCGTGTCCAACACTGTTGGAAAGAGTTAATGAGCTTAGATACTATTTAAAAAAAAAAAAAAAAATTACATTCAGAAGTGATCCAGGTAAATACCCCTCGTGCTTTCAGTACATGTGCAATCCACCATTTCCCTCCCAACCCTGTTTGTTGGTCCCAAAGGGTATCCGTGTTTTGCCTATGCTTAAAAGCGTTGGTGCCTTACACAGAACACTATTGTGGCGGGGAAATTGTGGGAATTTTCAGGTAATTGGTGGAAATTTGGGTCTTTTCTGCTGAAAAAAAGGTTTCACAATGAGTCACACAACAGACACACTGGACAGTCACCAAACAAAATGGAAACAATTCATGATATTCTCGATTTTTTGTGTGTGTGTGTGACTTTTAAAACACATTTTTAATACAAGATTTAAAGACAGTTTCAACAGAAGAAAGAACACAAGAGAGACCCTAGACAGCCCTAATAAATGCTGAGCCCAAGCTGGCTAAATACCCGACATGCACAACCAAATACATGCTTTCCTGCTGTATCCCCAGGATTATCTCACATCATGACAGGTAAATCTCCTTTGTCTTGGAACCACTGATCATTAAAAACAGCTTCTTCGATGACTAGTCTCCAGTGGTCAACACTTCAAATCAGTTCCTTATCTGGGCAGTTTCCCTCCCACACTTGCCCTGATTTAGCCATACTGGTTGGGCATAAAACACCAAGTTGGAAACCTAGCAAAATTATGCCACTTGTCCAATTGAACCCACCATGACTGCTGCCAGGCCATAGCTGTCTAAATCACTCCACGCAAAGTCTTCACTGACTAACCACATACTACCTAAATAATATACCGTATGACTGTGGTAAACACAACAGTCTTACAAACATGAAACATGCCTGCATTACACATTATTGAAAACACTGCAAGGCCACAAGGCATGAATATTCATGCTCTTGTGGCCTGTGATGAGAAAACTGGAGATTTGGAATGCAGTGATACAAGCCTCCCCCACCCCACTTTTTGAGCTGGAAGGGCACTCCGCTCACCCCACCCCCTCATTCCTGATAGACATTCCATGAGATCAAACATAATCCTTGACTTCTGTTTTTATTCTGATCTTGTCTACATAGTGGACAAAAGATGTTTTGAGACTGAGTCCCTTTAAATCATGCAAACAGGATTTCTCTTGGTGGTATTCCATTTGTACATATATTAATGAACGACATGGAAGCAATGTAAGTCAAACTGTAAATAATGACATAAGTTTAACTTAATGTTTCACCATGAAAATGAGCCAGCATTATGGTATTTAAATACACTTGAAAATGCACCAGCATGCAAAAACGTGAATATTCATATGTGGGGGCAAAATAAATACTGACAAAGTAAAATGTGCATGTCATTCTCATGCAACACCAGTCACAGTTTCGTAGTTGTACACATCTGTGCCCACTGACACTTTAATACAAGCAAACACGTAGTTCTGCTCTGATGCGCATACCACTCAATCGATGCACCGCTAAATGCATCTGTTGCTTCTATGAGCTCAATTGTCAGGTCATTGGGGGCAGAAATTGTTGTCATTACTGATTCACTGACATGCACCAGGGTAATAAGATGATTTGTGTCACCATCTCACAGCTGACAGACCAGCTGTATGCATTTTAAGGACCAATCACCTTGCAGCTGACACCACACCAACAGTGTGCAATACAGGCCAATGAATATTACTGATCAGGAAATGTATCGCTCTTCTCTCCTTGTCATGTGCACAAGTGGAATCTCATTAATCCATGCATCAATTTCCCCTCTGAATACAATGTCTGATCAATGAGTTGGGGGGGGGGGGGGGGGGGGGGAGTAAGATAAGCATCTATAAGAAGTAAAAAAATACAGTGGTAATATCTCCAGTACATGCCTCTCTCTCTCTCTCCCTCTGAAAGTCTTACAATTCATATTCAGTGCGTGCCTCTAATTATACTAATAACTTAAATCTCATTCCCTCTCATTTTCAGTCTGTGCTTCTCTCTCGTTAAGTCTAATAACTCCTCTTCAGTCCATACCTCTCCTTCTCTAAATGTCCAACAACTCCTCTTCAGTCCATATTTTACTTTTATTTTTACAGAATAAGTTATTTTCTCCTAAAAAAACTCAATCCCTCTCATCTTCAGTCTATGCTTGTTTTTTAGAGTCTCTCTCTAATAACAACTATACATCATTCGCTCTTACCTGCTGTCCACACACCTCTCTCTCTGTAAAATAAATAAATTATAGTCGTATATATATATATATATATATATATATATATATATATGCCAATTTAACCACAAAGAAGTTTTAAAGTACAGTTCATGGGATGTGGTGAACTGTGAGTTCTGGGATGTGTTTTGAACTAAAACTGTGTGGCCAGGAGTTCATTCCTAGTGATAAGGTTGTGAAACTGAGCTGTTTCACATTGCTGCCTGTCTTTTTCCAGTTGTCTTCCCATTGGTCAGGTGACAGTGTATAGCTGGGTAAAGAACTAACTCCCTCTCCCCAACAAACTCAGGGAATTACCCCGGAAGTGCCCCTCCCCCTCACCACCCCATCTCCAACAAAGCTTGGCATCCAACTTAACTTTAGCTAGTCAATCCTCAAACATAAGCAGACTGTATTGTAAGTAGGGCCCACAGCTCAGGAGCTGTGTGAAAGTCATGGTGGATGTCCTGGGCTCCCATCCCTAATAAGCCTACAGTTTCTGTGGACGTAAAGCAACACTTCAACAAAGTAGGGCAAACGATGACTAGGGGCCATACTGGTGAGGACTTGCCCCTTAGAAGCATCACATTCACACACACACACACACACACACACACACACACACACACAGAAAACTAGTCAGAGACTTGAGATCACCAGCACAGATTTTAAAATCACAGAATGCAGTAGGTTTTTTCTTTTTTCTTTGTCAGTCCCTCAAAGTGGCAGTGTAATAAATGTGCATTTTAAATGACCTGATCATGGCCACCTAAAGCCTTCCTATAAAAAAAAGAAGAAGCAATAAACAATTTTTTTTATCATTTAAAAAAAGTTTTTGTCTACTTGGCAACATACAGGAATTCATCAATTCATATGAAAACAAAAACAAACAAACAAAGAACTGTTCAGAAGTCAGTATTCCAGGATTTTTATTCCTTTTAGTTTTAAGCCAGTACTGAAGGATTCCAGGATGTTTATTCCTCTCAAGTTGGTACACATGGATTCAAGAATGTTTATTCCTCTGAAGTTAGGACTCAAGGATATTCAGTCCTCTTGGTACTCAAAGGTCCTCATCTATGCTTTGATGTGATTTGGGCTTCCCTGGGAGCCTTAATTTTGTCAATGCTAAAATATCATTTTTCTAGGTGGAAGACATAAAGCTACAAAAATTGTGTTAAAGGCAACTGAATAAATGTTCCATGACAAATTTTGTATGATAATCATTACATGCAGGACATTCAAAAAGAAAATGAAATATATGTCTCCAACAACTGATACATTGACACTTCATATATATATATATATATACATTCTGTTTTCTCTTGGTAAATTTTGTTGTCAGCCTACTTCAGCTGGAACTTGTCTATGATTATTAGAGTGGAATTTTACACAGGCAGACATATCTGGCAAAACAACAAAATGAAGACTGCCCAAGAATTGACCAGACTGAAGAAATGAGTTAGGTCTTGGATTTTAACATCCAGTCAAATGCACAGGGTGACCTCATGAAGAACAGTAAAGAAGGAAACTGGCAGAGAGTTGTCATCATCTTCTAGAAAAGCTGTCATGTGCTCTGTACCGATCCTCATGTGGAGATCTTGAACGATGGCGGTACCACCTGTCTTCCTTTCTACCACAACCACTACTGGCATCTCGTCTAGATCTCTCAAAGTCATTGTCCCTTTCTTCCCTCCATCCTCTGTTAGCATCTCGAGCAATCCGACCATTGTCAAAAGAATCAGACCTGTGCTCAGATCCTTCATGCCGCTTTAGTGGAGCTGCAAGTATGGGCTTGCGAAACGGTCTATCTCGTCCTCCGAATCGAAGCTGACCTGATTCCTTCCTGCCACCAAATCCACCACCAAGTCGACGAGGGACCCAGTTCTTCAGTGTTCTTTCGTGTTCATAATCCACCAAAATGTCTTTGTCATCAATGGTCATGTTCTTTCCATCCGTGTAAGCATGTTGAAGAGCTTTTTCACTTTCAAACTCCACAAACCCGTAGCATTTTGAGAAGCCAGTCACAATGTCTCTGACCAGACGATGCCGCCAAATTTTTCCAAACTGTCGAAATGCATTGTAGAGGGTTTCTTCATCAGTTTTGGGTGAAAGACGGGCCACAAACAAGGTCAAGTGGGGGTCACCTTTGACCAGTTTGTTGGGTTTGTATTTGGCAACCATTGCACGACTGACAGCTCGATCATGTGGCTCCTCATCTGTCCCATCAATACTGCCAGCCATCAATGGATCATAGGCTTTGTCCAGGTATGGTGAAAATGTTTCCATGCTGACTGAAACACAAACATAATACAGTCTATTCATGGTGCTTTTTTTTTAAATCATTTATTCATTACATTATTAACATTAAAATTATTATTCATTAAATTACATATCAAATATTTATTTTTATGCATACATGTATACATGTATAAATGATAAACTCATTAAAAACTAAAAAGGATAAGAAAGTTAGCAAGTTACAATTCAATAATTTCAAAGTGTACTATTTGCATTACCAATATAAAATTATTGATATTTATATAATGATTTTATTATAATAATTTATAACTACTATGCTGTAAGCCTGTATGTCTGCTGCTTCTCCTCCAGCCATGAACCCTGACCAAAGCTTTTGTTGACTCATGACAGAAACGGGCCACTTTGCCGACAATGCTATTGCTGTGTGTGTATGGGTTTTACTTTTAGTCTTTTTCATTCTTTATAATGAGGGCCTGCGATCAAATGGCTGATCATTCTGGCACCTAAAAATCTGGCAGGGGGTTCACACTGAAGTTAAAGCCTGTTTACTTAAAGTTGAATGTCAAAGGTGACAAGCTCAGTCCACCACAAAGATGATCTCTGGTGAAACTGATGCACAAGAAAAAGTTCCATGGTATGATCACTATGCTAGCAGCAAGGGGGATATAGGGGGGATTTGGGGTGGGGATGGGGGGTGGCGGTTGGGAACTGCGGGTTTTTAGGGACGAGGCACCTGACACAAAAGTGCCAAGCGTGGTGGCCTCAACTGCTTCCTTGGGTAGGCAGTTCCAGTCTGTGATAGTTCTAGGGAAGAATGAGACGCTCCTATACTGTGTTCTTGCTGTGAATGTGTGATGAGCCTGAACTGCCTGTCGTGACCCTGGCACCGATGAGAGGGGTATGGGGCGAGATTTGCTTGGAGGCTGGAACAATGGACTAGGCCACTGTGGATCTTGTTCAGCATGGTGAGCCTAAATCTTACAGCATCTCTCCAGTGTGGGCCAGCCTAATGATTCCAGCATGCTGTTGATACTGGAGGTGTTCCTACATATATCTGCTAAGTACAAAGTGGGCTGCTTGTTGGTGCACTGCTTTAACACTGCTGATGTTCTTGAGTGTGGCGTCCCAGACAGAAGAGGTATACTTCAGCATTAGCCAAAGCCTTTGTAGGCCCTTTTTTGATGCTGGAGTTGCGAATCTTCAGATTCCATCTAAGGAATCCCAGAGCATTTTACTCTAGTACTTTACATTTACAGTGTACACGTGCACACGTATGCGTGCACGTGTGTCTATCACAATATGTCTGTGTATCCATTATCATGGCTTCCGACAACTGATTACAATTACCATGATTCTAATGCTTCCCAAATACCCATCACCAGTGAACAATAGATCACACAAACTACTCCTCAGTCTAGCTTCAACAGATCTAGTCTAACATTCGTTTTTTCTTTTTTTTCTTCAAAAGTGTGACTTTGACTTTGAGTACTGACACTACAGTTTGTTTTCAGTCTGGCACGCATTCGACTTTTAAAGTCGGCTGATTGGCACTCGGCAAACTGGCACGGTGGAAAGGTCGGCAAACTGAACTGAACTAAATCAGACGGCGGTGGCACTCAATCTGCTGACAAAGCCGAGTTGGGTCTGATATATAACAGGCTCATGCTGACAGACTAGTACTTTACTAGACTGGCATAATCTGAAATACACCGAGGCCTTGAGCGCTTGTGCAGAAATGAGAATGTGGACACTTGGTAGATTCATTCTGGACTCACATGCCATGTGAGCGTACCGTGGGCGACTCTGGGTTTTGTTGTGACGTCTTTCGAACGCTAATTAACTCCCTTCGTTGGTGACGGACTGGTAAAAGGGAACACTGAATTGAACACTTCGGTCTTGCACTCACGTTTATAGAACTAGAAGCGAAGCCGGTTTCCATGAAATCTTTGCCAAGAGGTACCAAATGGACCAGCGCAGCAGACTAAGTACTACAGTACTAGTTCAAGAGCCGCACTCTCACTCAGAGCATAGCTTTCCGTCACCTTCTTCCAAGGAAGGAAGTCGTAAACCAGTGCTTGGAGTTTGAGCCGCACTAACACGAGCACTTTTTAACACGAGGTGACATGCATGATCAAAAAGCACGGGCACGTTACGACTTCAGATAGGTCATAATAAACTTTTTGGTTAATTTGTAACATCATAAAAATACCACAATATTCGGGCAGTATTTCCTTCCCTTTAGTGTTGGAGATAGGTGTCGTAAAAAGCACTAAAACTAACAGGAAACAGACTCTTTCTCGGATAAGATTGTTCTCGCACGATGCTGTGATACCGAAAGTAACACCGAAGTAGTGAGTTTTCTGTTAAATGAAAATAATTTATGGGTATCCAGGGTAAATTGCATTGTGATTGTATTATTTTAGATATCCAAGAAGTCACGACACATAATTTCTCAAGTTTTTATTTTGTACTTAACCTTAAATTTCTCGGTATAAATATGCCACTATGGACGCACTCGGATTTCGAGTTGATTCTGCTTCATCATCATCATCTTCTTCTTCCATATTTTTTAATTTTTTATCCAACTTCAATACTCTGAAGACTGACGCTTTTAACGTATGCTAGGTTATTTTTTGTGTTTTCATAATCCACCGAACTCTGAAACAGACTACAGGATCTCTAAGTCTAACTCGGATTATAGTCTCATCCAAAGGACTTTTTGTAAGAGTCTGTGCAGAATTTGACTCGAGAGATCTCAGGGCGGGCGCAAAGCCTAGCACATAACGGTCACCCATACATTTGGTGACCACGCTCAATTGTGCTTAACTTTGGCTTTCAAGAGTGAGTACTCTTGCTCTGTGCCACTGATCGACTCTCTGCGCCACCAACCCTCCATCAGCATCAGCATCAGCTAGGGTTCACCAGTATGCATAAAAACATGTTTTTAATGCTAAGTAAACCCCTCTCATGCATTTGCACAAATCCCATGCATTTAATATGTGCAAAAACGTCCAGATCAGTATGACAGTGTGTTTAAATAAAGTCTTTATGCAGTCTCTCTCTTGCTCTGTCTTGGTCTCTGATGTAGGGATGTGAAATCAGTTGTCAGAACATACCAACTTTGACAGCTGCCCAACCAGGGTGGGTGACATTGCTGAACGAGGTCAGTGGTACTGGTAGTTCACTGCCTGCGTCAGTTTCTGGACATATTGCTAGTTTCCCACCGTTCATTTGCATGCAGCACCAACCACATTTTGCAGCTCAGCATAATGTTGTGAAACTGAAAGACAATATGAAAAACTCAGATTTTTTATTTTTTTTAGTTGGGATGATTGATAGTGCTGAACCAGTTCCTTCCACTAGCTCTGAGCTGGTTGACGATAGGCTGTCTACTCAAGAAGGTAAACAAACCAGCCAGGAACTTGCCAATACCAGTGAAAAGCTGAGATCTATCCAGGCACTGGTGAAAAGTGTTGACAGCCATTTAGGGTCCCAAGCTCAAGGATGCTGAAAGTAGTGCTGTTATCCATCAGGCTTGGACAGAAGTTTAAAGCCGGTACGGGGCAAAATTTTATCTAGATGAGTTCAGGCTTGTCCTTTAATTTTAAAAATAGTGTCAGTGTATGTAGTGCCATCTTTGACTTTGGTTGTACACATTTTTTTCAAGGCACAGTACTTGCTGTATGCAAGTTTAAAAAATGTTTGTGACCCCTGATCAATGGCAACCTGTATGCCTCAAGGCTTCTTGTTGGCTTCCTCTGATGTATTTCTGGATCAGCTTATGCTTATGGATAAACTATATCATGTTTAAAAACATTATCAATTATGTTTCACTTTTAAGAGTCTCAGAAAAAAGGTAAAAAACCCAAGTAGAATGCCAGCTTTTTTCTTGATGGGTATAAGACTTTTTTTGAATTGATTGAATAAAAATAAAAATAAAATGAGTATCCACCGAAGTGGTGTACTTACATGGCTGGTGCCACATGAAACTGCAGCCATCTCAGCGCAAGTTCTGTGTACACCATACAACCATGCACCATGTCACTTCATGCAAAGCCACATACATAAGGTGTATGCATGTTTAGCTGTAACCTGCCACCTGCGCTTTTGGCAGAATGACCGGGATCTTTTACGTGCTACTGCGGTAACATGGGGGTGGAACAGATACCGAAATAAGAGTCAGCACAGAAAGTTGACCCTGGAGAATAAACTTCTCCCACTGCTCCTGCGGGGACTCAAACCCGGGACCTTTCGATCACGAGTCCGACGCTCTGACTACTGAGCTATCCCTGCTCCCCAAGACCTCAAAATATAAAATCTGTATTAGGAATTCACTTTAGAATTCAAGTGTGAGTATATTATATTGGGCTTAGAAAATGAGTCTTTCTTAGTGGACAGTGCACTGAATGACCAGCTACATGTGCATGGTATGGTTTCGTGCTGCCTCATGTTATCCCCATTGCCTGGAGGAGAGAGGCTTGGAAAGGGGAAGTGTTTGCTGAGCTCCCTTGAAATGATGAGAGAAGGCCTTGTCAGACAAACACTGGAACTGATTCAAAGGCAGAGTCGGGGGAAACATCTGAGAGATGGGTTTGAGTGCTTATAGGCTTTTCCGAGTGCATAGACAACATCTTGAACTGAACTGAACTGTGTCATGCTGGATGCCAGTAGCTTTGCTGTCTAACCTGTGGCATTTGGCAGTGTTATGCATGCCTGTTATCATAACATAAGTAACCCCCATTATGATGATGACATTTTCATGACATGTAATGTTGTAGTGATGTACAGGTACTTTGATTGATGTTGCAGATGGATACTGACAGTGCACCAGCCACTGGAACTCAAGACATGCCGAGGGATGAGGAAAGGTCCACCTTTGCTGCTGGCATTGAGGAGGCTGGGGACCAGAGTACAAATGCATCTGACCTTGCACAAGTCTTTAGCCAGTTAGAACAGAAGCTCTCGTCAGACTATGATAAAATAGCGGAAGAATTTAAAGAAATGACAAATGGGGAGGAAGCAGATAACGAAGACACCTTGAAATCAAAGCCAGGATCAGATAAAGATGGACAGACAAGTACCGAGTCAGCAACATCAAAAGAGCAGCAAGCATCACAACTGGACACTTCTGAAACTGATTTAGATAAACCAGATTCAGGGTCTGGTGAGCAAAAGACAGATTCAGATGGGAAGTTGGCTGCATCAGTCAAAGAGGATGATGTGAGTGATGAATGTCTGACAACTGGACCTGCACAGGAGGATGAGTGGATGGACATTCTTGGAAGTGGACAGCTAAAAAAGAAGGTAAATTCAGAGTTCTGAGAACAGAACATGTATTAAGAATAAGAGTCTGGTGGGGGGTGGGGAGGGGGGGGGGGTATTAGCAGTAACTGTGTACTATTGCCTAATTCAGTAGCTACATAGAAAATTGACCCAAAGACAAAAAGAAGATATATACTTATGTAATCATCATTGAAGACACTCTAATACTCACGTCTTTACAAGGGTCATCCTGAGTGACCCTGTGTAGTGGACAGGACGTTAAAAATAAAACCCAATGACTAACTAACCCACACAGTTGAAGAAGGTATAAGTGCTATAAGAAAGTAAAAAAGTATCAATTAATAAAGTTTGGTGGTATGACAGTATTAGCAATTGATGACATTTTTGATACATGTGCAGGCAAGGTAAATTGTCATCTGTCACAGCAGAAACTGTTGCATGCTATCACCTGTGTATCAAATTATTTTCCCAGGTGGTGTCAGCAGGAACAGACTCATCTCGCCCGATGCAAAGCAGCCTGGTGAAGGTGAAGGTCACTGGACACCTGGACAGTGGTGTCTGCATTCAGGACAGCACTGAAATGTTTGTCCTTGGTGATGGAGATGTTATTGCTGGTGGGTTTTGACATTTATAGTTTCTTGACCATTTGTAAGTCTTAATTCTCTTCTTTTCTTTTAATATTAAGAAAAAGACATCAACAACAATAACAAAAAGACAAAACAACAACAACAGCAAAACAGTGAACAAATAAGAACTTTGAACAGGTCTTTTACCCCACTACATGATATTCACAATCATTGTGCTTTGCATTTTGTTAATCAGTTTGGGACTTTTTTCTCTATTTTGACTCAACTTGTTAATAACTACTATGAAGTACAAGCATGTGTTAGTTTGCATGGCTTGATGTAATGTGCAACTTAGTGTTGTGAGACTGATGGATCAGAAGTCTTGGCTCATTGAATATGATAATATATTAATCATGTGTCATATATGCTCTCCCTTTTATTCTGTGTTGCACACACTGTGGTATGTGTTTTGTAAGGGGTTCATATGATAAGGAGGAAGAAGACTAAAGTTCAGATGTGTTTGGTTTTTGGAGACTGTTTTACAGCTTTTGAAGAGAAAGCAGAGCTGAAGCGAGGAATCGAACTGACGTCACCCACTTACCAGCCTAACGCCTTACTGCTAGGCCAAACAGGCTCACGTTTCATTTAATACATCTTATAGAAGCTTTTGATTATGCTTGTTTGTGAGACATCCACTTGATTCTGTTGACAGCCATTGACATGAGTGTGGCCTTGATGAACAAGGGAGAGACTGCAGAAGTAATCACAGCCCCTAGGTTTGCATACGGGACCAAAGGCAGGTACGTAACTGCTAGTAGTCAGTGAAAGAACCAGCCTTTGGCCTGGTACTCACCAGGTAAAAGTTTAAGTTTCCTTTGTACACAGTCACGCTTTAAAAATTAACGCCATGAGTATGCAGTCATAGTGACATGACTGACACCCTGAACTGTGCAGTTCAGTTAAGTTTCTTTTGTACACAGTCACACTTCAGAAATTAACACAGTGAGTATGCAGTCTTAATGATGTTACATACCCTGAACTGTGCAATTTTTGGCTGTTGAATAAGTATTATGTTCATATGAACCAGTACATGTTCAGTGCTATACCGCCTCATACAATCCAGTACATATTCAATATGTTATGGTTAACTTTCCAGATTTTGATGTAAAACTTTAATATATATATGTATAGTAAGTCTGGGGATGTTCATCATGAAAGGTCTGATGACTTAAAAAAATCTATTTCAGGGTGCCAGATATTCCAGGTGATTCCACCTTGACATTTACCCTTGAATTGTTGGATGTCCAGCCAGCTCTTGACTACAGCAAGCTGACTGCAGAAGAACGTCTACAGTTTGGGTAAAAACACAGTTGTTGTGAAAATCTTGCTGCAGAGTGTTGGCCGCATTGAATGACACAATGTATGGCTTAACACCCTCTGCCGTCATAATAATAATCAACACAATGCTTTGTGATATGTATAGGCTTTATAATAGTACATTTCTGAAGACAGGCCTATTTTATTTTTTAGGGATCTGGAATTTAGGTGTACTTATTCCTCCTCTTCATGTTACAGAAAGTTTTACAAGCCTGGCTCTTTGCTTAATTCATGGCGATGATTTCTTTTCACACAGTGAGAAGAAAAGAGAACGTGGAAATGAACTGTTTGGACGGGAGGATTACTCGGGAGCAATTAACTCATATTCAAAGTAAGTAACATGTGTACATCAGATATGTTTACTGCATCATGTGAAATGTGTGTGTGTGTGTGTGTGTGTGTGTGTGTGTGTGTGTGTGTGTGTGTGTGTGTCTGTCTGTGTTTGTTTACATGCACTGAGTATTGGCATTAGATGAATATGGTATCGCAAAGAGGAAACTAGTTTGGACACACACAAAGTCCAAGAGATGCTACTGAAATGGGTCCACCTTGGTTTGGGCTATGTCACAATGCACTAACACCTGCAAGAACACCATGGCCACATTAAGATGTTTTGAGCTGCATAGTTAAATGGGAACTACCCTCAGCCATGATAAGCTTGTTGCATAATGGCATATCCACCCTCCAGAAGTGGACATAAATCCTTCAGAGACAGCATGTGGCTGCCCATGTGGCAGGGTAATAAAACATTGGTCGCACACTCGATCATCTTCCCCTATGGAATGCATTTGTCAATGTACAAGTATGAATGCCAGGTGACCCCCAGTGTTCAGCTGGGGAACGCAACAACTACAGCATGAAATCAGACTGACAGAAATGGAGTATCTTTGTGATCTGCAGGGCTGTCAAACTCCTGGATTCCAGCGCAGGAGGTCTGTCTGGTGATACCTCTGTTCTTCAGAAAATTTTAGACAGCAGACTGAAGAGTTACAATAACATGGCTGCATCACAGCTTAAGGTAAATGGAGTGAACTGTAAAGTGTAATAATTATAGTAAATAAGGTGGATTTGTTGTGGACAAATGTAATCAAACAAATCTGAAATGTCACTGGCTCTATCCTCAATTCTGTACCTGCATAATTCTTTATAAACAATTTTTGTTTTGTTTTAAATTGAACATTGAAGCTGAGATGGAGGAATGCTAACAGTAATTTTTCTGGCCAGTTTTGACTTTGGCTAGTTAATCCTTAAACAGCATACAGGGTTTTTTAAGTTCAGTTCAGTAATGTTGTCAAGACATCAGTTTTGAAGACCATGGGTTAGTGTGAAAAGTAGTTAATCTGTAAGGAGTGTACGTGGTTTGTATTTGTGTTGTCAAGACATCAGTTTTGAAGACCAAGGGATAGCGTGAAAAGTAGCTAGTTAGTCCATAAAGAGTGTACTTGGTTTGTAGTTGTGTTGTTAAGACATCAGTTTTGAAGACCATGGGATACTGTGAAAAGTAGCTAGTTAATCCGTAAAGTGTACAGGGTTTGTAAGTTTAGTCATGGTGTCAAGACATCAGTTTGAAGACCGTGGGATAGTGTGAGTAAGTAAGTAACTTGAAGAGTAGCTAGTTAATCCGTAAAGAGTGTACAGGATTTGTATGTTCAGTCCTGGTGTCAAAACATCAAATTTGAAGACCATGGGATAGTGTGAAAAATATGGAGTAAGACTGACTAGGAGTTTGCTTTGTTTGTTTGTTTCATGTTAGTCTGTTCTGGTTGTCACACAGGTTGGTGCTATAGATGCTGCCATCCGTTCCTGTGAGGAAGTGCTGCTGTCGCAGCCTGAAAACATCAAGGCTCTGTACAGGCTGGGCAAGGTACTCGCAGCTGTTAAAACAGTTGATCTTCTGTTGCATTCTGGGACCAGGGGTAGCTCAGTGGTTAGAGTGCCAGACTCGTGATTGAAAGGTCATGAGTTTGAGTCCCGGCAGGAGAATTTTCTTCTTCGGGTTCAACTTTCTGTGCTGACTCTTATTTCGGTATCCATTCCAACCTGTGTTACTGCAGTAGCACAGAAAAGGTCCTGGTCATTCTGCCAAAAGTGTAGGTGGCAGGTTACAGCTAAACATGCATGCGTCCTTCGTATGTGGTTTTGCATGAAGTGATGTGACATGGTGCGTGGTTGTATGGTGTACACAGAATGTGCTGAGATGGCAGCAGCCATGTAACATGCAGACAGCACTGTAAATACACCACCTTGATGGAAATTCAGAAATGCACTGTAAAAAGCTACAGCCACTCATTTAGAATCACATGCGACAAGAGCACAGTGAGTCTGCTCGAGAGTGGAGAATAGTGCTCTATAAAAGCATTCAACACCAACAACATGCCAGCATATGTCAGACATTTAGGTCATTGTTGCATTCAGGATTCAGCATGCTGGCCTATGTCAGACATTTTGGTATTTAGTACATTCGTATGTTGTTTATCATGTCACTGCTAGAATTTGACTTTGTATTTGGGAGGTAATTTTTGTGTGTGTGTATGGTCAGTTTAATTACTACATTCTCAATCATCTGTGCACAGTGCACAGTTATTACCATCCATTGTGTAAGTTAGGTTTTCTCCATTGGTGTAGCTGCTCATGTTTTGTTTTGTTTTTCTCTCAGGCATACAGCTCCAAGGGACAGACAGACAAAGCCATACCATTGCTGAAGAAAGCCATCAAGTTAGACCCAGAATCAAAGGTACAGTGTGTGTGTGTGTGTGGGTGTGTGGTGTGTGTGTGTGTGTGTGTTAGCTATATCATGTCATCAGCCATACAACAAAGACATAATAGTAGTACTGAAGAAAGCCATCTCGTTAGACCCAGAGTCAAAGGTATAGTGTGTGTGTGTGTGTGTGTGTGTGTGTGTGTGTGTGTGTGTGTGTGTGTGTGTTTGTTTGTTAGCTATATCGTGTCATTAGCCATACAACAAAGATATAGTGTGTGTTATGTGTGTATGTATGTTGTGTGTGCATGTATGTATGTGTGTGATGACTGCAAGCATCTGTGGCTTTTGCATGTGCCTCAGGCTGTTAACAGATGGAGTGCCATAAATCATCTGTTATTATGATTATATTTTACAGGTGTAAGATATACCAGTTATTAGAGTCAGTATAGCATGAAATAAGAGAAAGGAAAGGAAACAAATTTTGATGTGGCCCAACCTGTACCATCAAGCTGGGGATCTTTCATTGCTGGGTTGCTTGTTTTGGGAACCAATACCTCACTTTGGAGAACTTCTGAAATTTCTTTTAACGACCTTGTGACCTTTTTCCACATGCCAAGTGGGCTGTTGCATTTTTGTAAAAATTTGTTTAGAGGTCTCCACCTCATTGCTGCTGGACACCACCGCAGTGTGTTCCCTCACGTGCATTCACTATTAAAGAGCTACAGTATCTACAGATGTGCACATTTCGGAATTTTGATGCAGTTCTGTGCAATTTTGGTACAATTCTGTTTTATTTTCGTGTACATTGAAAACATACAATAGTGCAGCATTTGTTAGTGGTGTGATCCCAGTGTCTGTAAAGCACAACGACCCAATGTGGTGTGGGTGGGGAGGGATTAACAACAAAATTAATGTGGTTACCAGGTTCTTTATTGTAAAGCCCGTTCTTAATTGGGCGAATGTTTGTTCGCGAACCTAGTTGGGAGTATGCGGCAAACCTAGTTGATTCTTAATTGGGCGAACTTTTGCTTCATGAACCTAGTTGGAAGTATTCGTCGAACTGCAATGAAGCTATATTTGGGGTCCAAAAAGCTTTGCTCAATGTGTTCTGGGAACATTCACCCTGTTCGATGAACATTGCCTCTGATTGGCTGAGAACAGAGCTCTCCTGTGGATGAGGAAGAAATAAAAATGGATGATGGTGTTGCTAGGTTCTTCACTCGCTTCAGAGGGATTTTTTTTATTTGTTGACTTGTGGGAGGCCCAGCCTTGTCTCAGGGACCCAGAATGAGATAGTATGAATTACCCTGTGAGGGATGATTAAAGTATATTGACTTGACTTGACTTTAGCCTACATTTTCGATCATGCTGTCTGCTGTACGTCTGCCACAAGTTCGGGCTGAAGCTTGCATCTCATTACAAGCCAGTTGAGAACGAAGTAAAGTTCATCAAACTGTCCAAACCATGTTCGGCGAACTAAAAGTTCAATTAAGAAATGAATCATAGTTTGTCGAACTGTCCGAAGTATGTTCGGTGAACAAACATTCACCCAGTCAAGAACGGGCTTAAGGGTGACTAATGGCTTAAATTTTGTTTTCTGCTTTTCAGCTGTTGCACCGAGAGCTTGCACTCCTGACACACAAGCACAAGAAGGAAGTGGAGTCGGAGAAGACGATGTACAAAAGAATGATGGGAAGCATGGCTGATGCAGCTCAGAATGAGAAGGGCGGGAAGTCTGGCACGAGTGTACGTCTGCTATTAGAGAGTCATGAAAGTCTCAGCATTACTTGAAACTTTCAAGAGCTCAACCTGGGTATTCATGGATGTAGTTTGTTTTCAACTGGACAGTTTTCCACATTACAGTAAACCTTGCAGTGGGCTGACAGTCTGCCTGACAGTCTTTAAGAGTGCTACTTTTGGGACCTCATGATTAGTCTGCTCTCTTAGTGTGTAAAGTGTGTGATTTCAGTTTCTGACTAACAAACATGCATTCAACAGTCTAAAAAAACACACACAAAAACACACACACACAAAGATTGTGTCTCAGATAAGGTATTAGTGACAACAAGGCACAGAGGTCAACATTTATGAACAAAACAGTACCCTCTAATCTAACAGGTTAGTTTTTTTACTTTAGAGTCCTGTCAGCCACATTGGGTCACTTCAGGAGGAATTGCACATTAAAATTTGCAAACATGAGTCACCAAATCGCAAATAAAATGCTGGCTCTCAGTTCTTGCTATAACACAATCAACTGCAAACACAACCAAGTCAGTAGGGTCAGTAAAAAGGTATTTACGTTTCATTTAGTTATAACTGACAGTGATATTTTCAGACAAGGTATTCATGACATATTCAGTGCTCTGTCTTATCTCTGTGACTGTCTTCAACTTACACACCCTCCCATGCTCTCTGCTCTGCTTCTGATAGTCCCAGCCTCCAGATTCCTTTTACCAGACTTTCCACTGTTGGTTCCAGTGCCTTTTGTGTCTTTGGCCTCTCTACGTGGAATGACCTCCTCTTTCCTATCTGACAGAAACCCTCTCTGGACTCCTTCAGATCAAACCTGAAGATGTTTCTTTCCCAAAACAATAAACCCGCCATGTTTTCTGTCCTGTGCTGCTATCTTCCTCTGCCTCAAGTCTCTGTTTGTTGCTGGTTTAAGTTGTGCGCAAATTAAGTTTTGTATGGTCAGTATGCTTGTGTGTATGAGTGCCTGTGTGAGTGTTTGTACGTGCCTAGAATAGTCTCTAGGGACAAGATTTTGCGCTTTATAAATACTTTTGATTATTATTAATGCAAAGTCAAGATACAAGTAAAAATCAGATTCATGTTTGATACACACTGTTTACATAATTTTGCATATATGAATATCTTTCACCAGTTGTAAATATTTTGAAGCCAGTTAATAGTGCATGGGTTCCCGACACAGATGAGCAGTGCAGCTTATTTTATTTGGCATGCCTGCATGGGAACCTATATTAGCCACACCTAATGCAGAAAAAGGGGAGAAAGGATTTGGAACTTGTGACGTTGAATGGGCTGGGAAAGTAGAAACAAAGAAATTCCTGGCAGAGGGTGGAGCATGCATGGCTATTCCAGGCTTTAAATGGAGAACCTTTGACAACTCGGGGGTGGTGGAGGGGGGGGGGAGGTTAGTACAAGGTTCCAGGTGAGATCAAAAGATCAAGAGGAAGGAGGTGGAGCTGGACCTTCAAGTTAGCCCAGAAGAGATCATGAGTACAGAGGTGGAGCTGGGCTGCAAAAGTTGCACTTCTTTCGCTTCGAGTTGTTCCTCAACAGCAGTGCAGTGGACATTGTCCTTGTGATGCTCAGCACGGCAGTTGAAACAGCAATTGCGCAGTGCACTAGTCACTGCGCAATAGCGAGGGGATATCGCCTTAACACTTCCATTGTTCTGGCGGCGGTCCACGGTCTCTCCAGTCTTTTTCGGGTGGTATCCATGGTCAAGCCTTTACTCTGTCATCCTCTTCCCCCCTGTCCCCGTCCCTAGTAAGCCATCTCACTTCCGTGGATGTAAAGCAAAATGTACACACACAACTCTGGGTCTTCAACAGAGGGGACCTTAATTTCTGCATCCACAGTACCCTACTGCAGGGCTTTCATTGGAAAAGTTTACGATTTAATTATTGTTAAAAGAAGAGGGTAATGTATTGACGGTAAAATCAACACATACGGGAGTTAATTAGCACTTGAAAGATGTCACATGAACACAACAACAAAGACCCTGAGTCACCTGTGGTAACTCTCACCTGGCATGTGAGTGAATACAAGGTACATAAACTCCATCAGAGGTACACTAATAAACTCCCTTGTGTGTTGATTCTGGGCCTTGTTCTGTTTCAGATTGTATTGACGGTGAGAATGTGTAAGTATTGTGGGCTGTGAGTTAACAGAACGCTTATATATCCGTGCTTGATTAAATTCTGTGTACAGGTTCTGAAGTGGTCACTGCTTGCTGGGGGAACAGTTGCAGCAGTGGTATCAGTGGGTGTGGCCTACTATCGTGCTACCCACTGACACTCTTCACCGGACAGTTGGAGAAAACGTGCAGCTTAATTGATGTCATACAGTGTGTTGGCTTGGGATATGAAGAGTGTGCCAGCTGTTTTCTGATGTTAGCAGCCATTTTACAAGGGACCAGACTTTCAAGTGTTTGCTCCGGTTGAATTTTATTTCTTTAAAATTATTTCTACATGTTCAAGAGAAATAGCTTGTATGTTTGGAGTCTCTTGAGAATCATATCTGTGTGTGCTAGTGCATGTACTGATCTTTTTTAAAGCTCTTTTTTTATGAGCTATTCTCCTATAGCAGCTTAAAAACACTTGTTACCAGCTTCAAAACCATTAGCTCTGTTATTAATAATGCTATTATTATTATAATTAGACATTTATAATGTGCCTCCACCTGTCAGAGTTTGCAGCAGCATGAGGCGTGTACAACGGCAGGTAAATCCAACCATACATCTATGGAATAAATGCACACACACATGCACCCATGCACAGACATTTATAATAATGATTAAGATTTCTTGGAAGGCGCATTTCCCTAAACAACACAGGCTCAGCACAAAGCACCTTACAATACACCCACTCACACATTCAGTAATCCTTGCAGCCAACACACACACACACACACACACACACACACACACACACACACACACACACACACACACACACACACACTTGCAGACATACAGTCTAAGACATAGTCACAGACTGACATTGTGACTGACAAACCACACGCCCACTCACATGCATGCTGGCAGTCAAGCAGGTGCTGGTTAATCTTGTTTAACGCCAAGTTGTCTCCAAAGAAGTACTGGTAGGGACCGAGATCCCAGGAGGTGGGGGAGGGGAGAGACACCATGTACATAACGCTACACTGTCATCACCAGAATGATTCCTGCATTAAGATGGACAGTGATGAGAGCCTTTATGTTTCATTAATTGTATGAGACAAAGTTGCATGACAGTGTCCATAGACCATGAATTTTGAAGAGAGAGGAGAGCTGAAGTGGAATCAAACCAAGGTCCTTCTGCTTATCGGCCTATTGCCTTACTGCTAGGCCCTACTGGCTCATGCAGTCAAGCAGTATAATGCTGATTAAGTAAGAGTAAAAGGGACAAAATCAGTACAAAGGCAGTACAGTTTGTGTAACCATGCATCGAAAACAAACAAAAACTTACAGTACATAAACAGACTAGCTGAAAGCTAGACGGAACAGGTGAGTTTCAGCTGAGATCATTTATGCACATGGTATTGTTCTTGTTTGTCTTAGTTTTGTTTAAATAAATTTTAAGTCATGGAGCGAGATTTTAAAAAAAGAAGACAGTTTCATTCATTGCTAAGTATCAAAGGGACAGTTCATTGTACCTGGTATATCAGTGAAGGAACTGTTTAGATACTGAAGAACAGCATTGCAAACAGAACAATATCCCCTTTATTATGTTGATGTATTTTGACTGTAGGACTTGCCAGAAAAGTTGCATATCTGTTTTGGTGGTGAAAAATGTGCAGGTCACAGCACCAGATGTTACAAAATTAGATCTACACTGACACAGTTGACTCTTACACAACCCCACACCATGCCAGAGTGACACATTTTGGCTCTTATGCATTCCCACACAAGACCAATCAAATACATCATCACAAAATTAGATCCACAATGACACACTTGATTCTTGTACAACTCCACACAGCACCAATCAAAGACAATGCTACAAAATTAGATCCACAATGACACACATGGTTCTTGCGCAGCTCCAAGCAGAACCAATCAAATACAACCTCACAAAATTGGGTCCATGATGACACACTTGATTCTTGTGCAACTCCACACAGAACCAATCAAAGACAATGCTACAAAATTAGATCCACAATGACACACATGGTTCTTGCGCAGCTCCAATCAAATACAACCTCACAAAATTGGGTCCACAATGACACACATGATTCTTGTGCAACTCCACACAGAACCAAAGACAATCTCACAAAATTAGATCCACAACAACACACATGACTCTTGCACAGTTCCACACAGAACCAGTCGAAGTACAATACACTGCAGTGCAGGATTTGTTTGTTGGAGGTTGGGTCTACAATAGCACTGAGTAACAGTACATGCACTTTTTTTGTCCTGCATTCAGAATTGCAGATTTGTGCGGAAGTTGTAAATGCTTTGCGCATCTAGAGAAAAATATTCTGACTGACACTGTAGAATTCGGTGGAAGTGTTTATTTGTTAATATTATGAATCGGTCCATACTGTTAACCTTTGCTTGTGCCTGCTTGTTAAAGGGGAATGAAAGCAGTGAAGCTTCCTGGGCCCTGTTGATAGCATGGAATAAAATAATTTAAATAGACACACCGCAGTTTTTCACCTGATTTCTTCTCCTGTTTGTAATAATCAACATTTGAAAGTCACACACAAAAACAAAAAACAAAAAACATTACCATGAGTGCTGCCATTTTGTGCCCAGCAGTTGGTATCAGTGATGTCATGAACTAGGCCAGAATGTGTGGCAAAAGTACCAAACTGTAAAAAATCAAATATGAGGATGTACCTCTGGTTGCATTTATGTACCTTGTATTTACTCGCCTGCCAGGTGAGAATTACTGTAGGTGACTCGGGTGTTTGTTGTTGTGTGTGTGTGACATCTTTCAAGTGCTAATTAACTCCCTTGTGTGTTGATTCTGCATTCATCCTTGACTCAAAACTGTCCGTGAAGAAGCACGTCATAAAAATCTGCCAAACTGCTTATTTCGAGCTTGAACGCATTAATTCAATCTGCAGGTTTCTCACTGAAGACGCAACCAAGACTTGTTACTTCCTATATCCGCTCACGGCTTGACTTCTGCAACTGTCTCCTCATGGGTACAGCTAATTCTGTCATCCAACCTCTCCAGAAAATTCAGAACTTTGCTGCAAGACTTGTTCTCTTGGCACCCTGTCACCACCACTCAACACCTCTCCTGGAAAAACTGCACTGGCTTCCCATTTTAGAACATATTAAGTATAAAGTTGCTTGTATGTGTTTCCATGCTATAAGTGGTTCTGGTCCCGCTTACCTCTCTGAACTGCTACATGTCTGCACTCTGTCTCGTACACTACGCTCTTCTTCTGACACTCGCATGCTGGAAATCTAAATACAAATGCAAGACTCGTGGCTTTCGCACCTTCTCTTGCCTCTGGACCCCACATTTGGAATTCACTCCCACAAGACCTTAGACACTGCTCAACCCTGTCATCTTTTAAAGCCAACCTGAAAACCTTCCTCTTCTCACAGTATTTCCATCCTAACTAATATCAGTACCCAGTTTCTGCTACGGTCATTGTGTGTGTGTATGTAAATTGTTTCGGTAGGACTATGCTCTACATGTGTATAGAATATCATATTTAGGTTAATATGTATCGTGTGAGCGCTCAGGGCATTGATGAGCGCATGAGAAGTGTACATTATTATTATGAGTGCTCAGGGCCCCATTCTGTTTCAGATTGTATTAAATCTGTTTTTCATGAGCCAAGCTTTTCCAGCCCTTCATTGATAAAAAGTGAACCAACATGACTGCGCCCTTTGATGTTCAAGTTCAGTGCCAAAAAAGTATGCCCATTAGGTATCTACTGACAGAAAAAATGAATGAAGCATACAGATGTTGAAAGCCAGCATGCATCATCTCTTTGATTCACCTTTAAATAAACGTTTCCTTGTGCCTGAAAATAAGATTCTTAAACAGGAATTGAACAAGTGTTTAGTACAAGCTGCAACTGAATGCTGTACAAGACTGCATAAGAACATGACTGACCAACATCTTTGTCTTCCAACTTCAACATTTTGAAGACTCCGTCACTTTTAATGCATAATGAGTTATTTGGGCATTTTTACAATCCACTGAACTCTAACAGGGACTAATTATGTGATCTCTTTTCATGTGTAAACACATGGGGGCCCTCAGTTTACAGTCTCCTCTGAAGGACTTTTTTTAGCGTCTGCATGGACTTTGACTGGAGAAATCTCAAGACACTTGCAAAGCTTAGCATGTGACAGTCACCCATTCATGCGGTGACCATGCTTGATTGTGCTCAGTTTGGCTTCCGAGAGCATGCGCTCTCACTTTCTGCCACCATGTCTCCTCTTTACCTGTGCTTAGGTAATCAGTTTTATTTCATGCTTCAGCTTTCTTTTGTGTGAAATGATCAGTTTGAACAATGCAATCATTACTTCACAAGTGCTTGAACACAGGCTTATGATTAATGAAAGATTATTAGAATAATTGTTTTTGTTGCTGGCAGCATTCTCCTTTTGTTTGGATGTTAAAAAGGAGTGTTTTGCCTTTAATTTTGATGACTATGCAAGAAGTAGTGATTCATCCAAGGTTGATGTATTGTCTTTAATGAAGTCAGGGTGGTGGTATTGGTGCAAAAGTGGTAGTTGAAAGCACTGTAAGTTAAAGATAAACCAAAGTATTCATATCATTTATGTCAAAGTGAATTTGAATATTGGTCTTTAAAAAACTACCTTATTCAATTTCCGACAGCAGTGTGTTAAGATACCATATTATTCTCAAGCCTATTCTGATCAGCAAACTTTAATTTTTTCTCCAGCTACAAAAAGTTAGTCTGTGCATTGATCAGTGTCTTGTATCAGATTCTTAAATGTAAGCATTTTCCTCACACCATTACACTGAACCTCAGATTTATATATATTATTTTTTTTAAATCCACACAAAATAATGCATGGTCACAGTGCTAGGTGCACACAGATGCTGTCACAAGATAGTAATAATAATAATGATAATAGATTATTTATGGTACCCCATCTATTAAGAGCACTTATAAAAGCCTACAGATGTGTACATTCATCACATTCATAAACACACACACATACACTTGCACGCAAACTGCATGTGCACATGCACACCCCATACATGTACATGCACACACAGATGCACACACATACACACTAAAAATACAGGCATTAGTAGTGATTACTGAAAGAAAGAAAAATTGACAAAAAAGGAGGGTTTTCAGTTTTGGATAAGAACGTTCGACACTAGTAACAAAGAGAGGAAGAGAGTTCCAGGTATGATGCCCCCCCCCACCCCCAACCTGCCCCACAAGAAAAGAAAAAAATTGCACATCAGTACAATCAACCACAGAAACTGCCCAAAAACAAAATAGAGACATAGCACACATGCAAGTGACTATATAAGCAACAAGGATGGAATTAATATTGTACACACACACATGCACACACACATACCTTACATCATAAAAAAAGAGATCTTTTCAGAGTGTTGCTACCAAATTGTTTTGCATCTACATACTTTCATTGACCTGACCTCTAAGCAGAGCAGCAGCAGCAGTGTGTGTGTGTGTGGGTATAACCCTGCCCATGACCTTTACACAAGGGACAACATAATTAGTTTTCAAACATGTTTTCAAGCTTGGCTAAAACATTATGGATGGCATTTTATCAGACATTTTTTTCTTAAGGTGATGAATGTTCAAGGTTTCTCGTAACAGTGTAAATGACATTGATAATTTGTTTGGGTTAAGTAGGATTTTAATGTTTATATATATATATATATATAATATGTGTACATATTTAAGTCGTGTAAGGTCCATTGCATCAGTGATCCTTAATGGCAAGAGAGCATGTGCTATGCAGATAAGTGTTGATTATGTTCATTCTATGTATACTGCATTCCTAGGCTGTTACAAAACCTGTCAAATGACAGTAGTTTCAGTGCTTTTTGTGTGTGGTGTGTTTGAGTAGTTCCAACATTAAAGACACAATAAATTGAAATGACTTTTCTGTGTGTTTGGATTAACCTAAAAGTGATACACATGCTCTAATTTGCTCCTGTTTGTTTACTTTTATATATATATATATTTTTTTAAATTCTTAGCCATTAGAGTCAGGGGTTGTCCTTAATTTTTCAAATAATGATTTCATAACACATAAACATAA
This sequence comes from Alviniconcha marisindica, assembly GCA_018857735.1. NCBI lineage: Eukaryota > Metazoa > Mollusca > Gastropoda > Provannidae > Alviniconcha > Alviniconcha marisindica. The sequence goes on from JABMCL010001542.1 coordinate 333,653, forward strand.
ACAGACATTTTTGTTCTAGTTCAGAAAGAGAACATTTATTTTCTGTACAGTTTCACGTTATTAAGTATTGACTGTGGCGCACAACTGATGAAGGTTTGACAAGGGATTTTTCTCCCAGGGTTAACTTGCAGTGCAGATTCTCTTACAGTGTTCGTACAGCAGCCCCAGTGTGCAGTTGCATGCAATACATGCTTTAACACCTGTGCATGCTTTGAAAATTCACAAGAACTGGCAGCCATCCCCTTGCATGTGAAATTATAGCATACACTTTGGTCAACCCTTGAAGATAGAATGTAACCATGCAAGTTTCAGGGAACTGAAAATGGTCACATTATTAGCAGATTTATCTAGAAGAACAGGTGTGTGTACAACTCCACAAATATTAAAAGGAGCAACTCAGAAGAAGTCTACTGCAGTACGGGTGTGAAAAGAAGATAAAAACAACAACAACAAAATCGTGGCCCAGTTTTACAGCAATTTATATCGGTCACAATTGTTTTTTTCTATTCTGCTTACAAAATATGTAGATGAACATTCTTTAGCAATATTGAGAAGAATTTCTTTTAGCTTTAGACAACTGAATTTAAGTCCCTATTATATTTTGAGTTTGCATAGGACTGACCTTGGCATAAAAAAGATTTATTTTCAATTTGCCTTGACATAAAAAAAGAGTGTGTCTTGTACAGGGGAGGGAGTTGACTGAACTGTGTTAACAGGTTCCATTACCCGAAAATGAGACTACTTTCGTCTGTACAGTGAGATCCAAATGCCAAAGGTTCAAGACTGCTGTATTATCTCACAAGATAAATTAAATCTGTGCATAAAAAGAGCACTTAATTTAATCAGACCAATACATGAAGTGCACAAATTTTCATGGTAGATCCCCTTTTCGAGCAATGAACAGACAGACAATGTACAATTGAACAAACAAGAGAAATGAAATTTGACCAACTTCCTTTAGCTGGTGATGAAGTTGTTTTTGAAGTATTGCAGAGTATGTCATTTGTTCTTCTTCCACTATGTTCAATATTGGATTGTTCTGCTCCTTTCTGCATTATCTGTGTGTTTCCTTGCCTCTGGCTGTTAAGCCTTCTCTTATCAAAAGGTGACATGGGATCTTTAATGTGTGCATTGATCTCAGTGCCTATTGTTCCTGCAAAGGCGAGACGGGCACTTGCGTGACAGCACAAATGTTGAAAACAGCCTCCTTCGCCCCCGTCACATCCGGGACTCAAACTGTGACCACTGGATTTAGAGTCCAGTGCATTAGCCAACTGGCAAAGAACTCCCATTGTTCACTTTGTGGTTCTTTGACAATGCATTTCAGCAACTTCCATGGTCACTTATGAATCCCCAATAATGTAGAAAATTGAAACTTTGATTCGTGAAGTTGTTCCATACACAATATGCAGTAAGAAGATTATGACATTCCATGTATTCTAAACATGTGGAACGCTTTCAGCTTAGAGAACATGTACAATGCTTTTAGCTTAAGTACATAATTATAAAGTGAACCATGACAGATCATACAGAGGTCTTCTTTCAATTGCGCATTTTATGTTCTCTTGGCTGGCAATAAGTTGCAGCACTTGCAGCGGCATACGTGTCAGTGTTAGAGAGTGAGAGAGAGAGGTGTAAAACACATGTGTGAGTTTGAAAGAAGTTCAAGGTCATCAAACCATGTATGAATGCATAAATGGGTAGAGCTCAAGTGAGATTGTGAGCATGCACAGTTCAAAGAACTGCAGCATTCCAGGTTAGAGAGAGTGAGAAGCCTGCATGCAAACTTGTTAGATATACACTGACTTGACTGAGCAAACAACAGCCCTGTATTATGAATTATGTGATCTAGGCTATCTATGAGTGAGTCAAGTATGCTGGGTCAAACCCGCGGCACAGCTTTATTGGATGAGAGCTTACACAAAAAATGCTCTGAGTTTTACGATCTTTTTGACATTGTTTGGCTTTGAAATAATAATAAAACTAATATAATCATGGGGATGCTAGAGACTACCACTTGGAAAACAAAACGGGCTTTACTGACAGTTAATTTAATTGTGGAGTACAAACCTCAAATCGGTATGGTTTGTATATATATCCCCCCCCCCCCCCCCCCCCCCCCCCCGTCCTCCCTGGAAATCATATCATGGGTAGCCAGAATCAGAACTAGTTTAGAGCAATACCGAATAGTAGTCAAAATAGCTCTGTTTAAAAAGGCTTTACTACTGGAAGGCTGAAAAAACTAAATAAAACAAAAACACACGAGTTCACGTAACAGGGGGAGATAATTCCAATCGAGTGAGAGAAAAGCTTGTTGACAGTGTCACGATTATTTTATAGCTCAGTGGATCAAACTCGCATGTCTTTTAGACAGTTTTGATATCATTCTCACACGAGTGGTCTGCTGAGGTAGAAAACTATTGGGATGGGGGTGAACAGGGCCACGCCTTGGGCATAACTAAAGTTTAAAGTCATACTATATACTATAATGACTGGTTATGTGTATATATATATATATATATATATATATATATATATATATATATATATATATATATATCGATGAGCAAAATAATGACCTGGATGCCGGCCGCGCCATCAGGCCGCGATGTGGGAACTCGTCCATTATTTGTGTTAACCATTCATGTTACCATTGTGGCTCGGGTGTGTATCTTATTTTACCCATGTGTTTTTTCGGGCAAGTATGTTCTAATCTATGATTCTCTCCTCGCCCTCACCGCCCCTCCTGGCGTTTATTCGAGGGAACCCTGTTCTATTTTAGGAAGTCTTAAATACACGTGACCAAGTTATATTTTTAGATCATTTCCCTCTGGCATCGAATTTCTTTTCATCAACATTTATGGAAAGGGTACAACACTTTATGCACTCAGATGCCTAATACAGTATTCTTGGCATATTTTGAATTGCAAGTAACATATGGTCATTTTCTTCGTTATCTGTTTCGTGGATAGTTATCGGCGATGATTTCAATCATCGATGCATAGTACAAGTCACATGATCGGCAAGTAGTTCAAGGAGTTTAACCTTCCGCATTTTATTGAGTGCATCCTTAAACATTCCGTAAACTTGTTATCATAGATAGCTGATAAATTCAGACTTATTATGAGCTACAGTTTTGCAAATCAGACATAAAATGATCGATTTTTCTCGTCTGTACAATCAAACATCTTTGTGCGTAGTAATACCGTCTATATGACCTCTTGCGAGTTTACATGTTTGCCTCCATGCTGACGAATCAAGCGACTGATTTTTTTCGACAGCTGACTCCAATGTACTGCATACAATTTTTTTGCTTACAGTTGAATACAGAAGGACTGTGTTAGAAAAGCTCACGCCCTTATTTCGTTTGTATTGCTGTCATATCCCTCCAGTTTTGAATTTTAGATGGAGTGTCCTCACTTGGAAGAATGCGCAAGAATATTGGAACCAAACTTGCAAACAGAAAATAATCCACAGGAATTCGTCTGCTCAGGTACGTGTTTGACTTGGATATAGACCGTTTTTATCATTTTCGTGAAAATTTATGTTTTGATTTTTCTATTTAACTGGAAGCGTCTACACACTTTGCTCGTTAATATGTAACCGTCATTTGGGAAATCTGTTCTGCCTGTTCCATGTGGCTTTGTCAATGTTAGGCGCCGTTTCCCTCGTTTTTCCTGTCGTTGAATAAAGAATCAATGGAATTTTGGTACCCTGCAAGCCAGTGCCAGTCTGGAGGAGGTCAGCACACATAATTATCGCAGAATAATGAAATTTGGCCAGACGAACAGCTGCCAACATTGCTGATGTGACCATCCTTATTCTTTTGTTTCGAGTATGACGCAAAGCTACCCTATGACTGAAGCAGCCAGATAGAAGGAAAGTAAGCCAGATTCAAACATTATATTTACGAGGAAATTCCCTCTGATTTTTTCAGAAAGACTTGTGTCCTTTTTTTCTGACTTTAAAACGAAAATGGCTGTGTTGTATTTTCAGTGGAATGAAAGCAAAGGGAAGCAAGCGCGCTAAATCTCGCACTGAGCGCGATTGTTTCCCTTCGGGCTAGTGCAGAATCGTGCCAATCATTTTATTTTCGTGCCAGCTATGGAATGTTTAGAGAGTCTATGGTTTTGCCATTAGTTCTGTGTATTAATGATTGGGAATGTAGTAGGAAACCTGCCTCCTACCCCTAATTTCAAGCCCCGTACTCTCCCCAACCTATCTCGTTCCACAACCCCCGACCCCCTTCCACCACTTCCTCTGGTCCGCGCACCACTACAATTCGCTCTCAATCTCATTCAGCAAGTCACACCAGTGATAACGTCAGAAACATCAGAATATCGAAGTTGGACATTTAATGGAAGCAGAAGAGGAAGGCAAAATCGGTTTACTTTGTGCTGTCCAGCATTATCAGGAAGAACGGAAGTTGTCTCAGTTGTCTGTACATTACCAGGAAGAACGAAAGCGTATACATTAGTCATTATTAAGAACCAAAGTGTTTCAGTCTGGCTGTAAGCCCCCGTCCTCATTCAACATTTACACCGCTAACTGAGGGACTTGGAGGAGAGATCTCATTCACACCTGCACACACACACACACACACACACACACACACACACACACACACACACACACACACAGAATGACATGCACACCCAAACACACATGCATACACATTGTATGCATGGCAGCATGTACACACCATTTATCACTACAGTTGCCATAGGTGCTTTGTTGCCTGTTGGTGGTCATTTTTTTAAATATTTTTTATTAAACAGTTTTGCATTAAACTAATTTAAAGTATCCAATGTTAGTTGTTTCTGCAGAACTATATTACAAGACTTAGACTAGAGTCCTTCACAGCATATTTGAATATGTCTTTTATTTTATTCTGTTGCAGTTTGTAACACAGAAAAGAGTCCTTGGATATGCCTACAGTGTGGAGTTGTTAACTGTGGAAGGTATCCTTCAGAATTCAATTCATTAACTTTATAGATATATTCATCCCACAAGTGACAATTCTGTCAGACAGACTGGATAGCTATTGTACATGTATATATATATATATATATATATATATATATATATATTATTATTGTTATATATATATATTGGTAATGAACTATGACATAACTGAAAATAATACCAAAATCTGAAACAGAACAAGGCCCAGAGTGCTCATGCAGAATCAACACACAATGGAGTTAATTAGTTCTCGAAAGTCATCACACAAGCACAGCAACAAAGACCTGAGTCACCTACAGTAACTCATACCTGGCATTCGTGGTGCTTGTGTGTCAACTTTTGAGTGCTAATTAACTCCCTTGTGTGTTGAAAATAATGCCGTTTACATGACTTAAGAATATGCAAGGTCTTCAGATGACACTCTTACTGGAGACTCGCTTGATTTCGCACTAATGGCAGTCAGGAACAGGGTACTGGATAGTCTTAATCTTATGGACTAGCCACTACTGACTGTGTGCCCACCTGTATTGCCTTCGTCTGTCACAGTTGACTGCCCATGTGAGACTCGGACAGGCCTACAAACCCCAGTGCATGTTTTGCAGTCCTGACCCCTATACAGCAAAGCACAGACACAGCACTGGCCTCAAGGAACCATGCTTGCAGACAGATCTGTCTAAAGATGGTCTAGTACTAGTAGAAACAAGCACCAGCTTAATCAATACCATCAAGCTATAGAGTGGATGCCTGAGGACAATTGTGAAATGCTGAAGAGCAGCAACACACTTATCAGTATCTTCACCCACAAAATTTGTTTTGTGCTAATGCTGACTCAGATTTGGAAGGCCTCTTGGGGCTTGAAAGTTGAATCCATCTCTGTTTTATCTGGAAATTCAAAAGCTTAGGCCATTTACATGTTCTGTCTCAAAATAAATCACAGGGACATTTTAGAAACCAACAGGACATGTATGATCATGTTGTCAGTTCTGAAATATAAGTGGTTAAAATTTAATATGCATTATTCTTTTTCTTCTGGGTAATGCAGGTACAGAAAACCAGTCTCACATGGTCATGTTGTATGGTCTTATACATAGTTATACTGCAACAAAATACACAGTTTAGCTCAAGCCTGCATTATTGATTCTTGAAGGGTTTGTAGGTAACTGTGTGTGTGTGTGTGTGTGTGTGTTTAAAATGTTGCATTGTGATCATTTAAAACGACATTACTAATTTAGTATATAATTAAACTTTTAGATTAGGGAAAAGTGCAAACTGATGCAGTATACATCATTAAAATGTTGATTAACACTAATCTTTTACTACGCTTTTCTCGTCCAAGATTCAACAAATTTACAGGCAGCAGGGCACACTGTCACCACTTCAGTAAAGTGACATCAGTAATTCAAGCAATTCAAGTGGACTTGCAGGAACACCAATCCTCTAAATCGCAGGACCATTGCCTCCGTAAACACTGGCATGTTACTTACCCACAGGCAACTTAGAAAGCACAGGTTTGTTGCCTGAAAAGTGACAGTGACAGTGAAACTGTAGCCTACTGGACAAGGGTGTTGGGTAACAGCAGTTGCCCACCCCTGTATGGTCACTTGTTACTGGCCATCCAATCTATGTTCTACACTTATGATTTCAAACAAAGAATCATAATTCATATCATGACCTCGCTCCCAGACTCCCAAAATTATGCTTGCATTACCCTGGCAGCTGCTTACTGCTTTTTTGTTTTCTTCTGTGACATCATATTTGCTGGGAAAATGAACATGTCGGATGGTGGACCTGTGTAATATCTTTTGAGGGGAAGTATTTTCCAATGAGTTGACATAAATTTATAAAGCAACATTTATGCCTGTCAGTGTCACATTTGTGCTGTGATTGTGAAGTAGGATTTAATTATTTTTTTTTTAATCAAATGAACATGGCATATATTTGTAAACATTGCCTTCGTTGACCGACTGGGCAAAACAATTGTTTGGACATCATGACAATTAGTGAAAAAGTTTGGGATGTTTTGAAGACATGTCATCAGTCCAGTGACCAGTGACTGATGCTCTTAATCTTATGATTCATGAATCCCTGCCACCATCACATGTGGCAGCAGCATACGTATCTGTATTGTAAGGTCTGTTTATCCTGGCAAAGCATTGGCAAGAGCCTGGTCACTCCCAGTGACACAAACCTCTGATGAAATGCCAAGTGAATGACAGGCAGCCTGTAACTTGCCATGTTTTGTGTGTGTGTGTGTGTGTGTGTGTGTGTGTGTGTGTGCCTGCATGTGTGTGTGTGTGTGCGCCTGCATCTGTGTGTGTGTGTGTGTGTGCGCGCCTACATGTGTGTGTGTGTGTGTGTGTGTGTGCGTGCGTGCATGCAAATGCCAGGAATTCAGACTAAAAAAACATGGCCAGCTGCATGTTGTCACAAGCAGGGAGTGCAAAGCATGGTGTAAGAGCTGCTTAAGTCATGTTTCTGTTACAGTGTTAGTGTTTGTTACATGTGATTGTGAGGAAGCAGGACAGTTTTATGATGGACCCAGCCACTTTGTCTTGAAATTGTTCCTCTTTACAAATACAGTGAGATCCTTCACCAGCCAGATGAATTAAAAGTAAAATTGATTATCTGTCCTGAAAAGTTGGTAGTAACAATAATAATAAAGCGGCTTTCTAGAGTGCTCGTCTACCGCACAAGGTGGGAGCACAGGGCGCTTTGCAATAACACTAACAACACACACACACTCATGTGTCAGGCATGGGGATAGGCACAGCTGTGAAAAACAGTTTAGAAATACTCAAATAGTTATTATAATATCAAACGGGTGCACGTTTCATTTGATCTCCACAACAGTTTTCTCCAAGGCAGTACATGGTATTGGTGCTGAAGTGAGTGTGTGTTTTTCATGCTAGCTGGTGGAATGATATTGATACAATTGTGTAGTGGACAGAATCTTGGTTTCTGGAACTCTGTTTAATTCAGCACTTCATTGCACTTCTAGCAATGCTGTCACCACACATTGGGGAACAAAAAGAAAATGTGTGTGACAACTTCATAACAAAAACAAAGAAAATGTGTGTGACAACTTCATTTAGTTTAACTTTGAGCCCTTCATATATATATATATATATATATATATAGTAGTACACTGCCTAATTCCAAGCAGTGGTTTACAAGGATGCAGGATACGACACCCTTTCTCCAACCACTGTCGTAATTGGTTGTGCCATAGGCATAGGTCTCTGAAAACACTCAGCTAACTGACACTTTTTGACAGATTTTCGTTGGTGTTGGCATTAACTGATTATTTGTAACAGATAGCACAAATGATATGAGGCGTTTCTTTTTTCATCACCTACATTGTGTATGCCAGTGCAAATAAAATCAAATTCATTTGAATCAATGAACAAATCATTCACTCAGGGCGGACGTGCCTCATGTTTACATGCATGCTTTGTTACTACGTTACTTTCACACTCACAGTCTTGTTACCATATTATTAGTACCCGAACCTTTCGGAGGGTGCTGACAGCGTTGGCGGGGCAGATACGGGGAGATAACGAGTCTTCAGTGGCACAACCAATTTTGTCAGAGTTTGGAGGATGGTGCCGGAAAGCAAGGCTTGGAGTGTGGTATGCTGCTAATGTTGGTCATAGTAGTACATCCATGATTTTATTTGTATGCAATGAATATAACAAAAATGAAAGTTTAAAACATTCTTATGTCCATGCTGGCCAAATGTAGGTTTTTTGGCTGCACATTTAGATTTGAAGCACACTAGCTGCACATTTAGATTTGTTAAAGCACACTAAGTGACCAATATAATAACACTGTTAATAGTAGTAATTTGGTTTTGTTCATGCAGGTATGTGGATGCTCATGCCAAAAAACATTTTGAAGAGACAGAGAAGCATGATGTGTGTATGGATTGTCACAACTACATGGCATTCTGGTGAGTGCTGTTTACTGCTAAAACATCATACATGTACCAGAACTACCATTCTGCTGGACAGACAGTGCAAAAAACAAAATGGTTTTGTGATCAGTATAATGTGCAATTTGAGAAGCACATGACATTTTGTTGTTATTGATGTGATCCTGTACTTCTGTATTTCTTCTTTTTTATGAATTTATAATGACAATGTGGGAATTTAGATGTTTAATGTGTGTTGGCAGAACTTGCACATATAGGCCTGGAGAAACCACAAGTAATATTACATTTGCAAAGGCACTGCTGTCAGGTTTAATACTCTTAACCTTTTTGTATTATAATGTTTCATTTCCTAGTTTCACTTTCAGCCACATTACTGTAGTGTTAGCCAAGTGCCATAAATTCTGAGGAAGGATAGATCTAGTCACCTGAGAAAGTCTGCCTGTCTGCTTTCTTTTAATTTTATGCAGTGGGTTTATCAGGTTACATTGCTTTGTAACTGACAATGGATTTTGTTTCTTTTCCACAGTTACACGTGTGACGAGTTTGTTATCAATGACACAGCGGCAGGGCACTTAGAGAAGTTGCGAAAATCCCTGAACTCGTTCTCCTGCTTGGCACAGAAATCTCAGAGGTTGGTGCTCCGCTGTTGAGGTTTCACCTGCTGACCCAACCCTAGGACTGGCATTTTGTTGATTTTGGTCTTGTGATGTGTGCCCAGATGGCTTGTCCAGAATAACAGTCTGGAGACTCAGACTGCCAGAGATTTTGTGTTTTTGTTCTGTTTTAATACAGGGAGCGGGAAATTCTGTCTCTCTCTTGCACCCTTGTTAGTTTATGAGTAGTATGCATGTATATTATAAAAATAAACAGAAATAAACTCTTAGAACTGCAAAATAAAATCAGATTTTCTGGATCAGATTTTGGAGCAAGAATATTGGACCTGCTGATGGAGCATCAAGGATTAGGTGTGCAAAGAATGAATAAGTGTACATGAATTGTGTCCTAGGTATACAGGTATACTACTTGTGTCCAAAGTTAATCATGTTATGAGCTAATGAGGTGACCCTGTGTAGGTGACGGGATGTTAATATTTAGTTACTGACCGAAGTTAATCTTGTTCTCCCCCTACCTCCATACCCCCACCACCCTGTGTTTCTCCCTGTCCCTAATAAGCCTTATGGTTTCTGTGGACATTAAGCGCCATGCTTACTTACTTTAAGTTAATCTTGTTTTTTAAACACATAGATTTAAACTCTGTTCTTTTTGTCATCCTTCTGGTTTAGTCCACAAAAGAGGAGGGGGAAAAGACGGAGACGAACTTCAGCAGATTCTTCAGAAAATGACAGGAAGAGAAGAAAAAAGGTGCGTCCTGGTGGTTTGAAAAGTTGATTGTAAAGTGTCATGCTGTTTATACATACATGCACACATTCACAGTCATGAGTCACACGCATGCACTCATGCATGTACACATGAAAAATGATCTTGTGTTTAAATTTTCAGCATTTTTCTCTTCTTCTTTTTTCTTTCTTTTTTGAACAGTTGAAGCCCGTAGGGCGGAATGTTTACAAGATTTTTTGTGGGCTAAAACTGGTGAAAGAAAATTTTGTATGCACACATGTGCATGTTTTGCTATTAGAGTTTTAGTATTGTTTTCTGAAATTTGTTTTCATTTTCTTTTATGCTACAGTTTGAGATTTTCACAGTAAAGAAAATGAAGTCTGAATTGATTTGAACATTTGAAGAAAATGCTACCTTTACAACATGTTTGTAGTTGTGTGTGTGTGTGTGTGTGTGTGTGTGTGTGTGTGTGTGTGTGTGTGTGTGTGTGTGTGTGTGTGTGATGAGATGTGTGTTTCTGTGGGCCTTTGTAAATAATTTTTGAATTCAGTATACATTACCATGTCTCACAAATGCAAGATCCAGATGGACTTGCTACATGTGTCTGAAATTGTTGGATAAGACTATTAATAATTATGATGTAATTTACATGGAAATATGAAGGGGTAGTTTGAGGAAGAGTGGTCTCAAAAGAGGGTCAGTCTCATGTTGGGAGGGGTCTACTGTACAGTCACTCAGCTCCTGTCCATTACTTCCAGGAAGAGAAGAAGCTGTTGCGTCCCCCAAGAACACCTGGCTTACGTAACCTTGGAAACACATGCTTCATGAATGCTGTTCTTCAGTCACTCAGGTAGAATTGCCAGGTGGAAGGCAGCCATGCATGGGTAGTTTATGATGGTCTCTTCTCCTTTTTTCCCCCCCTCTTGTTTTTGATGTGTAACTGTGTATGACTGCTTGATTTGATTTCATGTAATGAACTGTGTGCTCCAATGGGAGTATTAGCATATGTAAAGAAGACATCATTATTATGATTATTTTTTCTTCCTGCCTCTCTCCTCTTTGATTCTCTCTCTCTCTCTCTCTCTCTCTCTGTCTCTCTCTCTCTCTCTCTCCCTCCCTCCCTCCCTCTCTCTCTGTAGTTTGATATAGCATACCTGGATTAATTGAAAAAGCATTTAAAAAAACAATCAGTGCTCTCTCTTTTTGTGTGTCTTTATGCATGCCTGTCATTATGCATACTACATAGTGCTCAGTGAAAATATTATGCTTGTGTTGAGATGTTCTGACCTAATTGATTTGAGCTCATTTATGAGGAGTCACACTTGCAGCTGTCATAAATTAACATCAGTAATGTGACAACTTTTGTGTGGGTCTCTCAAATGAGGTTTGATTCTGGTGTTTAAAAAAAAGAAGTTCTTCAGTCTTCATTATCCCTTAGGTCGCCTTACCTGGGTAGGGTTACAGCAGCTGCAAGAGCAGCGCTGCCCAGCTTACAATGTGTGTAATATTTTCATGTGTCCAAACAATGATATAGCTGTCAGCGTTTGGGATTTTTAACATGTGCACATATTTTTTTATGTGTGCAATTGGCAGGGGAGCTGCACCAAACACTGTCACAGGGTCTGCACTGAAATTTGGACTTGGGAGAAAATCCCTTGTTGCACTCTGGAATCAAACCCACATCGATCGGTATTGCACCTGGCTTTTCAGTCTGATGCTGTCCCAATATTAAATAGCTGACCCTTTGTTTGCTGTGTGTGTCCATTCAGCAACATCCAGCACTTCTGTGGCTACATCAAGCAGCTTCCATCGCTGGAGGACAAAGCTGTCAAGATCAAACGATACAATCACACGAAAAAGACTCGAGACCTTGGAGAGGACACGTAAGTAAACGCCCAGAAGGAGGTAATTGTGCTTGCTGATGAGACATGGGCAACGAATGATGTATACCAGAACAGGGGCCTTAGTTGCACACAGTAACTTGTCATCTGAGAAAGTTACGGTAAATAATAAATAAAAGAGTTATTTTGACACATACTGCCATAGCCCTGAGGAAAACAACAACAACAGCAACCCAAAGCAAAATAACAACACTTGATCTGAATACATAAGATCCCTCCACCCCTACCCCCACCCCCAACTTTCTATCTCTTGCTGTGTTTCACTCAGTTCATCACCCACCCTGACCCTCTCAATTTGTATAATACACACAAGATTTGATGCTCAAAGCCTGTGTGCATCTACACACACACACTCACACTCACTCACATACTCACTCACACACTCACTCACTCACTCACCTACTCACTCACTCACTCACACATCCACATATCCACACACACACAACACACAGTGCAATAAAAGTCACCACCTGAGGTAAGTAGTAACTTGACACTTAACACTCGGACAGCCATGCCTGACATACCAGAGCAAAGCAAAAGTTTTAAAAAAGGAGAAAAAGAACTATGACTAAAATGAAACTGTTTTTGTTGTGCAATGTATATAGGCTTACCTGTAAAATGGTGTACACCCATATGACCATGCTGGACATACCAGAGCGAAGTAAAAGGTTAAAAAAGAAAGAAAGAAAAAAGTAATAAAATGACTAAAATTTTAAAAATCTTGTTGAACAAGGTAGGCTGATGATTGTGTAAAATGATGTACACCCAGACAACCGTGCTTGACATACCAGAGGAAAATGCACATTAAAGAAAAGAAACATGACTAAAATGAAATTGTCCGTGTTGCGCGAGGTAGGCTGACGTGTAGAATGGTTGTTGCAGCCTTGTGGTGGAGGAGCTGCGGAAGATCTTGGTGGCGCTGTGGCAAGGCAACAAGACGGCCATCTCTCCAGAGTCTCTCTTTAGCGTCATCTGGAAAGTGGTCCCGCGCTTCAGGTACAAGGCATCTTCATCTAAGCCACAGCCTTTGTGGTCTCTTCTGTCTCTCTCCCCCACCCCACCCTCTCCTCCCCTTCTCGTTTTTGTGTGTGTTCTGTTTTTCTTTACCTTCCCTTTTCTACTTACCCCCTGCATTTTTGTCTCTTTCCTCCCCCCCCCCCCCCCCCCATCTCTCTCTCAATCTCTTCATCCTGAGTGACCCTATACAGTTGACAGGATGTTATTAAAGTCCAGTTACTGTTTCATGGTAACTAACTTTAATGGTAAGAATATTATTCAGTGATATGAGCACACTTTAATGTTATGGGGGGGGGGGGGGGGGGGGGGGGGGGTCAGACTTGGCATGTAAGCCTGTTTGCTGAAATCCCAGATGGGTCATGATGCAGCTTCAAAGGGCTGGTAGTGGTACTTGCAACCAGTATGGACCGTACTGGAGCCTTTGGTAGTTCATTGATGACTGTGTTGTTGGTGCTGCAGGGGGTACCGTACCGGAGCCTTTGGTAGTTCATTGATGACTGTGTTGTTGGTGCTGCAGGGGCTACCGTACCAGAACCTTTGGTAGTTTATTGATGAGTGTGTTGTTGGTGCTGCAGGGGGTACCATACCGGAGCCTTTGGTAGTTTATTGATGACTGTGTTGTTGGTGTTGCAGGGGGTACCGTACCAGAGCCTTTGGTAGTTTATTGATGAGTGTGTTGTTGGTGCTGCAGGGGTACCATACCGGAGCCTTTGGTAGTTTATTGATGACTGTGTTGTTGGTGCTGCAGGGGGTACTGTACCAGAGCCTTTGGTAGTTTATTGATGACTGTGTTGTTGGTGCTGCAGCGGGTACCGTACCGGAGCCTTTGGTAGTTTATTGATGACTGTGTTGTTGGTGCTGCAGGGGGTACCAGCAGCAGGATGCCCATGAGTTCATGCGCTATCTCTTGGATCGCATGCACTCCGAGCTGCTGCAGTTACTGCCCTACCCCACCTCCAACTCCCAGTTCATCACGCAGAAGAGCACCTCCACCATCGTTACGGCCATCTTTGGGGGACTTCTGCAGAACGAGGTCAACTGCCTCATCTGCGGCATGGAGTCCAAGAAGCATGACCCCTTCCTCGGTGAGTAGGTCAGGTAGCACGTGGGTGAGTAGGTCAGGTAGTGCTTGGGTGAGTAGGTCGGGTAGCTCATGGGTGAGTAGGTCAGGTAGTACCTGGGTGAGTAGGTCAGGTAGTGCACAGGTGTGTAGGTCAGGTAGCATGTGGGTGAGGTCAGTAGCACATGGTAAGTCAGGTATTGTGTGGGTAAGTCAGGTAGTACATGGGTGAGTAAGTCAGGTAGTGCACAGGTGAGTAGGTCAGTAGTGCGTGAGTCAGTAGGTCAGGTAGCGCCTTGGTGAGTAGGTCAGGTAGCACCTGGGTGAAGGCTGTTGTGTATTTATGATAAAGTCTGATTTAGAGCTACTGAATACTTATGAAACGAAGAGGAGGTTCAGAGTGAAGGCATTGTTTTTGACAAGCTATTATGATGCATTCATTCTTAGCCTCTGATGTGTTGTGAGCTTTTGTTTTCCAATTGTTGGCAGTCATTAAAAAGAAAATCTTCATAGCGAATTTCAGTATTTTTATAAAGAAAAACCGTGAGTGATAATTCAAAGTTGCAAACACAACAGATACACAAATTTTGGAAAGGAAAACTACATACTCCAAGATTTGTGTATTGCAAGTATGAGAGAGTTAAGTAGCATGAATGCACAAGAAAATTGGCCTGTTTTAGCATAGGTTATGATTCACCCAGTCACACACACACACACACACACACACACACACACACACACACACACACACACACACACACACACACACACACAGAGTCACACACACACACAGTCACACACACAACACAGTCACACACACAACACAGTCACACACACACAACACAGTTACACACACACGTACAGACAGACACACACACACACAGTCACACACACACACACACAACAGTCACACACACACACACACACACACACACACACACACAGGCAGAGGCAGTCACACACAAACATGCACTGTTACACACACACAAACTCTCTCTCTCTCCTCACTGGCTGAAGTCATTCACAGACTTGCGAACACACACATTCTCTCTCTGAGAGTCTAATCCCTTCTGTCCGTGGTTTGATTTCTTCTTAGACATGGTTATTACCCCATATACTGTGTTGCAGATCTGTCGCTAGATATACCAAGTCAGTTTGCAGTCCGTCAGAAGCCAAAGGAAGGGGACCCTGTGTGTACTCTTTCTGGTAAGCTGATTGTGTATGCCAATTCTCTGTTATGACCTAGAAGATGTATTTGTCTTTGTCCCGGATTTTTTCTTTTCTCCTCAAGGTGTACTTTAAATACTGGAAATAATTTTTTGAAGTGTACTAAAGTTTCTAGTCATTGTTGTGTCTTGTTTAATTTTTGTGTGTCATTGATAGAATTAGAAGAAAGGAATTGATTATTACTTGATTGATGTCCCACATACAACAAGGAACACAAGAACAGAGACCTGCATCACTGACAGTAACTATCTAGCATTTCCAGGAAATACAAGCTAAGTAAAAGCCACCAAGGTCACATCCTCAGAAAAGGATGTTCCCCTATGGCACATGGTTATTCCCTCTGTTTCAAACACATGCTGCCACACAGGTGTGTAGCGTTATAGGGACATGTGCAAGTTTTATTCAGGATCAGTCCTAGTCTGTTGATCTGGAAATTTGTGCAGTGTGTGTGTTTTTGTGTAGAATATATTTCAGTTTTTTCGTCCTGGTGAGATCAAAATACTTGGCTTCAAAAGCAAGATTTGCTCTCAGGATACAAATGCAAATCTTTTCTGGCAGAGCGGGGAACAAAACCTGATGTACTTGGGGGAAGAGTTGTGACAAGCTCCTTCAGTTTGTTGCAAACCTAACTAAACACAAACCAGACCTAACCTTGCAAACCAAACCTAAACCTCAGGCCATCTGGGACTTTGAGCAAAGTCAGGTAAATTTGAATCGTGGCCAGACTGTTAAGTCCATTTGCAAAACCTGTTGTTTGTCAGAGCTCAGGAGCTGTGTGAAAATTGAGGTGGACGTCCTGTCAGAGCTCAGGAGCTGTGTGAAAATCGAGGTGGACGTCCTGTCAGAGCTCAGGAGCTGTGTGAAAATCAAGGTGGACATCCTGTCAGAGCTCAGGAGCTGTGTGAAAATCAAGGTGGACGTCCTATCAGAGCTCAAGAGCTGTGTGAAAATCGAGGTGGACATCCTGTCAGAGCTCAGGAGCTGTGTGAAAATCGAGGTGGACATCCTGTCAGAGCTCAGGAGCTGTGTGAAAATCAAGGTGGACATCCTGTCGGAGCTCAGGAGCTGTGTGAAAATTGAGGTGGACGTCCTGTCAGAGCTCAGGAGCTGTGTGAAAATCAAGGTGGACGTCCTGTCAGAGCTCAGGAGCTGTGTGAAAATCGAGGTGGAAGTCCTGGGCTCCCTGTCCCTAATAGTCCTTAGGGTCTCTGTGGACGTAAAGCAGCGTTGAATTTGAACTTGTTGTTTATGCATTGGCAATGGGATTGTTTATAAGCAGGTGTCTAGTGCCCATCACTGCACAGTATTTGCCTAATACTGTAGAGCGTGAGTACCCAGCCATGGCCCCATCTTCTGCATCAGAACGTTGTGCAGCACCTGCACATGGGTGCTGTTGGCAGAAAATTAATTCATTTTGTAGTGTTTGTTATTTTAAATTGGGCTTTGATCTCTGCATTAATCTAATTTACGGTGTGTGTGTTTGTTCATGTGTGGTGTGTGTGTATGTGTGTGTGGGTGTATGTGTGCAGACTGCCTGCACAGTTTCACAGATATAGAAGAGCTGGAGGAGTCGGAGCTGTATATGTGCAGTAGCTGCAAAAAGCGACAGCGCTCCACCAAGAAGTTCTGGATCCGGCGCCTGCCCAATGTAAGTCCACACTTGCTCTGGCTTCACTGCCACGCCATTAAATTAACAAATACGCTACAACACTTCATTCTGCATCTTTCTCATCACTTCCAACATGTGCACACACACACGTGCTTGCACACACACACACAC
Source organism: Alviniconcha marisindica (assembly GCA_018857735.1). Lineage (NCBI taxonomy): Eukaryota > Metazoa > Mollusca > Gastropoda > Provannidae > Alviniconcha > Alviniconcha marisindica. The sequence continues at coordinate 350,872 of JABMCL010001542.1, forward strand.
ACACACACACACACACACACACCTACCTTTTGTGACAGCAAAAGAAAACATACTGGTAAAATGTAATTTATACTAATTATAGACAAACAAGAGATGCGGTGTGCTTGTACAGGTTATGGAGCTGTTGCAGTCATCCCCATGCTCTCTTTTGCGCTTTGTGCAGGTTATGGAGCTGTTGCAGTCAGCCCCACACTCTGTTGCGCTTTGTCCAGGTTATGGAGCTGTTGCAGTCAGCTTCATGCTCTCTGTTGCGCTATGTGCAGGTTATGGAGCTGTTGCAATCAGCCCCACACTCTCTGTTGCGCTTTGTGCAGGTTCTATGTTTACATATTAAGCGGTTTCGCTGGAGCACATACTGCCGCTTGAAGCTGGAGACCTTCGTGGAGTTCCCGCTGCAGGGGCTGGACATGAACTGCTACGTCCTCAACAACCTGCACGAGACACGGGGCAGCGGAGCTGGCAGTAACTTGTACGATCTGGCTGCCGTCGTTGTGCATCACGGGTCAGGGTGAGTCGGCGATGGTAGCGTTTTGTAACTCCTGCTTGACGTCTGTTATTATGGGGTTAGTAGCAATGACTGAAAAGGAGAAAAAAATCTGAAATAAGAATGACTGCTGGCATTCTAAAACAAGACCCAGACTCTTAAAAGGTTCAAACAAATTCTGTTTATTATGACTAGATGTGGCATGTTGTGTTTTGTCCCAATAAATAGTGTCTTTTGAACCTTTTGTGTATGCAGTGTCTATGATTTGTTGTTGTTGCCAATCATGAGACTTCAGGAGCGTGCCGGTAGTATTTGTAACTCCTCTTTGACACCTGTTGTGAAGGGGTCAGCAGCAGCCTCTATGATTTGTTGTACATCACGAGCCTTGTTGGGGAGCTTGACAGTAGTATTTGTAACTCCTCGACATCTGTTGTGAAGGGATCAGCAGCAGATGATTCATTGTTGTCCATTATGAGCCTTGTCAGGGAGCATAGCGGTAGTATTTGTAACTCCTCCTTGACATCTGTTGTGAATGGAACAGCAGCAACCTCTATGATTTATTGTACATCACGAGCCTTGATGGGGAGCTTGATAGTAGTATTTGTAACTCCTCCTTGACATCTGTTGTGAAGGGATCAGCAGCATATGATTTGTGGTTGGCCATCATGAACCTTGTCAGGGAGCATAGCGGTAGTATTTGTAACTCCTCCTTGACATCTGTTGTGAATGGATCAGCAGCATATGATTTGTTGTTGGCCATCATGAACCTTGTTGGGGAGCATAGCGGTAGTATTTGTAACTCCTCCTTGACATCTGTTGTGAATGGATCAGCAGCATATGATTTGTTGGCCATCATGAACCTTGTTGGGGAGCATAGCGGTAGTATTTGTAACTCCTCCTTGACATCTGCTGTGAAGGGATCAGCAGCATATGATTTGTTGTTGGCCATCATGAACCTTGTTGGGGAGCACAGCGGTAGTATTTGTAACTCCTCCTTGACATCTGTTGTGAAGGGATCAGCAGCAGATGATTTGTTATTGGGGAGTGTTGTGGTAGTATTTGTAACTCTTCCTTGACATCTGTTGTTAAGGGATCAGCAGCAGATAACTTTGTTGTTGCTATATGTCATGGTGTACTGTTGCCAGCAGAATGCTATGGGCAGCAGCGTGAGCCATATTCATTTTAATGTTCCGTTAATTGTGGTGACAGAGTCTTAGGACAGCATCCATAAACCCCAGCCTTTGAAGATAAAGCGGCAAAGGTGAGCCTGTGAAAAGTTGAACTGGAGTTAATGTCTGTGTGGCCTTAATCTGGGCCGGACTGGCTGCCTGTAAAAAGCTGAACCGGAGTTAACGTCTGTGTGGCCTTACCTGGGCCGACTGGTGCCTAAAGTGACCGGATTACGTCTGTGTGGCCTTACCTGGGCCGACTGCTGCCGAAGCTGCCGAGAAGCTGGGGTTACGCTGGGCCGACTGGCTGCCTGTGAACGGGTTAATCTGTGTGGTTACGCTGGCCGACTGGCTGCCTGTGAAGGAGTTAACGTCTGTGCCTCCGCTGGCCGACTGGCTGCCGAAGCTGAACCGAGTTAACGTCTGTGTGGCACTGGGCCGACTGGCTGCCTGCAAAGCTGAACCGAGTTAACTCTGTGTGGCCTTACCTGGGCCGACTGGCTGCCTGCAAACTGACCGAGTTACGTCTGTGGGCTTCCGCTGGGCCGACTGGCTGCCTGAAAGCTGAACCGGATTACTCTGTGTGGCCTTACCGCTGGGCGATGCTGCCTGAAGCTGAACCGGAGTTACTCTGTGTGGCCTTACCGCTGGCCGACTGGCTGCTGAAGCTGACAGAACTCCCCCGCTGGGACCGGCAGACTGGCTGCCTGGAAAAGCTGAACCGGAGTTAACGTCTGTGTGGCCTTACCGCTGGGCCGGACTGGCTGCCTGTGAAAAAGCTGAACCGGAGTTAACGTCTGTGTGGCCTTACCGCTGGGCCGGACTGGCTGCCTGTAAAAAGCTGAACCGGAGTTAACGTCTGTGTGGCCTTACCGCTGGGCCGGACTGGCTGCCTGTAAAAAGCTGAACCGGAGTTAACGTCTGTGTGGCCTTACCGCTGGGCCGGACTGGCTGCCTGTAAAAAGCTGAACCGGAGTTAACGTCTGTGTGGCCTTACCGCTGGGCCAGACTGGCTGCCTGCTAAAAAGCTGAACCGGAGTTAACGTCTGTGTGGCCTTACCGCTGGGCCAGACTGGCTGCCTGCAAAAGCTGAACCGGAGTTAACGTCTGTGTGGCCTTACCGCTGGGCCAGACTGGCTGCCTGTAAAAAGCTGAACCGGAGTTAACGTCTGTGTGGCCTTACCGCTGGGCCGGACTGGCTGCCTGTAAAAGCTGAACCGGAGTTAACGTCTGTGTGGCCTTACCGCTGGGCCGACTGGCTGCCTGTAAAAAGCTGAACCGGAGTTAACGTCTGTGTGGCCTTACCGCTGGCCGACTGGCTGCCTCAAACTAACCGAGTTAACGTCTGTGGCCTTACGCTGGCGACTGGCTCCTGCAAAGCTGAACGAGTTAACGTCTGTGTGGCCTTACCGCTGGCCAGACTGGCTGCCTGAAAAAGCTGAACCGGAGTTAACGTCTGTGTGGCCTTACCGCTGGCCAGACTGGCTGCCTGAAAAGCTGAACCGGAGTTAACGTCTGTGTGGCCTTACCGCTGGCCAGACTGGCTGCCTGTCAAAAAGCTGAACCGGAGTTAACGTCTGTGTGGCCTTACCGCTGGGCCAGACTGGCTGCCTGTAAAAGCTGAACCGGAGTTAACGTCTGTGTGGCCTTACCGCTGGCCGACTGGCTGCCTGTAAAAGCTGAACCGGAGTTAACGTCTGTTGGTGGCCTTACCGCTGGGCCGGACTGGCTGCCTGAGAAAAGCTGAACCGGAGTTAACGTCTGTGTGGCCTTACCGCTGGGCCAGACTGGCTGCCTGCAGAAAAGCTGAACCGGAGTTAACGTCTGTGTGGCCTTACCGCTGGGCCAGACTGGCTGCCTGAAAAGCTGAACCGGAGTTAACGTCTGTGTGGCCTTACCGCTGGGCCAGACTGGCTGCCTGCAAAAGCTGAACCGGAGTTAACGTCTGTGTGGCCTTACCGCTGGCCAGACTGGCTGCCTGCAAAAAGCTGAACCGGAGTTAACGTCTGTGTGGCCTTAATACTGGGCCAGACTGGCTGCCTGCAGAAAGCTGAACCAGAGTTACTGTCTGTGTAGCCTTACCGCTGGGCCAGACTGGCTGATATATGAGCTGAGAGTAGTGTATGTGAGCAATTCTCACCTGTGCATTAGCTGTTTGTGTGTTTGTTGCTTGTAAATGGAAGTGGGTGAAGATGCAAAACAATATGTTACTGTGTGACTGTTTCAGAGCTGGGTCAGGTCACTACACATCGTATGCCATTCATGAAGGTAGGAACGCTCTCTGGTGGATGCATTCTGCAGACTGTAGTCTTTCTGTCTGTGCTTGTGGAGGGTGTACATAGTGCCTATAAAGAACATACACACATACATGCACATGCACACACACAGACACACGCACACACACACACACAGACACACACACAGACACACACACAGACAAACAAACAAACAAAACCCAAGCTTGTGAGGCTTAGAATATGGAATGTGCTTGTATACATACTTGCTAAGAAAACAAAACATTAACGGCGGACACATATTGTTGGATCCTGAACTGAATGTTTTTCTTTGACATTGTAAACATACTATTACTAAGTGTAAAACTTTGCTTGATGATGCTAGTACTTATGCATGTTTACCATCTGGCCAGGGAGCAGGGAAGAGGCTGTTCCAGATGCAACTGTGATTACAGAAGTGGGTAAAGAGTGAAAGCTAGGTCAAGTTTTGCGTTTGAAACATCGGAGCATCTGTACCCTTCATCTGTCGAAACTGACACTGACGCCACTGCTGTGTTTGTGTGTGTGTGCGTGCACAGGGCAATGGTACCATTTCAACGACAGCACCGTGACAGCCTGTGAACCAGAGGTGGTGGCTCGATGCAAGGCGTACATCCTCTTCTACGTGCGTCGTCAGATCCGGCTGCCTGACTACCTGGTTACCAATACCAACGGCAACTCCCCTGCCTCCACTTCTGCCAGACATAAATGATGGCGGTTGTTGTGGTAATGATGGTTGTTTTTAGCTAGATAAGTATGTTTGAGGACTGAAGCGTACGTGAATCTGCGAAAGATGGTGTGGCTTTCAGGGAGTCTTGGTAGATGATGATGGTAGGAGTCCCATCCCGTTCAGGGTGCCTGTTGAGAAGGGAACTTAAACGTTAAACGTCCCTCAAGAAGCGAAGCCAAACAATGAGAACAGAAAAAGACGGGCAAATTAATCAGTTGAATGAGGCATGCGCTCTGCGTCTCTCACACGCACACAATGATAATACAAGGCAGTGTAATTAGATGAGAAATGAAACTAAAACTTTTGGACTCAGACTGGCAGTAAAGAGCATGTAAAGGAACTGAATAGCATCAACACAAGCTGGTCAACACTTTTGGGTGTGCAAACCCTTCTTAGAATGTGTTAACAGGTTGATCTCAAACAGAAGGTAGGTTTTACCTTTACGAAGAAATGGTAGTCCCGCCTGGTATAAAGAAGCATCAGTTTAAAGGGAGCAGTCTGTAGAATCACTGGCCTGATTGATGGGAGTGGCATAAAAAAATGTACACGCAGCGGTTTTCCCTCGAGTCCTGGTACCGCTTGTGAGAAACTGACGTTTGAAAGTTGTGAAAACACGACCATGTCTGCTGCCATTTTGTGCCCAGCAGTGTGTATCATTGACCTCATAAGCAAGGCATGTGGCAAAAGTGGAAAATGCATTAGGATCCAACTGTTTCTGCTCTTCATTGGTGAAGAGTTAACCAACATGGCTGCCCTTAGGAGCTCAGATTCAAAGTCTGAACGTACTCCTTTTTCTTTAAACACATAAAAGGTTAAAAAGAATGCTGTTTATTATGACAACACAATGTGTGAGTTTTCAAGCTACAAAAAAATGCTAAAACAACAGTTAAATGGTGAAAAATTAGATGTCAGACACTTATTTGCTCTTGGTTGAGCTGTTTTGTTATGTTGTTGTGGTGTCCAGTGTTTTTTATATGTATATATATGTAGATATATATACATATTGACAGAACAACAGTACAGAGCCTGCAGATAAAAACATTTGCACAGTTTCTGGGTTTTCAGACCAGCTTCCGTCTTCAGCTCCACTCCCCTTTAAGTTCTTGTTCAGAAAATGTGTGGACCTGTAGGATTAGGACCAGAAGGGAAGTCAGTCAACTGAAATTGTATAACTTTTTCAATGCAACCAGTGTTTCACTGTGTGCGTATACCTGAAGGTTTTTTTCTTTTCTTCATGTTCTGCATACAGCTCCTGTGTTCACTTGCTGCAAACGTTCTAGTGTTCAGTCTCTGCATGCAACCAGGGTTCACTTCAGCCTTATGGCTAGCACTCACTCCCTTTGTTCATAGAACAGGGGTCACAGCACTGTTCCCATGGAAACCCTCTCTTAAGGCCACTTTTGGGGGTCTTAAAAGAGGAACGGTCCTTGGCACGGCATGGGGTCTGTTTACGCAGGAACCTGAAGGGAAAGAGGTTTCAGGGAAAGTGGTGGTCTTGGAGGGTGGCCTCCAGTCACGGTGGTCTTGGAGCAGGGGTTTTGACGTCGTACTTTCAGTCCGTTTACCCTGCAGATCTGTTGCAGTCAGCTTGGATGGTGGCAAACCCAGAGCAGTTTCCTCAAAGAACATTTTGGTTTCCCCGTGCGACGCACTTTTAGGATCTCATTTATCTGAATTTGTATGATATACAATGCACAAAAGTACAGTTTGCTGATATATTTTTGTATAGAGATTGGGTGGGGTTTTTTTTTTTCGTGGTGTGTTTGTGGGGGGAGGGGGTTAGTGTGGTTTTATGCCTGTCATAGATCAAAACCTATAACATTGGATGTTACCGCCTTGGGAGCAAAGTGTATTATATGCTATTGATCCACAATTTGTAAAAAAAAAAATGCCCGGTCAACTGGTCTTGTTGCTGTGTGTTGAGAGTATTACTGAGACGGAGAAAAGGCTGAAGTGAAAAAGTTCTGCAAGTGTAAGAGACGGTTGTGTGTCAAGATGTCTGCAAAATGAGTGTGCGTAATTGTAAAATGTTGGATTTGTGTATCATTGCAGACAAGGTCACAGATATGATTAAAATAACATCATCTTCATTTCCCATCCTTTTCAAATGTGCATTTTAATGGGTTTTTTTTTCCTTTACATGTATTGTCTCTGTGGAAGCCTTGGTGAGATTGAGTGTGCGAAAAACAATGCTGGTAAAAAAAAAAGGTCTATGAATTAATCTGGAATGATTGGAGGTATGTTATTTGCTTATTGGCTTGTGACTGTGTAAGAGATTCTTTTGGTTGAAGCATATGTGTTTGTTGAAAAGTAGAATCTGGAAGTGTGTATGAAACAAGGAAAGAGAAAGGAAGAAGATAAGCTGGCAGTGTTGTCTTCCAAAGTACAGCTAACTTTTTGTCATTCAAAAGAATCATGTGAAGGGGCAAAGAGGTTCAGATTGAATCTGTCCATCCATATACTTTACACTACACCACACCACACCACACCACACCACACCACACCACACACTACACATGCACATACACACTCAGACGTGCACATGCATATATACGCACACACACATATACACCCATACACACACACACACACATACACACGCATATATATATATATATATATATATATCTATAGATATAAAAAACAGAAACATGCACTGTCAGGGCAGAGTTTGATTTGAGAGGAGTGGAATTCTCCATATGATGATGATTGTCTTTATTCATTTATATTACTGCTTGATGCTGTTGCCTTTGATCTACAAATGATGAAATGGTTGCTCCAGTCACAAACAAAACAAAAGCAAGCAAGCAAACAAAGAAGTGGGGAAAAGCAGAAAGAAAACATTGACCTTGCCACTACAACTGGCTGTAATAGCAGAAATAGCATTTTGGCTTGAAGTAGACCTGTATACATGTTTTGTGGGTTTTTTGCCTCTTTTTTTTTCCTTCTTGCTTTTATCAGCTCATAATTCCTGTGATAGACTTCATCATGTTGATCAACACATACCTGTCATATTTGTCACATTTAACATTTGTTTCATAAACATGGATCTTGAACAGGTGATGTATTCGAAGAAGTAGGTTTTGGTTCATTTATTCGTATATCAGGTGGTAATGTAAAAGAATAGATGACTAATAATTGCTTTATGTCATATGTTTATCAAAGACAGAAGGTTAGTTCATTTAATGATGATATGATTAAATTCACTTGGACTGAGGTCTTTTAATGTGTTTCTGATTTGTTTAGTAAACAGAGTTCTAGTTGTTCATTTTTTTTTTTTTAAGCAGTGCTGGAAGATGTGTAAAATAATGTGGAATTTATTTTATTGAAACTCGGACTTGTTATTTTCATTGTTGTTTTTGTAATTAGGTGCCAATTTTCAAGCTAGAGAGATTTTTTTTTTTTTTTTTTTTTTTTTTTTAACCTACAATTTGAAGTAGTTCACGTCTTCATTTAGTGATTGGTGTTGGTAATGCTTTTTGTTTTTTGCATGCATTGCTCAGTTTGTCAAACTTGATTTTCCCCAGAGTGCAGTGGAACCCTCTTATAACCAAGCAAATGAGGCCATCAGAATTGCTTCTTCTTAAAGGGGATCTGAGCCAAAGATCTTAGAAGCTAGTTACGTAGTAATTGGATTTTAACATCCCATCAGTTGCACATGGTCACCTCAGGATGAATCTTACACATGTCATGAGCCCTGTCAAATAAAAATTGTACACACAGCATCATCCAAACATATAAAAGGTTAAAAAAAAAGAAGGGACACTCAGTTAATATGACAATACAAAACGTGCAGATTTTTGGGGTAAGCCCCATTTTCAAGCGACAAAACAAAGGGTAAACAATTAAATGGTGAAGAATGAAATTGTACTGAGCCATTTAACTTGACAGTTCAAAAGGTAAATTTTTTAGGGGTAAGCCCCTTTTTCAAGTGACATAAAACAATGGTGTAAAATAACGTACTTATCAAGTAACGCTAACAGTCATCCTTGATTCAGATTTTTTTTAACGCACAACAGTTTGGCACTCACTTTCTCATTCAGTTTTCACAAGAACCAATGCTTGAAAGTCATGAAAACAAATCGATGCTTGAAATCCACGAAAACATGACAGTGCATGCTGCCATTTTGTGCCCAGCAGTCTGTGTCAGTGACATCACTCACAAGGCGTGTGTGTGGCAAAAGTATGGAATAGTTTGTGAGCTAGCCTTTCTTTTGCAGAAATATTGATAGAACAACCAAACGAAGCATGCAGGTGAAAATACTTGCATATTATCTGCGTTTTCATTCCAGCTTGTGTCTTCAGGTTCCATTCCCCTTTGAAAAGAATTTTGTACTTGAAGAAATAACAATTAAAGGAAACTGCAGTTTAGGATATTGGATTTACTGTGCCTTAAGCACACTTTCCCTTGAAAGGAGTTTGCTGTATCTTGTAAGGGTGTTCCACTGTAGTGCGTTTGTCACATGTAATATACATGTCTTTAGAATTCCTCCCACAAGCAAGGACAGTAATGGCCAAAAGAAGCGGCTCATTTTTACTGAAGACATCTTTGCTCATGGAATCATACCCAGAATTTCACTGTTGCAGTTTCACACTTAATTGATTGCTTTGAGGGTAGGTCAGTTTGAGCTATGCTGGCCGCCATCTTCTGGTTTCATGGAACCATAGGATTTATGTAGCACAGTGAAATTGGATCATGTATGCAAATTGTGTCCCTGTAGCATACTTGTAAAAGCTGTAGCATATTAAGGTGTACCATACTTGCCAAAAGCTGTACCATACTTACAAAAAGCTGTAGCATACTTACTACAGCTGTAGCATACTTACAAAAGCTGTAGCATTACTTACTAAACCTGGGGCAGTTCAGCTGTATGGTCTTGCATTTAAGCACAATTTGGAGAGGGTTCTGCTAATTTTGATTCACATTTCACGGGTCAGGTATAAGAGCGGACAGCTTGCCATGTCGCGTTTCTGTTGGCCATAATTGTGTTGGCATGAGAGGAGCTCCCCCAACCTCGTACTGGTAAAACCCCAAAGTATTGTAACTGTAACAAGCCTGTCAGATGTGCATACTTTAACTCTATTCATGACCATGACCATTGTAGCACCACGACTCATCTAACATCCCTGCATTGATTTGTTTCACACACACTGTGATAGCGACGTGTGCGCCTGTACCGCGCACTTGTCTGCCTACACTGTACTGTAAATGTATTGACTGACTGCTACTTAACCAAATGTGTTCACTATGGGAGGGGGTGGGGTGATGGGACTTTTCAGTGTGGTACGGACCATTCTTAATGAGATGGGTCATGAGATCTAAAGCGGGGTTGGGTTCTGTTTTGACCTGGGGTCATCCTTCTTTGTGATGCAGGTCTCAATGGGCCACAAGACTGAAGGCGAGGTGGGGTTGCCGTTTTTGCGTGATCCAACCTTGCTTTCCATTTCACAACCCGCTGTGACCTAGCTCAGTAAGAGTGACCTTGTGTCGATTCAGAACCCAACCTTGCTTGCGCTCTCGGTTACCTCAGTGACCTACCTCGGTGGTGAATATTCTGGAGAATGGTCCTTTGTTTGTTGTGTAACCTGTAGCTGGCGTTTGATTTTGTTTGTTTCCTGGAGCTGTTCAATAGTTGTATTCAGTAATGCATTCCAAGGGTACTGTTTCTGGTGATTTTTTTCGCTCAGTAAATGCATTTCTTCTTTTTTTTTTTTTTTTTTTTTTTTGGCAATCACTTACATGAAAAACTGGTTTTCGTACGAAGGCTTCAGAGGTTCTTCAAACTGCTATGGAGCAAGAGTTTTTGTTGTTTTTCATTGTTAGTAGTCGGTCGTCTTTTAGATTTTTGCTTTTTGTTTGTTTATACCCACCCCCAGGGTTTAATTGGAATGACAAGCTGAATGCAAACACTGCAAGAAGCAGCTTGGTTTTGATCAGTTAATGTTAAATTTCATGTCTATGTAAATTGCCTTCCTTCAGAACAAAAATACAGTGCTGTCAGAATTCAGCTGTGTTTTTCTCCAATTTGTTTGTTTGTTTGGTCTTCTGAAATTGAGGCCATAAGACGCAATGAGCAGGTTCTGTATGACAGATCTATCTAAATATTGATAAAGTTGCACACAGCTGGCTACTGTTAATTTCCCTCCCCCTCCCCCAAGGAATTCTCCTTGTTTACTGTAAAAACGTTGTTTACTGATAAAACCTTTTTTAACAACAATAACAACATTGTTGACCATTTTTCTCGACAACAATAACATTGTTTACTGATAAAACCATTTTTCTCAACTATAAAAAACACACAAAAAAACGGTTCTTTTTTTGAACAGGTGAATATAGTAATCCTTGCTCTGTCTGAGACATGAAAGGGTTAACTTTTCATCATGGCCCCCAAATTTGGATTCTTCCTGAGGTGACCTGACCATTTGCTGTTGGTTGGACTTTTAATTCCTGGAACTAATCTTCCTAAGATTTTTTTTATTTTTATTTTTAAATTGGTCTTGCCAAGTAAACAAAATTGATGATCAGGGAAATGTTACATTTTGTATCATTTCCAGCTGTTTGCCACAAAGTCAGTCAGTGGGTCTGTTTTGAGAGGCACTGTGGTGGAGGTTATGGGTGCATGTTGAGGGGCAAAAGCCAGAATTCCTGAAAAGTTGATTACATTCTGGACAACTAAAACCAAAAAGAGAAAAATGCATGTCAGATACATGCATCAAAGTACAAAAGGCATAACCTCTTGCTAATTTTCCAAAAGCTGGAATCAGTTTTCAGGACCAGGTGGTTCAGCATCTCACATGCACCCATGCTACTCTATTCAGCTATGTAAATTGGATTGGATCAAAGGGTTCACTCATTGTTTACAGCTGCTGGCTTTACACTAGGAATGTGGGAAGCCCTTACTTGGGCAACTTTAAAGGAACTAGCCCTCTCAAAGCAAGTGTCCAGTGCATGGAAGTAAAAGCTTCAGTTTTTGTTGTTTGTTTTTTAAGTTTCAATTAAGGATTTTGTTTGGGAATGCCCCACTGATTTTACATCTAATTTAGAACACAATTTTTATAATGGTTTCCATAGTTTGATTATTATTTTTTTAAGTTACAATTAAAGGTTTTGGTTGAGGTCACACTGATTTTACATCTAATTTAGAACACAAGTTTCATAATAATAAAAAATTCTAGTTTCAGTGGAGGATTTTGGTTGAGAACGCCCCACTGATGTTACATCTCTAATTTAGAACACAAGTTTTTGTTGTCTTCACCCAGCTCGGTGACCTGGCTGACATGGCTGTGTGCATACACTGCCCCAAGGTGAAGTGTAAAAGATGCAAACGACAGGCATGAGCAAGTAGAGCCAGTAGAGCAAACAACAGGCATGAAATTTGTTTTGGTCAACCGGGCACTTTAAAAACAAAATTCATTATTTGAGTTTTCATTGTTTACCCACTGGTTTTGAGAAGGCTGGGTCCTTTAATGTAGCTAATACCCAGTACCTCACCCCCCCCCCCCCCCCCCCCCCCCCCCCCCCCCCCTCACCCCTCTAGACCAAGCATTTTGAGGAATTTCATAAGATTCACATTATATACTTTCAGAACTTTGAAAAGTCTCCAGCTCTGGCATGCTTTTGTGCTTTCATTCCGCACAAACAAAAGCAACAAGAAGTCAGACTTACCTGGTGTAAGTTTTGTCTATGGCCGTACGAAAAAGAAAACCTGCTGGTAAATGAAATAGCAAGCGCACGGCGGGCAGGGGGTAATAAATTTGAATATTGTGTGCAGTTTGGCGGTATGGACTGTAAACATGAATTCTCCTCAGTATTTGCATTTGAACTGTTTTTGGTGGCAAGTCGCTGCACAAAAATGCTGATTAAAATATCAGCGCCCTGCACCTCCGCTTGGTTACGGCATCTCCAAAGGAGCAGTGTACTGTTAACGGAGCTGTTAGCTGTTAAAGGAGCAGTTAGCTGTTAAAGGAGCAGTTAACTGCATTGCACCCACATATAAGTTCTCCATCAGCAAAAGGTTCATGATCAGTTGAATGCTGCCAGGAAGTACTGATACTGTTCAGTGTGGTAACACCCTTTTGGAACTGCATTGTATTTCCCATAGGATACAGAAACAAATATAAATGCAGCCAGAGAGTTTGGTGCTTGTAACGTTGCAACACCCTTTTGGATTGTATTTCCCATGGGATATATAGAAACAAATATAAATGCAGCCAGAGAGTTCGGTGCAACACCCTTTTGGAATTGTATTTCCCGTAGGATATATAGAAACAAATACAAATGCAGCCAAAGAGTTCTGTTCATGCAACGCTGCAAAGTATCCTGAGGCATATCTTTGTATGATTCTGATTTCAGATGCTGCGCAAATGTCCGTCTGTGCTTTGAAAGTGCAAATTATTTTTTTGTCTGCTTGCGTCTTGATGCTGTTGTAGTCACATATACCAGACATGCTCACACATGCACACATTTACAAACATTGACATGTTTTTTTGTCAGATTTAACCTTGACAGCAGAGCTATTTTGTGTGTAAATGATCTTACTGTACAGCAGAAACAGACGTGTAAAAAAAGAAAGGAAAAAAAAAAGATGAAAAAACACATGACAATAAAAAGTGCTGAACATCTGTTGCTTTTTTCTTTTCTTTATTTTAAATAAGAGAATGAATGATACACGACGGGAACTGGATGAAGGTGGTATGGGATGGTGTTGGTGTGAAACAGCCAAAGACCCTCTTTCAAGACAATGACCCTAAAAATTACAGTCAGGTGTTCTGAAAAGGGGGTTGGTCCTCGATCAGAGGTTCGTCTATCAATCACCAGTGCCATCCTTGTGTGTGCATGCGCATGTGTGCATGCATGCGCACTGGACTCTTCCAACCCTCTGAGTCGGCTGGTTGGAAACTTCCAGTCATGACAAATGAAACTGTCTCTTAGTCCCAGCTGGCTTCTATCCTGCATGAACATTTACAGACTGCTTAAACCTGTATCTATTTTATTTAGGTCAGTGTTTAGAAGAAACACACAAATGCACAAAACAACAAGCAAGCAAGTTGATTGTTGAGGCATTAAATTAGGTCTGGAAGACCTTAAACAGAGTAAGATTGGAAGAAGAAGAAAGAAAAAGAGAAAAAAGGCCTACTCCGTTAAGAACCTGAACATGCATCTGACCAGTGGTGAAAAAAATGCACACACACACACACCCAACAGAGAGAGGGGGGAGAAGAAAAAACACACACCTGCAAGCCAAAATTTGTTAGTATAATCTTTATTTTTTATAAACATTGTTATTATAAATACTTCGTTGTAAAATTTCGCCATTCACGCCACTTCCATTCAATCTCTCTGCAGTTGACTGGTACAAGATAAAGGGAAAAAGTCTGATGAGATTATTACAGGTTGATTTCCTAATGTATGATAAAAACTACGTTACATATAATAATACAAGTTAGCATTCTCATGTTAAGATAAATGATTTGAGTGATATGTTTCTGTAAAAAAAAAAGAAATTAAGAAGAAAAGAAAAAAAGATTTTTTTTTTACTACAACACTCACTCATTCCCAGTACCATGATTATGGAGAATAAATAAATATTGATGGCAAGTATTGTTGCAAAAAACATACACATTTAGCTGTACAAAATAGTCTTGAGTTGCCCAACATCTCAACAACAAAAAAGTGCAATTACAAAGTGACAAGTAAATATGTCACATTCCAGAACAGCACTTGTAAGTTTCTTCAGCTGACAGAAAGTGTGTGAGAAACACACAGTACTGTTGTTCTTTGTTGAAAAAACAAATTTCCCCATCACAAAATCAACGCAAGTTTCAAGACATGCTCTGTGTTTGTGCAACGTGCCAGCTTTACTATTTAACAAAGCAAAAATAAACCTAACCAGTACTTCAGTCATATTCTCTCCCCCCCCCCCCAAAAAAAAGGAAAAAAAAGAATCCAACCCAACTACAACCCCCCAAAAAACAAAAACAAACAAACAAACAAAACAACCACAATAACCCAACAACAACAACACAAAAACACCCCCACCCCACCCCACACAACAAAACCCACTGAACTTTTGTACTCTCTTATTGGTCAGGGATATGTCTGATAGTTCACATAATTATGTTTGCACTACAGTTGGTTACTATAGCAACGGCCTGTAGGAAGGTAGCTCTCATGGGCTTTGTCAGTCACTGTTCAGCATTTGCAGCCCAGTGCAGAAGCCACAAATCATGGTGAAAAGTTTTCTTTTCAGCCATCAACCAAAACTGTCCAGTTGCTTGTGCTCAGAAATGTAAACACATAATTATTTTTAAAAATCCCCTCCTTCTCCATGTGCTTAAATTTGTTTAAACATTACCCCCCCCCCCCCCCCCCCCCCCCCCCGCCCACCATGTGCTCAGAAAAATTTTAATGTTAAAAAAAATAAAAAATATACCCAGCTTGCTTGTGTTCTGAAATTTACATAGATGTTTACCCCCCCCCCCCCCCCCCCCCCCCCCCCCCCATCAATAAATGTATTCTTTTTATGATCTAACTAGAATTTAATCATCTGAACCATAAGTTGATTAGTGTGTGTACAGTTTTGCAAATTTCAATTGATTTCACTTGCATTTCTCTGTTGGCCATGCATTTTACAAGGAAAAAATCACACAAACCTCAAAGAATATAAAAATTAAATAAAAAGTAGAAATAATTGTTCGACACATTTCATTCTGAGTCACTGAATAAATGATGAACATGTGGACATACACAGACATGAGCATAAACTTGCTAAATATACGCCTTGGTAATCAATGAATATAATTTTGCTGAGATTAGGTATTATTAATGTCAGTCTTAGATAACTATACATATGCACATGTTGACTGAAATACTGATGAGTTTGTTTACAGGCGTTTTTTTGTTTGTTCAGGTAGTGGCCAAACTGTTCTTGTCTTCAGATGATAAAGACTGACACAACATCACAAATATTGACTGATGTCACGCATGCATAAAAAGATCACCATTAGTTCAGGCACTGTCAATTGTGCTATCAACAATGGGTTGGTAATGACTTGAAAAATGCCACTGTCTAAATAATCGTGTAAAGAAAAAACAATTCTGAAGAGAATATCTTCTCATAATAATTACACTGCTTGGCATAAGTCTGATGAAATCGTGCCAGTAATACCTGAAATGTTACTCAAGCAAAAACAAATACTGACATGCTACTTTTCAATATGATTTCCACCCAGACACTGAGCAAAAAACCCACAAAAAAACCCACAACCCAAAACAAAAAGAAAACAACCACCAAAAACAACCCAAAAAAAGACACCCACCCCACCCACCCCCAAATTTTTTCTCCAAATAACACCAGAACAAACCCGAAACAACTGAACAAGCAAAGAAAACAAAACAAACTAACAACTCAATGCTGGACAAGTCAGCAGTGATAACTTCTTGTTGATTGATTTTATTTCTATAGTGCAAGCATTAGTCTGTTCTCAAGTGACTCGGAGCTGGTTGGTTAAGTGTTGCTTTATGGCCACAGAAACCGCAGGCTTATTAGGGACGGGTTCCTGGGCTCTGATTCTGAGTGAGTGGCTGCATCTTTTATGGTGCACTTTTGAATATCCATCCCAGTGGACGGGTGTACTTACAGTGCTAATTGGTTGTTGCATGGCTGGTGCCATGTGAAGCTGGCACCGTCTCGGCACACATTCTGTGTACACCATACAACCATGCACCAGTGCACAGTGTCACCTCATGCAAAGCCACATATGTAGGGTGCATGTGTGTTCGGCGGTAACCTGCCACCTGCACTTTTGGCATATATTGTAAAAAGTCATTTGTATTACTAATTCAATCCATATTACTATGTTTATGTGAATATGACTGCTCTTTACAAGTATGGGTAGCAGTGGACTTTTTAAATTACTGATACGGACACATCTACAAATACAGTTGTTACATTCTCAAATAAAACTGACACTTTTTTACAGCATAATGCACCTGAACTTCTCCAACAGAGGGGGCAGACGATAAAAACCACCCCTTTTCAGAAACTATTCAAAAAAGTAATGCATTGTTCCACCAATCCTGAGTACTGATGCCGAGAGAGGCAGTCTACAGAGAGACACACACAGAACCTAGGTTAAAGAGGAGTCAAACCGGTTCAGGCCGAACCATCTTTGTGGTCAAACAACTCACCCACATATATAGCCACCATGGCCGGCGGGTTTGACCATGCTTGTACACAGAGGGAAAGTCAAATGAGCAAAATACTGAGGGTCTCTCTGTTTACTGGGTTGCAAAGCTGCTAGCCCAGCAAATGAGGCAAAGCCCCTGAAAGTCTGCTGGAAGAGAAAAGACATCTTAATCTGAAACAGAATGAGGCCCAGAGCGCCTATGCAGAATCAACATACAAGGGTGAGGAGATGCACCTTTGGTAGAGTTTATGTACCTTGTATTTACCCGCATGCCAGGTGAGAGCTACCGCAGGTGATTCTGGTCTTTGTTGTTGTTGTTTGTGTGGTGTGTTTCCAGTGGTGATTAACTCCCTAGTTTGTTGATTCGAGACATTTTACGACAACGGGATTCCCTTTACTGTATAAAACAGGATTCTGTTTACTGTATAATTCTTTACAAAGGCATGTATACGACTTGTGAGCAGCCTTGATCCCTAGTTTTAGTTCTAGGTGGATGAGCTGCATCCACTTTAAATGACCACACTCGAACTACAATAAAGAAGAAAAAAAGGGAAAAAAAGCAGCAAATGGTTACACATATTTTCAATGCTGTGATCATGTGACTCATGGACATTTAATTCAGCTGCCTGGAACAGAAACCTGAAAGGTATTAAGCTGTGTGCAAAATACTTTGTGCACTGATTGCTTATTGTAGAGTTGAAATGACTAGGTCCAAGGTGATTTAAGGCCACGTTTGGATGGAGTGCAGACAGAGACAGACAGAGAATGGGAAAACAAAAATCACAATTTTCTGTTTCACCCACCACCATACATCGATTAAGTGACATGTTAAAAATCTCTCTTAAAAAACAAAATATTAAAAAAAGGACAAAAGAAACTAAAATCCACATTTTCACAACCTAACTCGATAATTTTAACATAAAAGCAAGGCCACTTTCAAGAAACTGGCAGTGTTTTAAAATACACACAAATTAACACGCACCTATCTTAAAGTTAAACTCTTATCCAAAAATTTTTTAAAAAATTAAAAAATTTAAAAAAAGGAAACATTTACGTGCAGTTTGAGTTAAACAATCTTGCACTGTTTCAACCAAAAGGAACTTGGGCACAAATTTTATTAGCAACATGTGAAGACCATATTAAGACATGACCTAAGTTAACAAAAAGCATTTGTAGGATTCCATGATGGTGGCAAATGCATAATGGGTGATGAGTGACAAAAAAATAATACATGTAATAAATTTTGTCTGCTACTAAAGTAACAAAATTCCGCCAGCTACTAAAGTCACAACTATGTCATCTTAACATCTTTCATCTGATTTGGTTTTCTGTACATGCTTACTTACACAACAACAGTCAATTTCTCATTTGTTAAAAATTAACAGCAGTCTTACTACAGTTGTATGACAAAAGTAATAACACAACTAAGATCTTCATATACAGGAGGATCACGCAACTTTGTGTTTATTGTCTATTTGTTTTTGCCATTATGTGACCCAAATGTCACAGATTATGTCAACTGCACCATAGTGGAGTAGTACCAGTTGGAGTGTTTCTTGTTTCAGCTTTTTACAGTATGTGGCTAAAAATGTCACAGCTTTATGTGAAATACACTGTAGCAGGCTAGTACCAGTGGTACTAGTACCAACTGGAGCGTTTCTTGTTTCAGCTTTTTAAATTATGTGGCTAAAAATGTCACAGCTTTATGTGAAATACACGGTAGCAGACTAGTACCAGTGGGGTAGTACCAACTGGAGTGTTTCTTGTTTCAGCTTTTTAAATTATGTGGCTAAAAATGTCACAGCCTTACGTGAAATACAATGTAGCAGAGTAGTACCAGTGGAGTTGTACCAACTGGAGTGTTTCTTGTTTCAGCATTTTACATTATGTGGCTAAAAATGTCACAGCCTTACGTGAAATACAATGTAGCAGAGTAGTACCAGTGGGGTTGTACCAACTGGAGTGTTTCTTGCTTCAGCTTTTTACATTATGTGGCTAAAAATGTCACAGCCTTACGTGAAATACAATGTAGCAGAGTAGTACCAGTGGAGTTGTACCAACTGGAGTGTTTCTTGCTTCAGCTTTTTACATTATGTGGCTAAAAATGTCACAGCCTTTACGTGAAATACAATGTAGCAGAGTAGTACCAGTGGAGTTGTACCAACTGGAGTGTTTCTTGCTTTTAGCTTTTTACATTATGTGGCTAAAAATGTCACAGCCTTACGTGAAATACAATGTAGCAGAGTAGTACCAGTGGAGTTGTACCAACTGGAGTGTTTCTTGTTTCAGCTTTTTACATTATGTGGCTAAAAATGTCACAGCCTTACGTGAAATACAATGTAGCAGAGTAGTACCAGTGGAGTTGTACCAACTGGAGTGTTTCTTGTTTCAGCTTTTTACATTATGTGGCTAAAAATGTCACAGCCTTACGTGAAATACAATGTAGCAGAGTAGTACCAGTGGAGTTGTACCAACTGGAGTGTTTCTTGCTTCAGCTTTTTACATTATGTGGCTGAAGATGTCACAGCTTTATGTGAAATACAATGTAGCAGAGTAGTACCAGTGGAGTTGTACCAACTGGAGTGTCTCTTGTTTCAGCTTTTTACATTATGTGGCTAAAAATGTCACAGCCTTACGTGAAATACAATGTAGCAGAGTAGTACCAGTGGAGTTGTACCAACTGGAGTGTTTCTTGCTTCAGCTTTTTACATTATGTGGCTGAAGATGTCACAGCTTTATGTGAAATACACTGTAGCAGAGTAGTACCAGTGGAGTAGTGTCAACTGGTGTAGAAATGACTGTACAATTTCTGACGTGATAACCTTTAGAACATTCATTATTCTGACATGTTTTGCTGATAACTTTAGAACATTCATTATTCTGACAGGTAATGCTGAGAACCTTTAGAACATTCATTATTCTGACATGTATTGCTGTCTGACAACCTTTAGAACATTCATTATTCTGACACAGATGCTGATAATCTCTAGAACATTCATACATGCATACCAGAGTTACTGATGGCAGATTCAATTCAAATCCACAAGTACACAGACTGATTTATCAGTGAGAGAGAACTGTAAGACTGAGAGGCTGGGCAAAGCTCTTACAACTTGCACCCGGGCCCATATGCATCAAGAGCAAATAAAGTAAAGGTGGATAGCCCCTAATACCAACTTGCACCCGGGCCCATATGCATCAAGAGCAAATAAAGTAAAGGTGGATAGCCCTGAATACCAATTTGCTAAAAGGTATGCAAGTCTGGTGCTTATTCCACACACATGAGTTGTCAAAAGGCTCCAAAAAAATGATTTTGCCTGTGCTTATCTTTAGATCCGGAAAGCCACTGTTTCACCAAGAAGGCAACATGCATGATGTTGAAAACTCGATGGTGTGCATGACAAAGACCTGTCAATTTCCAAGAGTCAAACTTCACTTGGAGTATGTTTGAGTCGCTTACATTGTTAAATTCTGACAGCCTCTGTGGAAGTGTTACGAAAAGCCGTAACTTCAATGAAAGGGAAAAAACAATACTTTGTCTCAAAGGGTGAACCTTGGACATAATTAGTTCTGCTTATCTCCAGCAATCTATTTGTCGCAGACTATTTTTCATTTAAATGTGAGAAGCACCGCTGTCTTACAGCAGATGTGTCAGTGACCCAGTGACCTTTGTCATTCAGGATTTTCCTGTCCTTCTCTTCATCATCTCTGTCGACTTTGATGCGTCTTGATGCATGAATCCAAATTGCCTGAACCATCCTCCATGGTGTGTGGGGTGGTGTTGGTCTGTACACATGCTTGGTTTCTTCTCTGTCTGTAATGGCAGCATCAGAGCAGCCACTTTCCTGCAGTGTTTAGGCGGTTAAAGGTAGAAAAACCAGTCTACAACTCTGAACACATTTAGGCCACCCAAAAGCTCTTTTTGCACTCAACATGCCAATTTGTGCCATGTTGTCACCATTTAGAAGATAAACGCCATAAAGGAGGCTATTTGCTTCTGCCTGCATATGGGCCCTGGTGACGAAAGACGCCTGTAACACGGCATTTTGATAAAAGACACTTCATCAACAGTCGGCAGAACAGTCCTCTGACATTTTGAGACAGAAATCTGGTTCAACAACTTCTTGTCAGACGGTAATTCTATCCACCTGACTAAAGATGAAAGTGGGAGTTTTTGATGCATGCATGTTTTGTTTTAGTGGCCTTACAAAGCCATCCCAACAACAACTATTCTGATGACACGCGACATATGAAGTACCAACAAACAGTTGTATCAAGCATTAAAAACAAATTGTGCATGATATTTTTTTTTTTTTTAGGGGGGTTAGGTGGGGGTGGGGGGAGATAAAATTGGTCAGTATATTGATTCAATAAATGGTCAGGTTGATCGAGTCACAATGTGATGCAATGATCGTCTTCTGACCAATTGTTTTTCCACGACAACATACTGGTATTTCAACCGAAACACACATTGAAGACTTTGTCCATGCAGCAAAATTGATTCTTGACAAAATGCTAGCTCTGACTTTGAATGCAGTGCCATCAAGGAACCAGGAAATGGATAAAGTAGCATGCTGGTAAGCACGGATTAAGTGCCTTGTGAACACACTGACACACCAATTTCTGTTTATTTTTTTAAATGAGGCGATGCACTAAGGAGTGGGAAACAGGCTGAAAGTACACATGAGAATTCCTTGGTTCCATGTAGGGCATGTACCTGTACAAAAGTATCTCAGTATAAGAAAGACACATAACCCTCTCCTCCATCACGTGCAGTGTCTTCTCTTCCACACACACATTTGCTCATGTTAAAAAAGAAGAAGAAAAAAACGAAAAAACAGCAGAAAGTAAATGGGAATGATGCTTGTTTCTATGTTATTGTTTGATAAACAGAACATAGGCAGATGTGCACATCCACATATGCACATACACACACACACACAGAGGCAGGCACACACATGACTGTTTGCTCAACACACACACACACACACACACGCACACACAGACACACATGCACACACAGACACACACACACACACTCACACAGTCACACACACAGCTATCATACTCAACACAGATCCCATCCACCTGAAGCACATGTAGGTGAAATATGCACCACAATAAATAGTTGTGCCACAGGTGTCAAGGACGCTGAGAGGGGCCTGCCTCTCCGGGCCAGTTTCACAGTCAGACAGGTGTAGCCTAAAATGCAACGATTAAGTCACCAAGCACACTCAACAACATCACAGTCTGGCCGCCAAAACATATACACCTGCTGTAGTGCACAACCAGAAATACCAGAGATTTCCAAAGTGCTATTTTTCAGAAGATGAAGCAATAAAAAAAATAAAAAAAAAGGCTTCACAACACACTGAACTCACTGGAAACATTTGCGTTTAAGTAAGTAAGAATCACAACGACAATGTGCAAGACTTAGAACAACTGCTGAAATGACCGTTGCCATGAAGCTCTGTTGTGCAAAACACTGGGGTGGAGCGATTATTTGCTTGCCTGAGCGCTTAGGTATCATCCTGGGCTGTGGACTGAACTGGCAAACAGAGCTTTGACAACATAACCTGGTGACAACGCCATTTCAGAAATGTTTGGACTAATATACTGGCCAATAAGGGGGGGGGGGGGGGGGGGGGAGAAATGGCTACGGTCCCGAAGAAAATGCGACACAGCATGAAGCAAACGTTTTCCAAACTTCAACAGATGTGCGATACCAGTTTGGAAGACCTCTGAGGATCTGTGATAACCCACAGGTTCAAGTGGACTGAATCTTTAAAAAAAAAAAAAAAAAAAAAATCTGTGATAGACATTAAAATAAACAATTCACAGAGACATGAACAGGGACTGAAGCCAGTGGGAAAAGCCACGCAGCAAACATGAAAACTCAGCCTCTTTACAGTTTCTATGCATGGAGGACTTTCTCCGGAGGAGCATGATGTGTGCATTAAAGCAGCCTGTGCAACCAGCTTGCAGTCATTGCCACTAAGGCTGCTAACATGGTGAGTGCAATTCTCTCTCTAACAGAGATCACAGCCAGTGTACTGGTAAATTAAAGGGTAGGGGGGGAGCTTGGGGGGAGGGGGCTGGGGGGGGGGGGGGGGGAGAGGGGGAACATGGGGCATGGGATGGATCAGGAAAGGTGACCAGGATGTGGGGAAGGGGTGGGACTGAACTGATCAAGTACTTGATCACAGAACTGAAGTGATCATGCCCAAAGGAGGACTGGTGAGCACTGCTCATGTTGCAGTTCAAACACTGAAAGATATGTTACAACTCACCCCCCCCCCCCCCCCCACACACACACACACACCCCTACCCCAGCCCTCTCACCCCTACCCCACCCCTCTCCCCCCCTCCTCTACCCCTCCCTGCCACAGTAACTGTCTGAACTTGGTCAACTGGACCCCAGTTTATCATGAGCAGTGCTCAAAATGGAAAGCCCAGCACAGTGTTATTTCTAACTCTGTGCATAGGACATGATGGCCATTTTGATCATATGAAGGCAAGGCAACACTATTTTCAACACTGTGCTATGCAGCACAATGATAATGCCAATGCCCGAATCCTTCACAGATATGGCAGTTGGCTGTGTAAGGGAGACAGGCGTACTTTAAAACGCACAAGAGCATGACTGGCATTGTAACCTGGAAGTGTGTGCTGCCAGCCAATGCCGTACATGCTGAGGGTGCTGCAACTGTCACCGACTGCTGCTGATGCTGTTCGCTTGTGGTTCACAGACACACCAAGGAGTCACTAAATCCTTTTCTTTCAGCCCGTTCCCTGCCTGTCTGTTGGACATCCGATGGTGCCCTGGCAAAACCGTTCTCACTATGTTCTAAACAAAATCATTCCCACCATGTTCTTAAATCACTCCCACTTGCCAATCTGAAGCGCACAATACATATGACGGCAGTGGCAGAGTTTTTCCTGTTTACTGCAAAGTGATTCCCATTTGCCTGCATATCATATGGTGCCCCTGGCCATGTGATTCCAGTCACTAATGTCAGCCTATACAATGTCACTGGCATCCCATTTTGCCAGTGTGACATCATACGACATCCAGCTAAAATTCTGACTGTTTGTGCACCTGAAGATGCAGCAACGGTCTGACAGATGAATGTTTCTGGCTTGCTTAGCCTCTCTTTGAGACTATTTCGGGAAGAAGACTGTGCCCACACAATAAAAAGAAAGTTAAAAAAAGATTTTAAAAATCTTGAAATTCAAGAGGGAACGAGTTAATACCAAGCCCCTCAGGTCGATGGTCAAAGATCAGCAGTGTGAAGATCTTCCGAATTTAGTCCCGTGCTGAATCTTCTCTCCTCCCCTGCAGTTTCATCTTCCGACACACAGCACAGCTTTTAGATTGCCTGGAATTTTGGCTGTGCTTTTTCACAACTTGTAAACCAGAGACATGATTCAGTCAACACAGAGATAAATAAAACATAGCCGCTTCTCTGTGATTAAACCGCATGCAGGTCTTCTCTCAACGTCAAAAACATGAGTTTTTCCATGCATATGTTTAAATTTGACGCAACAAGAGAACACAGTGTGAATCCTGATTAGGCAAGTGCCCTGTTAGATCAATACAACTTTTCATTAAAAAAAAAAAAAAAGCACAAACAACCTACCGTCAGTGCTTTAGAGTCTACCAGAGACTGAGTTCACAATCTTCGCTTGGCGAAATCTATGCTCAGCATCGACCCGCTGATTGAACATTGTTGCATTTCTAACGAAAAGTTTCCCTTTCTCCGAGCGATGGACCAGTGCTAGCTGTGAGACTCCTTGCGGATGGAGGCTATGATCTGCTCGTGGAGTTCGTACAAGTCCGTGATCTTGGACCCCAGCGCCTCCTGAAGAGTGAGAACTTCCCTGGACTCTGACTCTCGGCCGGCACGGGTGTCCTGCAGCTGTCGCTGAAGGTCCTGCACTTTGACCGACAGGCTGTGATTCTCTTCCTCTAGGTCCTGCAAGGATGGATGGAATGCAGTAAAGATAACTGTGCAACATTTTACCAGCATGTATGTTGACAGTCAGGCTGTAATTCTCTTCCTCTAGAATGCTGCAACGATTAAGAATGATGTAAACGGGTGACCAGTCTGTGCTTTGACTGACAGGCTGTGAATCTCCTCCTCTAGGTCCTGCAAGGATGGATGGAATGCAATATATGTAATGTATGACCAGCATTCACTTTGACTACTGGGCTGTGATCCTTTTTCTCTAGGTCCTGCAAGGACGGATGGAATGCAATATGTAATGTATGACCAGCGTTCACTTTGACTACTGGGCTGTGATTCTTTTTCTCTAAGTCCTGCAAGGATGGATGGAATGCAATATGTAATGTATGACCAGTGTGCACTCTGACAGACAGGCTGTGAATCTCCTCCTCCAGGTCCTGCAAGGTTGGATGGAACGCAGTAAAGATAAATGCGCAATGTTTGACCAGAGTGCACTTTGATCAACATGCTGTGATTCTCTTCCACTAGGTCCTGCAAGGACGGATGGAATGTGGTAAAGAAAAATGTGTAATGTTTGACCAAGCATGCACTTTGACTGGCAGGCTGTGAACCTCTTCTCCAAATCCTGCAAGGACAGACAGAATGTGGTAAAGAAAAACGTGAAATGAATGACCAAGCATGGACTTTGACCGACAGGCCATGAACCTCTTCATCTAAGTCCTGCAAAGACAGATGGAATGTGGCAAAGAAAAACGTGTAAAATTTGACCAAGCGTGCACTTTGACTGACAGGCTGTGATTCTCTGCCTCTAGGTCCTGCAGTAAAGATAAATGTGTAATGTACGACCAGCAAGCACTTTGAACAACAGACTGTGATTCTCTTCCTCAGAAAGAGTAGTCTACGCTCTATCACAAACTCACAGAAAAGTAAAAGATGCAGGTCTACACTCTGACCATCACAAACTCTGACCGACAGCTATATATGGTGCTCTCTGCAAGGGCTACACAGAAAGAGTAGTCTACGCTCTATCACAAACTCACAGAAAAGTAAAAGATGCAGGTCTACACTCTGACCATCACAAACTCTGACCAACAGCCATATGGTGCTCTCTGCAAGGGCTACACAGAAAGAGTAGGTTTACAACGTCAACAACCACACTGTAACCAGTGTACAACAACAAACCAAAGTGCTTCACCTGAATTCGCCTCTGAAGTGCGGGCAGCTGTGCATCTCGTAATGAGGAATCCTCCAGTTGTTTACTGAGCTGGGCAATCTCCTGAAACATCAACACAGATTTGTCCATCAGCTCGCTGGCTTGACCATCGAGTGAATAAGATGAGGAGTATGTGGTGAACTGGTCTGGCAGAGTGGTAAGGTGCTTTTTACAACTGAATATTTTTAATCTTCATTAATCCCTTGCCGTAAACTTGGGTCACCTTACCTGGGTAAGGCTACAGCATCCACAAGAGCAGCGCTACCCGTTCCTATCCGTGTGTGCAGTATTTTTGTATGGCCAAACAATGGTAGGGGTGCCAGTGTTTGGGATTTTTAACCCATTCGCTGCCCCCAGGACGTCATATGATGTCACTGTTTTCCATCGAAGAGTTCCTGATTGACTATTTTAAGTTTTCGCATACTCTCACACCATACAAAGTTCCCCAAACGCTAAGTTTGATCTGCTCAGCCTTTTCTGGAGAGACTGATCTTGGGAGGAAACGGCACTGGTAATACAGTTTATTGGCAGTGAAAAGGTTAATGAGCACACAATGTTGATGCATGCGATTGCACACAGCCAGGGCTGTACAAACATGGTAAGACAGCCTGCACTGAAAACTGACCCTGGGAGAAAAAAATCCGTCACACCAGGAATCAAACTTCCATCAGTATTGCACCTGGCTTTTCAACTTTGATGCTCTACCAGCAGCGCTATCCCTGCACTGAAAAGTGATCCTGGGAGAGAAAAAATCCCTTGTCACACCAGGGAATCAAACCTCCATCAGTATTGCACCTGGCTTTTCAACTTTGATGCTCAACCAGCAGCACTATCCCATCCCCTGTTGCTTAGCTGTTGAAAGCATGCAGACAAGACTCATGTTCACCTCCACTTCAGATGGCTTTAGTCTTGCAAAGCTGTATGTGATTTAGGACTGAACTCTGTGCAGTTAATGAAACAGCCAAATGGTTAACATCCCTTGCCTATCTTCATGCAGAATTACTTGGTAGCAGTACAGCATTACATTTAGGCCGCCTCTCACCCAGTCTTTAAGGATGCTGGCTTCTACCCAGACTGCTACGGAGACCGCTTTTGTGTTAAAGCATTAAAGGGGATCACGAGTGAAGATACAAGCTGGCCTAAAAATGTTGAAAATGTGCACAGGTTTCCACTGGCAGGTTTCCCCCAGTTATTCTGTTAATATTTATGCAACAGAAATACTTTCTGGCTTCAGGTTTGGTTCACTCTTTATCAACCAGCAGCAGAAAAAGGTTGGCTCACAGTGCAATGCACATGAGGTCATGCAAGCCAGAGACCTCCTCATGATGCCACAGACTTGATCAAAATGGCACTGACCATGGCTGTCCTTTCATGACTTTCAAACATTTTTTTTTTAGAAACTGGACCACAAACCAACTGAAATAACTGCTGTGACTGCTTTTTATTGCATTCCAGTGGACAGAACCAATGATGCTTCATCTAGTGTCCCCTTTAAGCAAGTCCAACAAAAGAAAGACATGCACAGAAAGCACAAAATGGCGGCAGTTCATCACCAGAACAGAAATACTTTCTGACTTCAGATTTCTTCACATAAAGAAAATGAAAGAGAAGAGTTTAAAGGGAAGAAAAAAAGCAAAGACTGTTTCCAAAAAACAAACAAACAAACAAAAAAATGCCAGCATTCCAAAACAAAATCAGAACACACAATAATGTTGAAAAGCTGAGCATTCTTTTCAACATTTTTGTGTGATGTCTTATTCTAATCACGTGCATGTTTTGTATTGTCTGATTAAAATAAGGATTCTTTTTGAACATTTTTGGTGTCATCTGCAAACTCTGCCTGAATTAAAGTAAACACACAAAAGATTTTTTTGCAAAGAATGCTCATTTTAGTCAGCTCATACAAAACATGTACATGCGATTAGAATAAGTGTTCTTTTTAACCTTTTGTGTGTTTTGACAGTCACTGGAAAATGCAAGCAACCACATGTCTGGCTTACAAAAGGTCAATGGTCTACACCTTCACCCTCCAACCCACTCACTTACCATCTCTTCCAGTGCTGGCTCATGCAACTAACATTCATCATGCAAAAACTAAAAGTGTCCCCCTCAGAGAATAATTATCAGTTTACGTAGGACGGTGGTTCAGCTGAGCACTGAGACGCAACGGACCTGCAACTGCATCAGGGAAAAGAGCCGGGTTTCCCTCGGTCTACACCATCACCCTCTAACCCACTAACTTACCATTTCTTCCAGCACTGGCTCATGCAACTAACACTGATCATGCAAAAACTAAAAGTGTCCCCCTCAGAGAATATGTAGTTTACGTAGGACGGCGGTTTAACTGAGCCTCAAGCAGCAACGGACCTGCAACTGCGAGTTGTTGTCTTGCCGCAGACGTAAGGCTTCCTCGTTCAGGGAGTGCAACTCCTGCTGCAACAACTGAGAGTTGGCATCAGCCGCACCCCCTTCCTGCTCTTTCTCCGCCGCCTGCAAACAGCAAACACAGAAGCAACCGTCAGTCAGCGCTGAGCGGATCCAGCCTCCGTGGCATCAGCGGCTCTCGTCCCTTTCCCCCACGGCGCAGAAAACACCGTCTCAGCTTCCGCAGCCCACCCGTCACGCTCTGTTCCAGTGCTCCAGCCTCGGTTCGGGTTGTTCCGACCAAAGCCTTCAGCGTCAGAGTCCATCAAGGTGAGCAGACGCTGGGATGCACGGGTGCGGCCTGATCTTTCAAGGGGATGACGCTCACTCAGCCTGGCTCCAAAGCCGAGTCAACGCAGTCCAGTGTCATCAGTTGGGGGTGTAGTGTAGTTAGGTATCACACTGTTCAGTGTATGATGAATCGGAACAGGCATCACCGAGCGCCACGGAAGTGACTGTGCAGCAGTGTGGGATCTCCTCTGGATGGTAGCCTGCCAGCTGTTTAGCATTTCCCCCCTGTGGACCTCTGGCAGCAGGGCAGTGACGTGATGTGAAACACACCTTGAATGTGGCTGGGAACACACCCTGAATGTGGCCGGGAACACACCTTGAATGTGGCCGGGAATGTTGGAGTGTTGAGGCGAGCAGCATGGGAGCACTATCCTAGAAACTGGCACTGT
>JABMCL010001542.1:385000-405000 GCA_018857735.1 Alviniconcha marisindica
GGCGGGTGGGAATGCAGGCAGACAGGTGGGCAGACTGCCAGACAGAGAACTGGCTGGGTGGATAGCACTAGGAGGGTTGGTGGGTGGGAATGCAGGCAGACAGGTGGGCAAACAGACTGACACACAGACAGAGAAATGGCTGGGTGGATAGGAGGGGTGGCGGGTGGGTAAGAAGGCAGACAGGTGGGCAAACAGACTGACAGACAGAGAAATGGCTGGGTGGATAGCACTAGGAGGGTTGGTGGGTGGGAATGCAGGCAGACAGGCGGGGAAAACAGATAGACAGATGCATGCTAACCTTTGTGCTAGGGCCAACTTGAGTCGATCGTTCTCGTACTTGAGCTGTGCCTCTGTGGGGTTGGAAGAGCTGTTGACGCCGTTGCTGCCCTGTGTGAAGGAGTTGCGCCGCTCTCGCAGGTTGGTGTTGTCCGTCTGCGGAGAGTCACTCTGACATACACCACAACATTACATCCTGCGCACAAAACACCCATCTAATAGGGTTTCCATGTTTCATCTTTCTAATCACTTGTTAGCATTCCTGCTGTTGCTCCAGTTAGCATTGTTGCCGTTACTTCTGTCTAATATGAAAACAACATTTTTGCCATGGCAAAATTGAAAAGCCCTTTCCCTGGCACTGTTGCACTGATCTATTTCTCTGATGCTAACCAAGTTAAGAGGGATATATGTTAGCTGTCTTTCTGAGTACAACAGACATCGTGAACTCAGTTGCAGTTGCGATGTGGAGTCTACACTACAGTACAAGAGAAGGCAGAAGAGAAATGGTAGCACACAGCCAGAGCACTAGCTCTCTAAAACCATGTTAAGCATGATCGAATGCAGTCACCACACTGATGGGTCACCGTCACATGCTGGATTATGTGCCCATCATGAAATTCTGTGCCGACTCCACAAAAGCCCTTTGGAGAAGACTATAAAGCAAGGCATGTATAATATCTGCATGTAAAAAGATGAGTTCATGTCACAGTTTGGCGGATCTTGGAAACATTAAAATACCAAGCATGCACTAAAAAACATGGGAAACGAAGTGAGTCTGCTCGAGAGGAGAACAGCGTTATACAAAGGCAATGAACAGAAAGGCAAGTTACCTGTATAGAGGAGAGACTACTTGTGCGTTGGTGCAGAGCAGGTCGTGCAGGTGTGGTTTGCGGTGAACCATGACCCTCCATGCCCCCATTAATTTCTGCGCTGGGTTTGGCTGAGGCCACAGAGCGACGCGTCATCTCCTTGATCTCTTTGAACTTGTCGATGAACTGAATGTAGAAATGCAATGTATAAAATTAGAGCTTTGGGCGCAAACATTTTGCAAGTGGTTTTTACAGGACAGTAAAGCTGTTTTCCTTTTTGCACAATTTTTGTTTTAGGAAGCATTGGGGGATTTGGGGGGTGGGGATCCCTTGCTGTACTGCTATATTAAAAAACAAAACAAACAAAAAACATAAAAGCACATGTGACTCTACACCTCTTTTTTCATTTTTATATATAAATACCTTAATAATATCATACTTGTACTTTAGTTTAAAAGGCTTTATTGTTATTCTTCTACTGGTTATTTTCATACTCAATTTTCTTCTTTGCTCTGTAAAATTCATGAAGCCCTTTCACAGGAAAACTCAACCCTTGCGTGTGGAACTGACCTCTTTATGCAAATTATTCTTGTAATTTGTACACTTAAATGTTCCCTTTTTTAATTTTCTAACATAACTGATGTCGCTTTCCCCAGGGCCAATTATGGCCGCTTTCCCCATGACCAGTTGTGGTTGCTTTCCCCACAGCCATTTCAGATTACTTTCCCCAGGGCCAATTCAGGCTACTTTCCCCTGGGCCACAACTGTTGGTTTTCCCCAGGGCCAGTTCAGGTCACTTTTCCCAGGGCCAATTCAGAACATCTTCGCCAGGGCCAATTCAAAGGTCACTTTCCCCAGGGCCAATTCAGAACATTTTCCCCAGGGCCAAATCAGGTTGCTTTCCCCAGAGCCAGCTGTGGTCACTTTCCCCAGAGCCAATTCAGGACACTTTCCCCAAGGCCAATTCAGATTACTTTCCCCAGGGCCAATTCTGGTTGATTTCCCCATGGCCAATTCAGATAGGTCTCCCCAGGGCCAATTCAGGCCACTTTCCCCAGGGCCAATTCCGGTCGGCCTTCCCAGGGCAAATTTTGGTTGTTTTCCCCAGGACCAGCCACTAGTGAAAAAGCAGCACTACCCAATCTATCAATCAATTCCTACCCTTAGTGGAATGTCTACAACTGTATGCCAGGCCCATCGACATGTAGTCTTCCTGTCTTATTTTGATCTCCTCCCCCCCCCTCCCCAAACCCAACCCATTTATTCACCGTAAACACAAAAATCTTCCCCAACTCTGATTTCACTTTTAAAGATGAGGCTAAAATGCTGCTGAAGAAAAGAAAAAAGAAGAAAAAAGCCAGCGGGCACACAGTTGTGCAAGTTCCAGACAGACTTTGGCTGATAACTTCCAGTCTGCCTGCCAGAACAAAAGTCCCAGTAAAGCATCTTCCTCCTCTTAGCTATCTGACCCCCCCCCCCCCCCCCCCCCCCCCCCCCCACCCCCTTTTATACTCAGATAAGCTAAGACAATCTTTGTAAGTTGAACACACAGTTCTAACCTTTGACAGTTCATTCTCTGATGTGAAGCCGAGGCCATAAACTGTGTTGGCACGAGGGTCTGACCACTGGCCGAACTTCTGCGAGGTCTTGGTGAAAGTCATGTTGGGGGTGATGGTACTGTTGATGATGGCCTGAAAACAACAACACCCACCATCAGACACAACACAGGACCGATCGTATTCCCACCAAGTAAAACTAAAAGCACAAGGACTGTATCTTGGCGTTGGTTCATTCACTTATTCATCATCAGCCACACTGGTACAAAAATATAACTCCAATACAAAAAAATGAGCCGTCATACTACTATTTGCACATGCATGCCAATCATACACACTCAAGTCAGCCAGTCCAGGAATCATGAAGCAACCAGGAAGCAATGGTTCGATCATGACTATAGGTGCATTGACTCTGAGATTTTAAAAAAGAAAAGAAAAGAGAAGAGGAAAACAAATAAAAAAATGACAACAACTACACAACAGAGATTTAATGACACTACTTAAAAACAAAACAAAAACTTAACCCCAACTCCTACGCAACAGAGACTTAATGAAACACTATAGTTATGATACCCCCCATGCAACATGTCTCTTTCCAGCTCAGTGTGACGGGGCAGACCTCACTTTTATTGCTCAGGTGTGACATTTCAGAGTCACCCACAACCTTAACAAACACAGCAGGTGTAATGTAAACAGTCCTCAAAAACTCTGCCTCTCTCTGTTTCCTTGTACCCACCCTTCTCCTCTGTGTATGTGTGTGTGTGTGCATGCATGTGTGTGAGTGTGCATGCATGAGTGCATGTGTGCGTGCATGTGTGTGCATGCACGTGTGTATACATGTACATGCATGGATGCATTTGTGTAAACAGTCCTCAAAAACTCTGCCTCTATTTCCTTGTACCCCTCTCCAGTTGTGTGTGCGTGTGCTTGCATGCAACCATGCATGTGTGCATGCGTGTGTGTGCATGAGAGAGGTGTGTGTGTGTGTGTGTGTGTGTGTGTGTGTGTGCGCGTGTGTGCATGTGTGTGTGTGTGGTCAATCCGTCTCTCCAGCTGTCCTGTTGTTAAAGCCAATATGCACCAGTGAACAGCTTAAAGCAACCGCCTTTGCCATTTCCAGACTATTATTCTTCCTTTTCCTATTTTTGTTCTCCCCAGGAGATCTGTATGCTTCAGAACAATCAGTTTGCTTCAGAAACTAAAGCCATGCGCACATCCTCTAGAAGTGACAATCTCATCAAATGAGCCCCACTTCAAGGGCTGTGCAGTGAAATGTGTAAATTGCTGTTCTAGCAGTTTCCCTCTGACACTGGTGAAGACGAAGGAGGAGGACCCCTCTAACCATCACGTGATGATGCATTATGGCATGGAAACAGCTCCCCCCCCCCCCCCCCCCCACCCCAAATAAAAAATAATCATGCCACTCTTGTGTCAAACAATAATAATCGTAGGGTCTTTGAGCTCCCCTTTTCAGATGAGCCCCTAGGCATGTACATTTCATAATCAAGCTAAAAACAACTGACACCAAAACACACAATACACACATATTTATCATCAAACATGCCCCTCCCCCTCCTCCCAACCATTTATTCTGAACGAGCACTTGTGGTCAAAATACATTTACAAATAAATTTGCAAAGCACTGCAGTGCATAATTCTGAGTCCACGATACAATAATTACAATAACTGAAGCCAGACGTCTTTATTATTCTCCTCCCTTCTGTAATATGATAATTACAATAATTACAACTAAATCAGTAGATGTCCTTATTATTCTCCACCCTGACCAGTGGTCTAGGATTAATCAACACAGGATTCTGATGCTGATGTGTATCTCAAAACATGTGTGCATACACACACACACACACAATGCACACACATGATACAATGAATATATATATATATGGGTCATTCTCCTGAAAACTGGACCAAAGAGGGTGCTGCTTTCCTGATGAAATAAAAATTAAACTAAAACATGAAACTTTTTAAACTACCGCTATGTTTCTGATGTAATGTGTTTGCAGAAATAAGGGAAATGCTGCAATGGGTGAATGCATCATTATTTCTTGTGCTGTGAACCTTTTTTGGTAAAAATCACAACATTTTCATGGCCGCCATTTGTGACATGGCTATGGGAAGGTTAGCTGATCGCAGATATTTCCTTGGAATTGTTCATGATTGAATAAAAACAGGTTTCATGCAAAAGAAGGCTAGTTCTTACATACAAATGGTATTATTGTGTGTTGCTTGCTACTAACAGCTCAAAACAAAGGAAAAATAATCAGTGTCTCGCACGTTACTGATGGTGTCTTCTGAGTGTGTATTACGATACTGTGACTTGTTCACAACAGAAATTAAAGAACTTTTTTTTTTTTCATCGTCATGATAGATAACCACATTTCATCTTATTTTTAATGCTTGTTTGATGACATGAGAGTAGATATGAAAAAAATCACAGTCATTTCTTCAGGGGTGGTTGACGTGGTGTCTTCCAATGGTGTAACGTGTGAGCACACAAAATAATTATTTCTGCTTGTACCACTGACTTTCGACCTACCCTAATGTACCAGTCCACATCAGCTGACTTGCGGCAGCAACGTTTGACCTCTTTTTGCACTGTGTGTGGTGTATTATTTCACTACAAAAGGGAAAGCACTGTGGTGTCTTCAGGGGTGAGGGATGTAACGTTCACGACACATATTTGTTCCCACTTGGCTGAGTGTTTGTATGCAACCTTTTGTAACCAAACCATGATGCACCGCCATGAACTGGAATGTCATGTGAAAAAATGGGATTCTATCTTCAAGGTCAAGGTCACAGTGTGGGCTCATATAATCAAAATATGACGGTTTCTACTATATCTTTTATTAGTTCTAAACCAGTGAATCTTTTGCAACCAAACTCAATTTGAGTGTAGATCATCATAAGCAAAGAGGTGTCCAATGAAAATGTTGGATTGCTGTGTTCAAGGTCAATGTCACAGCCAAGGATAAAAGTTTCAGTTAATATTAGTTTGGATGATATCTTATGCATCGCTGAACCATTTGTAACCAAACCCAGTACGGTGAGATATCATTACAAGCCAGAGTGTCCTATGAGAAAAATGGGTTTCTATTTTTAAGGTCAAGGTCACAGTAACTGAATTTCGGTTCATACAATGAAATATGACTATTTTTGTTATATGTTCTGAACTGCTGATTTTTTGGCGACCAACTTAGTTTGACAGTGCATGTTCATAAGCTGGAATGTCTTGTGAAAAGGATGCTTTGCTGTATTCAAAGTCAAGGTCACAGTGAAGGTTCTGAACTTCAGTGAATGTTTGCCTGGACAATATTTCTGATCAGTCAAACTTAGTATGGTGATGCATCATCATCAGCCAGAGTATCATTCAGAAATATCATTTTGCTATGTTCAAGATCAAAGCCATAATTGTTTCTACTAGATCTTCAGAAATACTGAAACTTTTGCGATCCAAATTAGTTTGATGGTACATCATCACAAGACAGGGTAAGACACTGTGAAAAGATTGTTCTTGCTTTTACACAGGGTGTGAGACAGAGAATATGGCTTGGGTGACTGTGGACTAGATTGCTGCCACTCTTGGCTATCCCAATATCTAAAGCAGGGGTCAATACCAGTTGCAATCAAGAAAATGTGGAAAGAACATTGCTTTTGTAATGAATATACTTGTTTATTAAGTTTTTTGGTTAATGGTTCATATCCTTTTGTACTTGTGATGATGTCTACATAACATGTGAGACAGATTACTAATTAAGTACGATTGGTTATTAACTTTAGAAAGCAAGAAACAAATACCCCTCTGACATGTATATTTATATTAGTGCAATGCATCCCCCCTCCTCCAAATTACTTTGGGGGGTGGGGGGGGGGGGGGGGGTAAAGAAATGTGTAATCTATTTCGTGCATGTCTGTACTTCGAAGAAGACATTTTAAACCAAAATCGTTAATGAGGCAGGACAATTAAAACATTACTTTTTTTAAATGTCAGAAGTGACAGATATTCCTTTATTAATTACAAAATATTGTACAATAAAAAAGGCAAGAGTCAAACTGGCCACTGAGCCGACTCTGTTCATGCATTTCTGGTGTCTTCTGTAACATGCAAGACACTGACCTATGACGTAACATAATGAATTATTAACCAAGTTCCTGTCACCCTGTCAATTTATGTCTTATATTTATGTACATAGGAGATGTCAAGCTTTCATTTCCAAATAATAACATAAAAAAATTCATACTCTGAATTTTTACCCTCTACGTCACATTTTTGGCCAGTTTTCAGAATGACCCATATATATATATATATATATATATATATATATATATATATATATATATATTATATATATATATATTGCACCTACTTGCCACAGAGGTACAGACATAAATACACATCTATGCACACACACACACACACACACACACACACACACACACACACACACACACACACACCACCCCACCCCACATAAACGTGCACACAAACGGGCAGATCACAGATACACAGAGCCAATTTCAGCAGCAGCCCTGACACTGACCTTGGATCCATCCACGCTGATGATTCTGTAGGTGTTGCGTGTGCTGTCATAGTAGTAGGACACATTCACGGCCACCTTGCTTGCTGGCAGCCAGTTCTTTTTTGTCTCCGGGTCGATCTGGAACACGTGTGCCTTGGTGGAAAAGATGGGCTGCTCCCTGTGAGTGGGACAGAACAAAGGAAAGCAAGTTAGCTGGTTAGCTAGTAAGTGGATTTTAACATCCTGTCAACCGCACAGGGTCACCTCAAACTCTGTCATATAAGCAAATGCACAGTTTAAACTCCGTTGTAAGCAAACGCACATTTCAAACCTCTTCTCATGCATAAACCTTTCCTCAAGTCAATCCACAAAAGCAATCCTTGCACAAACATAAAACACACACACACACACACACAAAACCCTCATACATATACGCAAACATCAAACAGAAATTTTCAGAGTTAGTCCCTTCAATATTACCCCCTGTTAAAAGAGCACATAAGGCTAGGACATGCTGGTATCTTCAACCACTGCGTCTAATTTATTGATACAAGATTAAAGAAAACAAGAATTTAATTTTAATTTTATTAAATATAAAAGAAAAAGAAAAGAAGAGACAATGTGATATAAACCTATAATGGCAAATACTACTGCCATTTGGCAGTAAGCTGCACATACCACTTACCAGTTATGATCTACTAGCAGTTCAATAAAAGCCATACAAAAAAGCCTAACTCTTAACGAAAAATGTTCGAGAATATTGGGGGAAAAAAGTGAGGAGAAAGGGAAAAGAAAAGGTTAGGGACAATGACAATGGGAGCAAGTAGAGGCAGAGGGCAGGTGCAGACTTTGGGCCACGGAACAATGCATGGCGTGAAAAACAACAACACCCAGCCCTGCAGCAACTGAAGACCATCCCTCTTTTAATAACACCTTTTTTTGTTGTTGTTGTTGTTTTGTTGATGTTTTTAAAATATATTTAAAAAAATAAATCTTCCTTCAAAACCTTTTAGTTTTCCTTTTTACAAATGTGAGCAAGTGCTCTTTGTACGTTTTTACAATAATCCTGCCCTGGTTATTAGATCCATGCAATTTCATTACTGTACTGTTAGGAACCCGGGAACTGGAGCAGACGACGCTTTTGTTTTGAAGTTCGCTGCGTGTTGCGTAACGCCACATGGCCTTCACACAGCCGACCAGCAATAGCTGCTGGTGCGTGCCATTTCCAAATCTGTTTTCTCCCTTAATATTTTGACCGCTTGTTTGTTTACCTACTCCTCTTTATGCACTAAGCCATGTGTAATATAATTTGGTATCTTAGAATGTTTATCCAACGTTTATTTAGACGCAGGATTGAGCTTAATCAGTAGCCGATGCCTCTCTAGGTCCATTCTTTTAATAGCCGTCGTCTGCATGGCGCGTTCTCTGTTTAGTACTAGTGAATAGTAGTGAATTGTTGTTTTGACTCGATTAAAGTAATTCTGTATCGATCAATGCTTTGTCTATAGTATTTTGCTTAGCTGACTTCATGTTTAGTGTTTATTTTGGGTTGAAATTAACTTATTAAGTATTGTGTACTGTAGAAGCTAAGTTGTATTCATAGACTACTTGGTATCACTATCAGCGCTGTTGTGACTAAGATAACGCGCCCCAGGCGAAAGTTCGCACCGATTGTTTTAGTGCTAGTCTTTGAGTGTGTCTTGCTTCTCTTACAGAGTGTTGTATTGTAATTGTTATGTACCATTTTAACCGTGGGAGCGTGTTCTTTAGTCTGATGTAAGTTTTAGTAACATTAATATTTTGTACATTGTGTTAGTTGTGATTTAGTTGTACGAATCTGTTTATAGACAGGTGCAAGCCACGCTTCCCACTCTCGTTGTAAAATAAATAAGTCATGTGTGTACATTTTGTTTATACAGTTTAAAAGGTTGTAATTGTAGCTTTCATTTGATGTTTTTCATGTTTTAATTAGTTTAGTTATTGTAGAGGAAACTGTATTTGTGTGGGCCAAGGAAACACAATTGTCAGCCATTTTGTGGTCCAGAGGGCCGATTTTATTGTAGCGATAGCGTGTGTTCCTTGCGGCCCGCACGAGTTTTGGGTGTGCTGAAAATTTGTCTGCTGCTGAGCAAATAAAACCTGATTGCTGCCATATGCCTGCTGTGGTCTCCATTTTAACTGACTACGCTGCCTGGGTCACTGTCTTCGACGCTCCACGCCGCTCCATTACACAAACTTTTTTGTTGTTGAGTTTTCTTTGTGTGTGTATGTGTGTGTGTGCGTGCGTGCATGTGTGTGTGTGTGTGTGCATGCACATGCATGCCTGCATGTGGGTGTGTATTTGTGTGCTGGTGTGTATGCATGCATATGCATGCACATTTGAATCTTTGACATCCAAACATAAATATGTGTAAATAATTTGTAAGTAATTGATTTGGCCTATTACTGGTTAGGCACACTAAGTATCCATTATAACTATCATATTTCCCTGAAGATGAACTAATGTTCCTTTAATCAACAGCATGGAATAATGCAGAACCTCAGGCAAATTCAAAAGGTGGGGACCATACCACGTTAATAATAATAATAAAAGTATTTGTAAAGCGCAAAATCTTTTCCATTAAGACTATTCTAAGTGCATGCGTGCACACGCGCACGCACACACGCACACACACCTGAGCATTCTGACCATTCACAGCTTAATTTACACAGCTTAAAATGCACCGCAAACAGAGACTTGAGATGGATGAAGACAGCTGCAGGAAAAAGAGAACATGGCAGGTATACAGTTTTGGGAAAATAATCTTTTTAGGTTACGTTTGAATGAGTCCAAAGAGGGTTTCGGTCAGAGAGGAAGGGGAAGGTCATTCCTAGAAAGAGGGCTCCACTCTTCAGAAGCAGTTGACGTAATTCATAAGACTTTTGTTAAAATGGAGGGAAAATCTGGCTTCATAAGTACCATGCCCAGTTCAGAAATTTCAAAGCAGAGCCAAACTAAAAACAAACCTAGCAGGACCCCTTTACATGCTGAAGACCAGCACAGAGCACAAGTGTCAGCCATAAAGCCGTTCACAGCTTAGCGCGGAAGGTGTTCATGGTCAAATCAGACAGAGACAACATTTTATTGGCAAGCGGAAAGCCAGTCCAGTGTTACACACATTGCTGCCATATATACCATTACCAGCACTGCTCAAAGTGGCTGATACTGTAATAGAAACCCAGCTCACAAGTGGGTGGGAATCAGACAGACCCTGCTGAAGGTCCATGCCCAAAGTGGCTGATACTGTAATACACACTCAGCTCCTAAGTAGGTGGGAAGCAGACCATGCTGAAGGTCCTGGGGCCAGGCGATGGCTCTCAAACTTGTGAGTGCCAGAACAGACACCACCAGAACGAGATGAGAAATGTGCGATCAGATCCACCAGAGGCTAGGACTGGAAGAGGCCTTTCAAGCTGGACATTCAGGCTGGGGATAGGAGGACAAGAGCAGCAGCACTGTACATCCAGGAGGCGATTTATTACCACCAGTATCTTAAACGTTCCCTGTGCTAGCAACATATACCTACAGGAGAAGATTTATTACTACGAATATCTTAAACGCTCCTTGTGCTAAAAGTTCAAGCTGACTCCCCTACGACCACTTGGTGATGTACAGGGAGCAGCAGAGGGCCCCCAACTGATGGGTTATGATAAGGTCCTGCCAACCCAGGGGCCATACCCTCCATCTGGATGCTTGGGGGGATTTCAAAACAGATAAGCAGGAGCCTGTGGCGTCCCTTATCTCAAGGCAACTTCTTGGTCAAGAGGCTTTACCAGTTGGTGCTTTTGATCCCAGAAAGAGATGTGCTGGAAACATGCCTGACTACATGAACAAGTTTCTTTGTCAGTGACGGCAATCGATTGATCAAAAGGAGCTGAATCAGACCGGCGCTGTTAATTTTTCTTGATGGGTACGGTGCTGTGGATGTTTTCATTATTATAATCAAAAGCAAAGTACCTCCCTACCTTTCTCTTGGCAACCCTCTGCAAGAATAAAGATGCCATCATCAAGGACTTTGTGGAGCTGAAAGATCTTTGAGGCCACTGCCATTCAGACCTTCTGCCAAACCAGCTAATTATGCAATGTGACCTTCAGATAGAGTTTGTGTGCCTGTGTGCACATGCATGCATGCATGCCGCAGAGAGAGAGAGAGAGAGAGAGAGAGAGAGAGAGAGAGAGAGAGAGAGAGAGAGAGAGAGAGAGAGAGAGAGAGAGAGAGACAGAGACAGAGACAGAGAGACAGAGACAGAGAGAGAGAGAGAGTACAAGCCTTATCATGTCATACTCTCCCCCACCCTTGAGCCTGCTTGTAGTAAGGTAGTGCTAGCACTACCTTATCTGAAAGCAACTGTTTTGCCATGGTGCACACATACAATATAAATGACACCCTAATTTTGTTCAAGGCAGCTTTTGAAAGTTCATGCATGTTAATTTTAAACGCATGCATGATTCTGTCGTGCACTGATTCACCCGATCGCCTCACACTCTGTGAAATAAACAAGTAACACGACACCTACATTCTGTATTCACACACACACACACACACACACACACACAAAAGAAACAGTCACACATTCCCCTTTCCAACCAAAGAGAATTTCCAACACCTTCCTGTAATTATAGGGAAGCTATTCCACCTGAAGCAAGCAAACAGACATCACACTTAACAGCACAAACCACCAAACATTCACAAGGACATTTGACAGGCCCCACACTATCACAAACACTATTCACTGGGAAAGTATAGTCCTACACACTATGCTGGATGCTCAAACTATAGTCCCAAACACTATGATGGATGCTTAAATTATAGTCCCAAACACAATACTGGATGCTGAAACCATAGTCCCAAACACTATACTGGATGCTGAAACCATAGTCCCAAACACTATACTGGATGCTGAAACCATAGTCCCAAACACTATACTGGATGCTGAAGCCACAGTCCCAAACACTAGGCTGGATGCTCAAACTGGCACTGTAGGGAAACCCACAGTTCATAGGTTGAGGGTATCCACCCATGTACTAACGAATATTCTTTTCAAGTTGTGGATTCTACAGTCACTGTAGGGAGATCTACAGTTCATGTTATTAGCTACTGACAGTGTGTTACCGGTCCCGTCACTACGTGAACGCCAGCCTTCGATATGATGAGGAACCTGCATAATGAACAACAGCCTGTGATGAAGACGAGTCTCCCTCCCCACAACTATAGCCACAGTCCCATCACTATGAGAACAATAACAATCGTAATGATAATTTTTAATAGGCAAGTTCACGAAGAGCTGTGAACGCCTTACAAAGATCATGACGGGAGGCACACTCCAAGCCTCGCTTTCCGGCATGCATGCCATAAACCAGTGCTTGGAGTCTGGGTGGGAGGCAGGGGAGTGGGTTACACAAATCACATACACACACACACATGCCCCCACACACACACACACACCCGCCCACCCAGGCACAAACACATAATATGTCGAGGAACATGGTGAACAACAACTGGTGATCAAGACAAGAACCGTCAGTCACACCAGTGAAGTCTTCCTCCCCGCACTTAAGCCCCAGTCCTGCCATCATAGTAAAACCTCGTCCACAGAAACCATAAGGGGCAGGAGCTCCTACGGTCATGAA
This sequence comes from Alviniconcha marisindica, assembly GCA_018857735.1. Classification (NCBI taxonomy): domain Eukaryota; kingdom Metazoa; phylum Mollusca; class Gastropoda; family Provannidae; genus Alviniconcha; species Alviniconcha marisindica. Next base: position 397,851 of record JABMCL010001542.1, read on the forward strand.
AATGCCAGTCTTTAATACAGGCAAGAAAAGGATGGACAACAAGCAGCCTGTGGCTTGTGGAAGAAGTCAGTCAAGTGTCCTTTCGCTACACTGCAGCCGCCATCCCTTCATGACGAGATGGCCAGTTTGCGCCTGGGCCCATCCAGCAGCTTGACAGCAGCAGAGTCCGCAATTGCAACCAATCCTATTACTGCTCTGTCACTTCTTATCATCATGGCTTGCTGGCCTGCTTGGGGCGTCCACTGGCTTGGGACAGGCTTCACGCACAAGCAGCGAGAGAGAGATTTGGGGGTGGGGGGTGGGGGGGAGCGAGGTTGTGTGTGAAGATGGGGGGTGGGGTGGTGGTGGTAGTGAAAGAGTATGTGTGTGAGTGTCTGTGAGAGAGAGAGAGAGAGAGAGAGAGAGAGAGAGAGAGAGAGAGAGAGAGAGAGAGAGAGAGAGTGTGTGTGTGATGGACACGTGGGGAGGGGGGGGGGGGAGAGTGGCTTGTGTTTTTATTTTTGCAATATCCACTCCTTTCCCCTTCAGCTGCGGCAATCCACAATTCAGGCCAAGCAATGTGTATTAGTTAAAGCCTCCATTATTACCACAAGCTTCCACAGATATTGGTTAGATCCGACAAGAAATTCATAGTCTGTCATCATAATTCTCTTTGATCACCGTACAGTGCCACAGAGTACAACAAACCGTGCACACATGATATCAATAAGGTAACAAGCACGCATACAACCAAACAAAATAGATGTAAAGTACACACACACATACACAGATGTGCTGAGGAATGTGGAGTTCAACTGAGTTCAGTGTTGCTTTACGTCCAAACACACACACACACACACACCACACACACACACACACACACACACACACACACACAGAGTAACATACACAGAGATGTACTCAGGAATGTGGAGTTCAGTCGAGTTCAAAGTTGCTTTACGTTCACACACACACACACACACACACACACACACACACACACACACACACACACACACACACACACACACATGTACTCAGGAATGTGGAGTTCAACCAAATTCAATGTTGCTTTACGTCCACACACATACACACGCGCACACACACACACACACACACACGTCCTCAGGAATGTGGAGTTCAATTAAGTTCAATGCTGCTTTACGTCTACACACACACACACACACACGTGCGCGCGCGCGCGCGCGCGTACTCAGGAATGTGGAGTTCAATCGAGTTCAATGTTGCTTTACGTCCACAGAGACCTTAGGGCTACTAGGGGCGGAAGCCCAGGACGGCCACCTCGACTTTCACACAGCTCCTGAGCTCTGAGGCATGTGGACAACGTGGGGCCCGTTTTCTACGACCATCCTGAATTTCAAGCAAAAGTGGCCAGAGTGGCGAGTCCCTGGTGCGGGGCCTACGGGCAGGGACGACAGCCATTTCAACGTTGCATTCATGAAGGGCAACGTCACTTCTTCTTCAAATGTCGTTTTTCACCCACGGAAACCGTAAGGCTTATTTGGAACGGAGAGCCCAAGACGGCCATGTGAACCGGTTTGTAAGAAATCATGGTGCTTAACGTCCACAAAAACCATAAAGCTTATTAGGGACGGGGAGAAGAGGTCAAACACAGAGGTGAGGGAAGAAGAATATTATATATATACCTATCGCTACCCTGTCACCACCAGAATGACTCCTGCATTAAGATGGGCAGCGATGAGAGCCATTTTAATGTTTCATTAATTGTGAGGGACAAAGTCACAAGGCAGTGTCCACAGACCACAGCTTTCGAAGAGAAAGGCAAGCCGAAGCGGATTCGAACCGAGGTCCCTCTGCTTACCTTCCTAACGCCTTACCGCTAGGTAACAGGCTCACGAAACCAGTTTGGCCTAGCGGCAAGTCGAAGGGCCTCGGCTCGATTCCACTTCGGCTCTCCCTTCTCTTCAAAAAGGTTGTGCTTTTTCTTGTGACTTTGTCCCTCACAATTAATGAAACATTAAAATGGCCCTCATCGCTGTCCATCTTAATGCAGGAGTCATGCTGGTGGTGACAGTGTAGCGATATGTATATAATCTCCCCCCCCCCCCCCCCCGCCCTGATATAACCTTACTGGTTGACTGGGCGTAAAACACCAAGTTACCCTCTTCCCCCACCTCCATTCGCCCCGTCCCTAATAAGCATTATGGTTTCTGAGGACGTAAAGCACCACGAAAGAAGACAGGACGGCCCCCTCGACTTTCACACAGCTCCCTGGGAGCTCTGACAACGTCACACAGACACTGTCCATTAACAACGTCTGAAGACAAAGGAGTAGAGAGCCCAAGCGGGAAGAATCGAACCGACGCCGTACGCTTTCCAGCCTAACGCCACACCGCTAGGCCAAACCGGCTCACGCGCGTGGGTCCAGGGCTCAGATGTCCTCGGCAAACATTCGAGTGGCTTCCAAACAGGACCAGCGGGAAGCAAGCAGCTAGCCTAGCTAGCGCAAACCACGAGATACGGAGGCCGGGCCACGGCCGGGTCGGGCGAGGGGGCCACACCACAACACCTCGTGGGACCCGCTGCGCCTGCCCGCCCTTCTGACCCGTTTCTCAGTGGGTGGGTCGGGGGTGGGGGGGTCGAGGGAGCAATAAGTGAGGGGGGAGGGGGGCAGCTATGCATGAGGGAGGACGGAGGACAGCAATCAATGAAGCAGGAGGAAGACAGCCTGGGCGACACTGTCTTCGATCAATTGCATGCTCTGGACACCCCGTGAGCCGCTGCCATAGCGAAGGCATGCTCCCCTGTTCATCAATCTGGACGTGCTGTTGTGCTAGCTGTGTCGAAGTTGGAGCACACGCAGCGGCGGTGGGTTGTGGTGGTGGTGGTGGTGGTAGTAACCCGATCCGTATCCATGAAGGACATTAGCAAAGCACTAAGCCAGCAGTCTTGAAAAACCAACGCTATCAGATTCAGAAGATTAAAACAATAGAAGCAACAACAACAACACACACGAACACAAACCCAGTCACGCTTCGCCCAAATATTCCTCAAACTCAAAAGCGTCGTCCAACTACGAGAATACTTCTTTTGGGCAGTCCTGAGTAGGTAAATGAAAAGAAACACGTAAAATGAATAAATATATACATACACTGAAACGAATAAACAAACAAGCGCAAGTTCCAAAAAGCAGGTAACAATCCCTGAACGAGCGGGGGAGTGGGTGTTGGCGGGTGGGGATGGGTTTACATGATACGTTTAAAACAAAATGGAGTATTGATTTTGTTTGGTTGCGGTGATACAGTTAAAACAAAACGGGGTATTGATTTTGTTTGGTTGCGGTTAATCTCATCCCGGTACCTGTTAGCTCGACACGCGGGCAACACCTTTCCTGAACGCAGACCATTTCTTTTCGCCCGACCCCCAAGCGCAAAAGGGACTGCAAAACATGTAAGGTTGCGTGAGTAGGCCTCATACCCACGCAGAAATCGTGGCCACCTCCAAAGGCTCCGGCTGCACTATCGGGGCTCCACTTACGGTGCACGAAGGGCACATCTCTTAGGCGTGGCTGCGTACCAAACTCAACACTCAGTGAGAAACACGACAGTCACGATTCTCTTTCCACTCTAGTGTGACTTGGAAAAGTGGGTCACAGACACGGAAACCGACTAGGAGCGTGAACAACTCGTGCCTAGTTTCAAAGCGGGCCACGCCAAAGCGGCACCCGAGAGGTAGCTAGGACACCCATAGCAAGGGAGCGGCCAAGCCGATAAACGCAACAAACACCTCCCTCCAAATCAAGTACGTCCAAAATAAGTCGTCATAAACATGTTTAACATGTAAGTGCCCAGCCGATTAGAGATCATCACCATGCAATTTTTTAAGAGTTCTCTCAAAAAAGGTAGCATTTACTGCCTCTCTCTCTCTCTCTCTCTCTCTCTCTCTCTCTCGTCTACGCCCACCGTTTTTATGTGAATCAAACAGCGGCGGTTCCAAAAAACAAAAACAAAAAAACTATAAAACAATCGATCGAGTACAGTGCAATACAGGAAGGAAGTACGCCGATAGTCTATGACTTTTTTCTTTTCTTTTCTTTTTTAACTTAGCAAATTTCAATTCAGGCTAATACCACGTAAGTGAACATTGGGGCAAAATCCAGACTATAGCACTAAAGCTTAACGTGTGCTTCAAAATATTTTGAAGTGTACTTTTACACTGTTTTGGAGTGTGCTTTAGACTATTCCGAATTGTTCTTTGGACTATCATGGAGTGCCTGGAGTCAGTGTGCTTTACACCATCTTGGAGTCAGTGTGTTTTGGACTATTCTGAAGTGTGCTATCTTTGAGTGTGCTTTAGACTATCATGGAGTGCTTTAGACTATCTTGAAGTGTGCTTTAGACTATCTTAGAGTGTGCTTCACACTACCAGGAAGTGTACTTTAGACTCTTGAAGTGTGCTTTTGACTATCTTAGAGTGTGCTTTAGACTATCATGAAGTGTGCTTTAAACTACCATGAAGTGTGCTTTAGACTATTCCGACACCCGCCAACTAGGCAAATAAAATGAACAGCAGCTGCTGAAGCCCGCTTCAACCGTGGTAAAGAGAAAGAGTAAATACAGGGTGGAGGGGAAAACCCCCTGCCTTTCAGAGCTGTTCCAACAACCACGACAAAGACAGGCGTGAGGAACACAACGACAACTTTCTCTCAAATCCTCCCACCATAGAGCCACACCCCCCACACCCCCTCCACTTCCCCCTCCCCTTCCAACCACTCCCTCTCACTCGAGGACAAATACACGAAAAGACTACACAAACTAATACGAGGCCCCGAGTGATAAACAAAACTCAGCCACCAAACCATTTTAAACTGAACGCCCCGCAAAACAAAACAAATAAAAATGGCCACATCAGTACTGAAACATCCACGTGGCCGACAGACGGGTAGGCTACAGACAGGCTACAGGAAAAGCCCACATCAGTACTAAAACAGTCACGTGGCTGACAGACAGAAAAAGCCCACATCAGTACTAAAACATCCACGTGGCCGACAGACAGAAAAAGCCCACATCAGTACTGAAACATCCACGTGGCCGACAGACCGTTAGAAAAAGCCCATATCAGTACTAAAACATCCACGTAGCCGACAGACAGAAAACGCCCACATCAGTACTAAAACACCCACGTGGCCGACAGACAGAAAAAGCCCACATCAGTACTAAAACATCCACATAGCCGACAGACAGAAAACGCACACATCAGTACTAAAACACCCACGTGGCCGACAGACAGAAAAAGCCCACATCAGTACTGAAACATCCACGTGGCCGACAGACAGAAAAAGCCCACATCAGTACTAAAACATTCACGTGGCCGACAGACCGTTAGAAAAAGCCCACATCAGTACTAAAACATCCACATAGCCGACAGACAGAAAACGCCCACATCAGTACTAAAACACCCACGTGGCCGACAGACAGAAAAAGCCCACATCAGTACTAAAACATCCACGTGGCCGACAGACAGAAAAAGCCCACATCAGTACTGAAACATCCACGTGGCCGACAGACAGAAAAAGCCCACATCAGTACTAAAACATCCAAGTGGCTGGCAGACAGGAAGGCTACAGGACCCAGTCACATCAGACCACGGTTCAAGGTCAGGTGCCCAGCATCAACACGGATCAGTTTGTTTCCGTCATCCCCGAGCCAGAGGCAACAACAACAGCCGAGCGAGAGTCTCCACGTTGACTCGTTCCCTTCTTTCTCTGTCCCACAGCCACACGTTTAATGGGACCTTAACCTGTCGCTGACATCGACGAAGCCATCTTCTGGATCTTTTTGAATTTAAGATTCGAACTTAACAGTTAACGGGACATTAATAGACTGACGGAGTATGAGGTAGCTCCGTCAACTTGTTAATGTATATATAATTATATATACAATTAATCAAACATTAACATGGCTCTCATCGCTGCCCAGTCTTAATGCAAAAATCACTCTGGTGGTGACAGTATTGCGTTACAGGTACAGTCCCTCTCTTCTCCCACCTCATGGGATATGATACATACGGATACAGACACAAACGTATATGTTTGTTGACTGCAAATGAGGTGTGTTTTGTTTAGGTTTTGTTTGACATAAATTTTTATTGGCGCAACTTGCTGATACACGTTGCTAGCATGATAATTGTACGATCAGTGTAATATCACGTACGTGAAAAGACTTTCAATTTTTTTTTAAAGGAAGAAGAAAAAAAACCTCATGGGATCTCGGTCCCCGCCAGTACCTCCACGCGGATGGTAATTGTAAAGATCAGTTTAATATCACGTACGTGAAAAGACTTTAATAAAAAAAAGGTAGAAGAAGAAGAAACCTCATGGGATCTCGGTCCCCGCCAGTACTCTACGCGCGAACAGCTCGACGTGAAAGGACTCTAATGACTGAACAGCTAGCCAGCTAGGCCACCGCTGCAAAGCCCGCATCCTGTCCCCAAAGAAGCTTTCCGGTCACTCCCCCAACCAGGGCACTTGACGGAATGCACTGGGCAGCAAATGAGACACAAGACGTGAAAGTCACATCACGATGTGGGGCTGGAGGAGGGGGGGGGGGCAAATTTGTAGCAAAGTGGGAATATCTGGGACCAAATGAAACAACAGTGTGGTGAGCCGGTTTGGCCACGCGGTGAGACGCGTTAGGCTGGTAAGCAGAGGGACCTCGGTTCGAATCCACTACGGCTCTCCTTTCTCTTCAGAAGTTGTGGTCTGTCTGGACATTGTCCTAATTGTGACTTTGTCCCTCACAATTAATGAAACATTAAAATGGCTCTCATCGCTGCCCATCTTAATGCGGGAGTCATTCTGGTGGTGACAGTGTAGCGATAGGTATATAATCTACCTCTTGCCCCACCTCCGTACCCCCTTCTCCCCCGTCCCTAATAAGCCCTGTGGCTTCTGTGGACGTTAAAGCACCATGTTTACCTTCTCTTACTTACAACAACGTGGTAGGATCAGAAAACTCGCTGTTGTTGTCCATTTCCTTCGACTTCGAGACACTCGCTCTGCAGGCAGGCCGCAAAAAAGAAAGCGATGGAGACGACTCCGTGCTTCAGGCTGAACCCCCCTCCCTTCCTCTCCCTCCCCCTCCCGCCCCTTCAAGCAGCATCCGGGGCAGTGCACGCGACCAGCATTGTG
>JABMCL010001542.1:407500-422500 GCA_018857735.1 Alviniconcha marisindica
ACAAACAACGCTCCGCGCGAAAAGCCCGAAGACTGGTACAGTGTATACTGTGTAGGCATGTGCTGTCCAGTCTAGACCTCTGGAATTCAGAACTTCACCAAGTCATCCGAAAATCGTCAGTTAGTCAGCAATTTGGACATTAACGTCCTGTCCACCGCACAGGGTCACCCCAGGTCAATGGACAGCACGGCAATGCTTAATCATATCTGTCGTCTACCGTATTGCTGAAACAACAGCGGCGCGGAGAGGTGTGGGGGGTGGGGTGGGCAGGTTAACGTCCATGCATATATATTACCTTAACGTTCACGCATAGATATATTACCTTAATGTTCATGCATATGACATTACCGCTCCAATCAACGACACAGAAAAGCTCGTCAGCTTATGACAGCACGTAATTCGATAAGCTCCAGAATGGGAGGCGTAGGTCCTCGTAATAAGTAAGAGACAAGAGCTCTGACCATTAATTCTGAAGCAGAACGATGCTCCAGAAAGAACAGGTCACAGAAGAAGGCGGAGGCAGAAATGGCGGGATGAGAAGGAAAGATGGGAGAACTGGGGTACCCGAACTTACAACCATCACTGGGAGTCACTCACATGCCAACACATATGCAGCTGCAATTAACGTGCGTTCTTCATCAACAACGTTAATTGCAGCTGAAAACATGCTTTCTGCTTTGACAACTTTACTTTTGCATTAAGTTAAAAAAAAACCAACAAAAAACCGGGAGGCTTGTAGTTTTGCAGCGGCAAATTCAACTTTGCAGCGACAAAACTGCCTCCACGTTTAGGCGGCGACAGATATTTTGCAGAGGTGGAGACAAATATTTTGCAGAGCTCTGCAATAGTACTGCGCTTCGGGCTTTGATGCCATAGGTCGTTTTTGAAGCTGCAAACTTAATTGACAATATAGTTTTTCAGTTATAACGAGGGGCAGTTTTGTCGCTGCAAAGTTGATTTTGTCGTTGCAAACTAGATGCAATTTTGACACCGCAAAACTGATTTTGTCGCTGCAAACCAGAGGCAGTTTTACCATTGCAAAGCTGATTTTGTCGCAGCAAACTAGAAGCAGTTTTGTGATTCCATCTTTAAATGCCGTGCGGCGTGCCCCTTGCAGCAACAACTGAAACTTCGCAGCTGTAACTCTGCAACTGTGGCGGCGCCAACGACACCGGACTACTTATCAAAGCCAAGGCAAACAGTCACATAGTATACTTGCCCAGTGGGGTGGTGGCTGGCGGGGCCCAGCTCACTGCCATAGTTACTGAGCCAGTTAGGGTCGACGGGAACACCGAACGTGTTGGTGGCGCCACCGGCGCCCAGCTCCCGCCAGCTGTTGGCACGGCGGATGACCGCCGGGTGTCCAGCCTGCAGACCTTGACCGCCACCCTCTGACCACATCCCGCTTCTTTCTTCCTGCACGCTGTTGTCGTCCTGGTCAGGAATCCAGCACTGCCAGTCTCTGTGACGGTCTTGCGCTGGGGGTGACCCTGATGGATACACCTTCACTTTCTCCTGGACACTGTTGTCTTAATCAGGAATCCAGCGCCGCCAGTCTCTGCGCTGGTATTTGGCTAGGGGTGTGACCCCAATGGCTACACCTTCACTTTTTCCTAGACGCTGTTGTCGTCTTGGTCAGGAATCTAGCGCTACAAGTCTCTGTGGTGGTCTTTGGTTGGGGGTGACTCGGACCCAAAGGCTACACCTTCACTTTTCCTTGGACACAGTCGTCTGGGGGTGTCTCTGGTTGGGGTGACCCCAATGGCTGCACCTTCACTTTTCCTTGGACACAATCGTCTTTGGGTGTCTGTGGGTGGGGTGACCCCAATGGCCACACATTCACTATCTCCCTGGACACAGTCGTCTTGGTCAGGAATCCAGCGCTGGCAGTCTCTGCGGCTGTCTTTCGCTGGGGGTGACCCCAATGGCTACACCTTTCACTTTTTCCCTGGACACAGTGGTCCTGGTCAGGAATCCACAGCGCTACAAGTGCAAGTCTGTGTGGTGGTTCTTTGGCTGGGGGTGACCCCAATACTGCCGCTTCACGTTCTTAATGTTCTCGGTTCCAGACTGAGTCAACTGTTGGAAGGCTTCGACGTGGACGTGGGCACACGTGCTCGGTTGGAAAGCACACTCATCGGCATGTGACAACGCTCTGGGGGCAAGGAGAGACGTGGATACCTATCAACATTGCAAGGGCTTAACGCTGCTATTTGAACGGCTCGATTGTTGTTGTTGTTGTTGTTGTTGTTGGTCGCTTTTATATAGCGTTATTCTCCGCTCTTGAGCAGACTCACTGCGATCTTGTCGCACGTGGTTCTGAATCGTTCGTTCAATGCTGCATTACCTCCACAGAGGCCGTACGGACTATTAGGGGCGGGGAGCCCTGGACGGCCACCCCGACTTTCACACAGCTCCTGAGCTCTGCGGGTTTTGATTGAGTGACTGTAGCCTTTTATAGCGCGTTTTCGAATATCCATCCAAGTTGCGTACTTACAGCGCTAGTTAGTTGTTGCATGGCTGGTGCCACGTGAAGTTGCTGCCGTCTCGGCGCACGCTCTGTGTACACCATACAACCACGCACCAGTTTACAGTGTCACTTCATGCAAAGCCATATACAAGGGGGCATGTCACTGGTGTGTGTTTAGCTGTAACCTGTCACCTGCACTTTTGGCAGAATGACCGGGATCTTTTACATGCTACTGCGGCAACACGAAGGTGGAACGGTTACCGAAATAAGAGTCAGCACAGAAATTCTGACCCTGGAGAAGAAAATTCTCCTGCCGGGACTCGAACCCACGACCTTTCGATGACGACGAGTCCGGCGCTCTAATTACTGAGCTGTTCTTGCTCCCATGCGGTTGGCTAACGTTTTTGTTTTGAACGGGTTAATCCTGTCGGCCAACTTTGTGTTTTGGACGGGTTGATGGGGTTGGCGTACTTTCGTTGTTGTTGCAAAAGCATCAACACATTCCCTACTGATGTCAATGAGATGCGAGTTCTTTTCTCGTCAAATTCCATTCAAAGCTTACTTTCTGCTGCGGTTACATTTTTGTGTTGATAACGGATTCACTATAAAATTTGTTGTTCTGTTTTTGTTTTAATCCCTGCCTCTTGGAAGAAAACAAAAACAAACGTGTAACAAAAGCGGAACATGTCGGTGTCAGACCATCCTTTCTCATTTCCAGCCCATACGGAAAACATCAGGCCGAGAAAGCGGGCGACCTGACTGTTTGCCCAAAACGTGTGACCGACTGTCTACCCCAAACAGGTCAAGACCAGACGCATGTCATCGAGTCCATGACAAACTAATATTCACTCAATGACTTCAATTTATCCTTGCTGATGCAACAGAACCACAAAGAGGGGAAGGGGTGTGGGGGCTGGGTAAGCGGGGGGCAGTGTGAAGAGGGCGAAGCGATGCGATTTGGCCGTGACAAACAGGTGGCAAACTAGGCCACAAGTGTAAAGCCGGACACCCCAGATAACCATACACCGTTTCAGTCACTCTTTCGGACAAAATCTGAAGAAGAAGAAAAAAGAAAAGAAAAAAGAAAAACAAAACAACAAAAACGGAGGGGTGAGAGGAGGGGTCGTCCGGGGAGGCGGATCTCAACTGCTGTGTAAAGGCTAGTGCCAGCAAACCTAACCCAAATCTTCGGTCCCTTTTCCCCTCACTGCCGTTTCGACTATCGGCCGGTTCCAGTAAGAGTCAGGTTACCAACTTCCTTTCCAGTGTAGACTCTCATAAAACTCAAAGTGCCAGGCGCTGAGAATGTCTTCAGCGACCCCATCTTCCTCTGTGTTCGTCCCAGAATCTGCACTATTACAAGTCCTAGCTAGTCTCAACAATTCAAGCACAGATGACCTTTCTCTCCCCCTCCACCCCTTCCCCTTCCTCTCTCTCTCTTTCTCTCAGGAGTGTCTGCCTTTTAGGTGATCCTACAAATTCTTTGAGGGATAGAGAGGCAGCGGGGAGAAGAAGAAGAAGAAGGAGGGCAATCCTTTTTGTGGGAAACGACCTTCATATTATCATAATAACTAATTCAATTTACTTCCTCGGGAGGATTTCCCTCTGTTTTCTTCTGTGCTTCACGGCGAAATTTGGGTGACCCTGTCCGACCACTTTTCAACTTGAACTGAATTCAATCCTTTCAACACTTATAACAGAGGAAACTGTTTCCTTCAGCTCCCATAGAAAAACCGCGCCACCCCGGTGAACGAAAACATCAGAAACTACCGCCTGAGCGTAGAAGCCCAAAGCAATGCAAATCCGATACTGAGTAGTTCTTCCGAGTATCAAACGAGTGCTTCTGATTAACAGACACAGAAAACAGCCATGGTAAAAATACTTCTGATTAACAAAGACAGAAAAACAGCCATGGGAAAAATACAATAACAAAATAAAATTTTAATTAAAAAGGTGGGGAATGGGGGAGGGGTGCGGGGGTGGGGAATCAACATCCTAGAACTAAAAGAGAACGAGAAAACCGAAAACTGTGGGCCGCCTGAATGCTGAACCTGGAATACACCAGACATAAAAAAAAATATTTAAAATCCGGCAATAGATGGAATTCCGTCACTTAAGGAGCGGCAAGGCCGTCCCTGATGAGAAGAGAAAAACAACAAACAAACAAACAAAACCACTATATGAGTACTTTCTAAGGCAGTTTTCGATGAGAAGCGAGAAATGTAAAAAACAAACAAACAAAAAAACTACAATATCCGAGTACTTTCTAAACAGTTTTGGGGTAAGAGATTTGCGAACGTTCCCAGAGACTGATACTTCAAAATGTGATGTAGTGAGCCGCGGACGCAACTGGCAATTTGTTCGGTTTCTCGTCCCTTGTGGGTCTTTGACAGAACAGGTGCACTGCCAGGCCGATAAGCCACTTGGGAGGAACTTGAACCAGTGTACTGGAAAATTCGACGATGCAACGTTGCACCTGAGACAGCGAATGCAACAGCACACCAACCCTGATGCTCTAAACTCTTTCTTCCTCAAAATGACGGACGGCCGAGGAAAGCGAATTATACACGCTTTAACAACCAACAATTGCACTAACAAATTCGACGATACAACGTTGCACCTGACACGGCGAGTGCAACGGCACACCAAAACTGATACTCCAAACCCTCTCTATTCCTCACAATGACTCAAGGCTAAAAAAAAGAAGAAGAAAAAAAGAGCTAATTCCAGCGGCTATAATAACAAACTACGAACTCTCTCTCTCTTTTTCACAATTACTGAAGGCTACGGAAAGCGAATTCCAGTGGCTATAATAACAACTGCACTAACTCTCTCTCTCTCTCTCTTGATTCCTTTGGTGATTGGTAGGGCTTCACCTCGGCGGCAGTGCCTGAACAGACCGGATATAAAGCTGGTGGGACAAAGCATTCGCCGGCTCGCGCCAGTCCAAACTTCCTGATCTGTGCGGTCACTGTCAATCAACGGCCCTGCAGAGCGCACAATGAAGGCAGCTCTCCTCGTGGCTTTCTCGTCAACCCCGGCCTGGTGAGTGTCGACGGCGCAGACGGCACCGCAGCAGTTGAGAGCACAGAAGAACGCCGGAGAGGCCCTGACTACAGAAATAAAAAGAAATCAAATAAGCACTTTTCTCCTCGACCCTGTCCCGAACTGAGGCAGCCGCGTGACCCCACACTGAGGGCGGCCCAGGACGCCAACGACAGTAACTAATGCACTCGCAACCGCCTCGTCGTCGGAACCGTACTAAACTGTAGACTCCCGCCCTTTTCACAGGCACGCAAGCACGTCCGCTCCCGTCTCGCAAGACATCCATCAGTCTCTCTGCAGGCTTGGGGGGCAAGGACCCACCATTGAAATAATCTCCACACTCAGTCCCCGTTTTCAATATGGCAGAGGGGTCCTTCAGTAGGTCTGGACCCGCGAGAATGATGGAAATCTTATCGTGGAGTACTCTGATAGCTCCGGTTTGCCGTATCGGCCTCACGCTGCTTTTACCATTTCGTCGTCCCCGGAGTCCCCCAACACGGGTGGGTGGGTCCGCGGCTCACTTCGGCCGTAGATACTACCATTATGAAGCCTCAAAATTGAAAACACAGCAGGTTCAGTCAGTGCGGGTCAGTTGGAATTCCAACACTGACGGCAAGCTTATTCGGAGCCAGCCTGCCTTCCGACTGAGCTTGCTGGTTTAGTTCGGTTGCAGATACCGCGATGCCTAAAACCTGAAAACACAGCAGGCTGGAGTTCCAACACTGAAGACGGTCAGTTTCTTCGGACAGTGCCTTCAGGGCTTACCGGTCAGTTCGCTTCGGCCGCAGATACTGCGATGCCTCACAGCAGGTTCACTCACAGAAGTTGTTGTTGTTGATCGCTTTTATATAGCGCTATTCTCTGCCGGCTCTCAGTCGAATTTCAACGCTGACGTTCAGTTCACTCGGATCAAGCCATCAGATGAAGCTCAGTTACTACCAGTTTATTTCAATGAAATTGCAGGTCTCCGGAGAATCTGGCGAATCAGTGTTCCCGAAACCTCCAAAAGACTGGTCAATGCAGTTGAAACAAACGCCTGGTTTCCACAGTAACTCAGCGAAGCATTCCGGTCGGTGATGACATAAAGAACGGACGCAAATAACCGGCAGCGTTTAGAGAAATAGATCAGCTAAAACAGAAAACTGCAGCAAACCAGATTTTATTTTATTTTTTAAATAGACAAGGTGGGTTGAAATCATAAACCGAGTCAACACTCAGAATAGCTACTTCAATTTTCTCCCTCTGCTTGAAATGTCTATAAGTACAATGACCTTCTTTTTTTCAATTTTTTTTTTTAACACCCATACACAAAATGGAGCAATGCCTGGTTCAGCCAGAACATGAAGTTCATGGCAGAAAATATGGACGCTGAACACACACACACAGACTGCTAGTTAGCGCGGCACATCCTTCACGGTCACGCACTTTTAACGCCGCAAGCTGCAGAAACGGAGAAATCACACGGCAACCTTACATCTCCTTCGCGGCAGTTGGTAAAAAGAACCGACGGTGAAGAGGCTGGGGAGAGAGAAAAGAGCACAGAAAAAAAGAGAGGAAACGGCCACCGCTAGGCAAAGCGAGAGAGAGGAAGAGAGAGGAAGCGAGAGAGGGGAAAAAAAGAAGTCCTTTGAACCAGTGTGAGCCCTCTCTCCCCTCCGTGCGAAGGGACGGCAGTGGCAAGTGTGCAGTGGCGGTAATTAACACGTCGCAGGAAGCATCCCGATGCCCCCAACACCACATACGTTCCTGGCAATGACTGCAACGGGGCTCGATGGCTGAGAGACCCCAGGGGGAGGAGGGGGGCCTGGAAAGGGGTTAGCAAGGTGGTTGGTCCGCTGCCAGCGCAGCAGTCGGCATCCCATGCAATAAGCATCCAAACCGCTACCGCTTATCGGGCTGGTCGTCTGCTACTGTCATCACGGATGATGCTAGGGCAGCGTGCGGCTGATGTGTACCCCGGGCTCCCTCCTCGCTCAGTCATGGAACACCGCCATGCTTCATCATGATCATCCATCCGATGAGTCTCTGTCCCCCCCCCCCCCCCCCCCAAAAAAAAAGGGAGAACGAGAAGCAGAAGATGTAAGAGAAAAGTTGCTCGCAATGCATAGGGAAACTACTCCCCCCCCCCCCCCCCCCCCCCCGCGCCTCGCATTCTTTTTTCATCTACTCACTGATACAATTTGCCTCTTCTGTCAGCTTTACTCAGTAATCTCTGCATCTGCCAGCTTCTGTCTTTCATTAGCTATTTTAACCAATGTTTCAAGCAAAGCACATTTCAGGTTCTAGGAAGAGTTCAGATAAATCGGCGGGGCAAAAAAAATGCTCGTAGGGGCTGGAAAGAAAGCGCCACCCGGATCCACCACACAGTCGTAACAACATGACAAGTTTGCTCGGAGGATAGACCTGCAACTAGAACTAAAATGCTCGCAATGCACAGGGGAAACTACCCCCCCCCCCCCACCCCCCCCCCGCATTCTTTTATTTCATCTACTTACTGATGCAATTTGCCGCTTCTGTCAGCTTTACTCAGTAATCGCTGCATCTGCCAACTTCCGTCTTTCATTAGCTATTTTAACCAATGTTTCAAGCAAAGCACATTTCAGGTTCTAGGAAGAGTACAGATAAATCCGGCGGCGGGGAAAAAAAATGCTCACCCGGCAAAGGCTGGAAAAAAAGCGCCACCCGAATCCACCACACAGTCGTAATAGAACATGACAAGTTTGCTCGAAGGACAGACCTGCAACTAGAACTAAAATGAAACTGCTGTGACGGAGAATGTACGGATACTAGCAGAGGAAATGCTCAAGTCAACTCGCATTCAAAACAGGAAAATAAGACTTCTTGTTTCTCGTCTCAGTAACTTCCATATAATTGGATATCTGCTAGCGCATTAACGTGCAGGGTTTGGTAGAGACTATTTTGATTTTTCTTCTTTCTTTCTTTTTCTGTTTTGGGTTTGTTTGTTTTTTACTACTCTGTGACCATGTCCATATTTTAACACAGCGTCTGAACTCGACTCTGTGACCGAATAAGAACTTGTTACACACACACACACACCACACACACACACACACACACACACACACACACACACACACACACACATCCGTTGCCAGTATAAACAACAACCGGCATGAAGGCGTAAAGCCCAGTAAAGGTTATCGTAACGCAAAGTTTCTCACTTTACTGCACCAGGACAAAGGTCAACGCTGAAAACGTTTTCACCCCATTAGAAATTCCCTGACATGCCTCAGAACGTTCAGCTGGGAAAAAGCATACGGCCAGCGGCCTTGTCCGCGTATTAAACGACCACTCCACAGAAAGTAGGAACTTGATTGGGTTAGAACATAGCGAGTCTGGCAAGACATATACAGTTATAGTTTTACCTTTCCGGCGCCCTTAGTCCATAGAGAGCAGGAACTTGATCGGGTTACAACACAGAGTCCGGCAAGACAGACAGTTATAGTTTCACTTTTCCGGCGCCCGCGTAATCACAAAATCTGGCCAAGGCTACCAAAGCTGGCATGAATATGACGATGAAAGTCTAAAGTTCAGCGGATCGTCGTCATCACCATGCAAACTTAGCCCGATCTCGTTTACATAGAGCCTAAGAAACAGGCAACGCTAGAGGTTTCGCGACGGACACCCCCCAGGAACGCTCACCATTACACATATTCGCATGTTTTTTGTTTTGTTTTGCAAAAGCAAAAAGCAAAAAAGCAACAACAACAACAAAAATCAGCTGATCAACAGTTTGCTGCCGGCTCACAATTATGAGCAGAAAGATCCTTTTGACAGGATTCTTTCCGCCCCACATTAGTGCACCCCACAGCGTATCCACAAGAAAATTCCGGCAATCAACCTTTCACACACTGTCAAGAATGAGCTAGGTCTCTGTTGTACAAGAGGTGTGTTTGAACACTTTACTCTTACCCGGCGACACTCCCGGTACAACCGGGTAGCCCATATATCACTGAGCACAACAGCCAACACTTTGGGTCTACAGACAGCTATAGAGTATCCCCAGCAAAGTGTGTACAAGACTTCGCCATCGACATCAAGTGTGGACGGGGCAGGGCGGTAGGAATTCTTTGCCATCGATAACCCTGTTAACACCAGTGAGGCAGGATCGCAGATCCCAACAGTCACAGGCGATGGTTTCGCCCCCTGACTGACGAGTACACATATCGAGCACTACGTCGAGTGTGGTTTCAAGTACAAAGAAGAAATGTGTCCTCGTCGAAGTGAATACGTTTGGTACATGTCCGGTCCTCGTCGAAGCGCATACGTTTGGTGCATAAAAATAGTCCTGATGGTCAATTAGAAACTTCAACCTTCGACCAACACTCAGTAAACTGGCCAGCTGAATTCAATATTTAAAAAGAACTCTCGCTAATTACTATGGGGTCAGATCAGCTGTCACGCAAAACAATATTCGAGTAGTCGTTCGAAATTCCGAACACAGAAACACCCCCTTAAGTACATTCGACAGACGTTCACAAAAGTACATTCGACAGACGTTCACAAACCCGATCGTGATGTTTGCTTTAGAGAGCAAACGACTGGCGTAATACTGGTTATAGACTTCAAGTGTTCACTAATGTCCAAGAGTGGACTATTTCACCCTAAGACTTACTCAGTTACTGCCAAAATATCTTTCCCCACGATGCGTTTACATGATGACCAACTATCAGTTTAGCTGTACATAAGCTGTGCAGCAGTGATATGACACTCTATCAGAAGGGGTACCAACATAATGTACCACGTCAGTAACAGGTTTTGTGTTGTTGTTTTACTGACGAGGTGTCGAGCAAATGTATCTCTTAGAAGTATTTTGTTTTTTTAACTAACGAGGTATGCAGCAAAGGTGTCTCTTTCGGTGTATGACAGGTTTGGCAAAATCTCCATCAACATCATGAGCCAAAATAAATTTCACACACACGCGCACGCACGCACGCACGCACGCACGCACGCACGCACGCACGCACGCACGCACACACACACACACACACACACACACACACACACACACACACACTAACGCGCGCCAGCGGATAACAGATGTGCACGGATGTATCTAATGTTGCACATGAAAACATTAGGGACACGAGCAGGCCTACTCTGTGTGTGTGTGTGTGTGTGTGTGTGTGTGTGTGTGTGTGTGTGTGTGTGTGTGTGTGTGTGTGTGTGTGTCTCTCTCTCTCTCTCTCTCTCTCTCTCTCTCTCCTCCTCTCTCTCTCTCTCTCTCCCCCCCCCCTCTCTCTCTCTCTCTCTAACTCTCAGTGCGCCCTTCCATTTTCCTCCCGCAGAAACAAACACGAAGCATCCTCGCTTATTTACAGGCCTCCATAAACAGAGATAAACGGTTTTCGAGTGCCGCAAATAGATAACCCACCGTACCGTTCGCCCCCCTGCCGTAACCGATGCATGTAACCCCCCTCCTTCACTCACTCCCTCGCAGACCAAGCCGAGGAGGAGGTAGGGATGGGGCACGGTTTGTGATGATAAGATAGATGAAAACACCGTCTGCTCAGAAGAAACATTCAACAACAACCTCACAGACAGTCTGCTACTCTAGATGTAGATCTATGTATTTCTTCTCCCAGGGACGGATTCGTCGCAACTTTCTTCTTCCTTTCTTTTTTTTTTCCTTTTTTTTTCTTTCTCACTAGACCGAAAATATGCGGAACTGCAGGACAAAATCTGCGAAATTCGATCGATTTAGTCCTGGAAACGAAATGGGAAAGGATGTAGCGAAGCCAAACTGTGATTAGCCATGAGTTCCTGTCGTCTTCGTAATGCATCGCGTGTGTGTGTGTGTGTGTGTGTGTGTGTGTGTGTGTGTGTGTGTGTGTGTGTGTGTGTGTGTGTTCTTTTCTTTTTCCCTCGCCGAGTTTGGCCACCTGTCGAAGTCGGTTCGGAACATCGACGGCGTAGCTGTGTGTTTGCCAGTTTAAGACGTTGCCAAACAGTAGGAAGGCTTGAATTTCGGAGTAACTGCCCTGTTTTAACATCAAAAAAGAGCATTTCATTTCTAAGATACATCACATCGGTTAGCTCATGCTCATTCCTTCAGCACATTTCGTTTGTGTGTTGTTTCGTTGTTGCTGTTTGCGTAGTTTTGAGAAATTCCGCATTCACGTTAAAAAACAAAAACAAGACAAAAATTCCATCCCATCTCAAATTTCTTCCACATCGTGTTCGCTCTGGCCAAACATGTCTCCCGCAGTACAGTACGAGGGCTTGTACGAATGATTCATAACTTTGGGACTAGTAACGCATGCTGTCTACACATGAAAACCACCAGTAAAGTGTCCTGTACGAATGATCCAGGACGCCGAGACCAGTAAAGCGCTCTGTCTACACAGGAAAACCACCGGCAGAATGCTTGTACGAATGATTTAGGACTGTGAGACTAGTAAAGCGCTCTGTCTACGCAGGAAAACCACCAGTGGGAATACTGGAATGTTTCTAGCGAATGATCCAGGACAGCGATACTTGTTAGTCTTGTAAAACACTCCGTCCAGACCTGACCACAAGAAAACCGCCAGCAGATTGTCCTGCACGAATGACCGGGGGCTGTAGGGCATGTCAAGGGTTCCGTCTGGACCCAAGGGGGATCCCGAGTCCTACCAGGCGACACCTAGTAGGAGGGCTAGATTATGAAACTATCAACGCCGTGCACGGCCCTGACCGCAAAAAAAACCCACAGGTAGGTAAGCCCTAAATCAACCATCCAGCCGCAAGACTTGCCAAGTGCTTCGCCAAGACCTAACCACAACCAAAACACAAGTAAGCTGCCCAGCATATGAACTGAATCAGGACTTGTCAAGTGCTCCGTCTTAACCTAACCAGACGCGTGTAGCTCTCCCTGTACGAATGTTCCAGGACTGCAAGACCACACTCCAAGCCTGTCGTAACCCAGTGCTTGGAGTTTGCTACAAGGCTTGTCATGAGCTCCGGCTCAGAAAGGAAAACACATGCACATGGGGGGAGGGGAGGGGGGACATCAGCACCGATACAGTACCTACGGAACGGCTGCCTAACGGATGATCCCAGAACTGCACGACATGTCAATCGCTCCATCTGCACGGATGGGCCTGACCATATGAAGAGCACCTTAGTAGAACCCAAGTTTTTCGCCAATGGGGAGAGGGGGGATGAAAACAAAACAAAAAACAAGTGTTGTTTTTCCCCCCAGCCTTACTTTGACATCCTCCCACATAAAACAAACAGCCAGGTAGCAGCAGGTTTCCCACCAAGCCCCTGCGTCTTCCATCATCAACAGGTGCTTGATGCTGCCCCTTCTCACCTGGCATGTCCGTGCTTTTGCACGATACAGACAACACGTAGTAACTCGTGGAAAAAAAGTCGATAAAGGTTACGGGCAGGTAGCGAAACCCTGGCGCAAGAGGCTTTTCCTGAGGGATGCGGCAAATTTCCCGTGTGACAACGAAAGTACAACCCCCCACTCACCCACCCACACGCCAAATAAAATCTTCCCGAAACGAAATAAGCAAAGAAACAGACTACACGAAAGACATTCTACCCTAGATCAAAGACGAAAAAAGACAGAAGAGCAACAAAAGATAAATAGAAAAAGAAAAAGAAAAAGGGGGGGGGGAGGCAGGAATAAAATCAGATCCTTTCGAAAAAGATGTAGCAAAGCCGCCGTGGCTTGTTTCGACACCCGAGGAGAAATTACAATCAACGGTCATGCTCAGGAAGATACTGGGAAGAATAGGATCTGTGATCTATCAGGTTGAACCAAGAGGAGTGTGTGCGTTGCAGCTCGGAAACTCTGGGCAGCAGCAGCCTCGGTGACCAACTTTGGTCCCTATTCTGTATCAGTTTATAACATCGCAAAGCCGCAGAATCTTTTAGCTTCACTCTTCTGTTTGTCCGGGGCTTCCACACAACGTCAGGCTTTCACTGTTTTAGTACCGGGTCCAAACGTCAGATTTCCAACATTTCATTGCCCATTCTAAACGCCAGACTTCTATTCTTTCAGTGCCCATTCCAAACGTCAGACTCCTTCTTCCAGAACCCACCCCAAACGTCACACCTCCACCATTTTAGTGCCCATTCTTTCAGTCCCCATTTCAAGTCATACCCCTCCCCCCTCACCTTCCAGAACCCATTCCAAACAGACGTCTACCCTTCCAGTGCCTATCCCAAACGCCAGACTTCCATTCTTTCAGTAGCCATTCCTAATGTCATATTTCCGCTCTTCCAGTGCCTATTCCAAATATCAGACCCACTCTTCCAGAGAACACTCCAAACATCATCAGTCTTCCACCCTTCTTTCCATCAAAATCCCAAACTGCACCCTTCCAGATCCCATTCCAAGCATCAGACTTCCATCCTCACAGTGCCCAGTGCTTATTCCGAAAGTCAGATTCCACCCTCCCAGTGCCCATTCCAAACGTCAAATTTCACCCTCGCAATGCCCATTCCAAACGTCAGATTCCACCCTTCCAGTGCCCATTCCAAACGTCAGATTCCACCCTTCCAGAGCCCATACCAAAAGTCAGATTCCACCCTTCCAGTGCCCATTCCAGACGCCAGATTCCCACAAAGAAAGCAAAACACTATCAAACGGCAGTACTGGCAGAAGCATCGAAACAGGGGCCTGGAAATGTGCTCCAGTTTAGCGCCTGTGGCCGTTGCCAGGTAAACAAAGAGGGGAGCGAGGTCTATTATGCACGGGGGTCTTGGCACCTAACCTCCAAAGCTTACGTCTCACCATCACTGTTTTTTCTCCCTCCCCTCATCCTATACACTTTTCCCGTTGACCCGAGAGCCGGGACAATCAAGGCTCTAGATAATGTTCTCGGTCCAGTCTGCACACGCCAAGGAGTCGCATCACAACCCCCCCCCCCCCCCCTCCCCTCAGAAATAAAATTATTACCGATAATCATCATCCATCCCATGTCAATCAGTCCACTCACCCAAAATCGCCAATAAAATCGACGCTTTACTACAGATGCTGCACCGTTATTGCCGAAGTAAACGTTCACATTCTATTTTTGTTTTGTTTTGACAGCAAAGCTGCCGGAAAGTCTCGCTCTACGGCTCAAACAGGCACCCACATTTTCGTAAGTATGGTTTCTTTCGAACCTTTTATGCGTTTGATTCGCCGATCGTTTGGAGAGACACCGTGAGCCTCGAAGTGGTGTCCTCTGCAGCTTCTTCCGATACAGTTTCCGCTTGAAGCAAGCTCGACTGATCAGAATCCTCATTCCCTAACAGGCAGTAAGGAACCTCAGTAAGTGGTGTCTGACCATTCGGCCCACCCCCACCCCCACCCCTCCAATGGGCAAACATACTACAGATGATAGGTGTCTGGATTGAATTAATGCATTTGCTCAGCTCCATGGGATTCCAACCCGATCTGATACACGTTCCATCTTCAGCACGAGAAAGAGAGACTGGGAGAGATAGGGGGAAGCGAGGGGTTGCGAGATTGTGTGTATGTGTGGGTG
>JABMCL010001542.1:427500-435000 GCA_018857735.1 Alviniconcha marisindica
GCCAGGCACGGCTCAAAGAGTAACAAGGAAACGCCGAACAGATGAACGTGTCCCGGCCCGCATCTGGCGGCAACCATGCCACCAGGCAAGTACCATCAGGTAAAAGGTACAGTCCTAGCTGCAGTCCGGCGCCCCAAGACCAACGGCAATTAATCGATACAGATCACAGCGGGCAAATCGGCCTCCACACCGCTGCCAAGCCTCTACTGCATAATTCGGCCTCTTCTGTATTGCCCTTATCACCAGAAAGCTGATCAACAACTCTACAGCCCCCCCCCCCCCCCCCCACACACACACACCCACCCTGCCCTCAGCCAAAGGGGCCGACGTAAAGTCTTCCTCCTCTTTCTGCGGTGGACACGAAGGAGCTGGCAAAGTGGAAAAGAGCTCCAGTCGAGTACGGAAGAATAATAATAGTATTTTTCTTATGGAATGGACTGTGAGCATCAGTAAATTAAGGAAACTTACACTTTGAGTGTGATACACTCAAATTATTAGTGCTGACCCCAAAAGAGCGCGAGATTGTTCAAACCGTTAAACATTTGTTCAATTGCATGCAACAAATCAGGTGTGTGTATTTGTGTGGGGGGGTGGGGGGGGGGGGGGGGGGGGGGGGGGGGGGGGTGAGGGGGGGGGGATCATTTACAAAAGGTTGACATTTCTCAAGTCAAGACCTATGCCTATTTCCCTTAAAGACCACCAGGTCTCTGTGCTTCCCTTCACAGAAATCCCAGAGACTTTCTCGAAGCCAACTCCGAAACCTTGACACCAGCCCCACAAACCCCGTTTAACGATCTGACCCCTAAACAAGGAAGCACAGACACAGCATTGGCCCCGAAGGAGCCACAGAACTTTCAGAAAAGCTCTGGGGCTCCAAGGAGGACCTGCTGCAGACAGCTCAATTCATCAATACCACCGAGCCAGACGTCTGAGGACTAATAGGGTAATTCCACGATTCTGGGACGCCGAAAAAGATGAAGAAAAAGACATCAAAGGGTCCAAGGACAGTCACGGTTCTTATTTAGTTAACTGCCAGTTTATATGACCAATGCGCTTCCGAGAAGCCTTTAAAGCATAGTTAGGCTAAATATCTCCATGAAACACACCCACACAGTTCTTCAGTATTTACGGCATAGTTAAACAAAATATTTCCATGAAACCCACCCACATAGTTCTTGAGCCTTTACAGCATAGACAAGCTGAATATCTCCATGAGACCCACCCACATAGTTCTTGGGAGTTAAGCTAAATGTCTCCATGAAACCCATCCACATAGTTCTCGTCCTAACTTTTGTTTTAACCGGATTCGGCTGCAACTGTTACTGAAAATGTGAGTGAATAAGATCAGCCGCAAGTTTATTTCATTTTATTATTTCAACTTTTCACCTTTTGCAATTTTGTTTCGTTTCGGATCACGCTTTGTTTTAAGGCCTTCCAGATCTAGATATAACGCCCGAGCGATCAATTAACCCTCTCCTTGCCTTCAGGACGACATATGATGCCACTGGTAAAGTGTTTTCCGTCAACTTACAGGTCACAGGATGCTGCAGAACGTCCGACTTAAATTCCAGCTTCTCGCAAATTCGTAGGGTGCAACAAAGTTCTCAAAATCAGCTTTATTATTTGGCAGCTTAACCTTTTCCCGAGACTGGTCTTGGAAGGAAACTGCACCAGAGATGTAAAATGATTGGCAGTGAAAGGGTTTATCAACAATTTTTCGACAAAAAGCTCACTTCCGTCGGCAGTTGCTAATGAAATTGGCAGTATTTTTTATATTTTTTTATATAATCATTTATAAAAACACAGCACTGTACCCTTGCAAAGCACGGTCAGGTTTTTACACCGTACATTTGAGGGTGTCGGAGAGAGAGAGAGAGAGAGAGAGAGAGAGAGAGAGAGAGAGAGAGAGAGAGAGAGAGAGAGAGAGAGAAGAGTGTATGTGTATGTGTGTGTGTGTGTTTTGTGTTTTGGGGGGCGGGGTACAATCACTGTGTATATATGTACACGCCTGTAATATATTTGCTCTCGACTTGTTCATGCTTAAACCGTTGTAGCGGAGCTATTTGTTGCTCAAATCTAACATAAATTTCTGCAAAGCTGCTGTTATTTGAAGCTGTGCGACACTGCAAATAATACGAACGACAGAGATTTTTGCACAGAGTTTACCGTCAAGATATTATTCACAAAATAATCCAGGTGCAAACAAGGATCGTGAGAGAGCGGAAAGTGATCAGAGCTGACAGAGAAAAAACCCAAACAACCCACAGAGGAAACCGAGCAAAGATGGCAGAATGCTCGTGATCCCGGGGGGAGGAAACCAACCAATGCCGAAAAAGATCGAGCCCAATGACCCAGAGAGTGGACAGTGAGCCACGACGACAGAGAACCAAATGGCACAATGAGAGAACACCGAGCCATTACCGTGACACAGAACTCAATGACCAAAAGAATGGAAACTGAGTCAACTGGAAACTGATTCAACTGGAAACTGAGACAAGCTGACAGAGAACCCAATGACGACAGTGAGTGAGAGAGAGAGAGTGTGTGTGTGTGGGGGGGGGGGGGGGGGGGGGGAGGAGAGAGAGAGAGAGAGAGAGAGAGAGAGAGAGAGAGAGAGAGAGAGAGAGAGAGAGAGAGAGAGTAAACTGAGTAACCCAATGACCTACAGACTAGATAAATGACAAGTTTCATGACTGGGTTGGATCAGCTGTCATTTTTTCTCTCCATTATCTCCATCACCGTTGTGCCGTGACCACACACGTCGCCAGCTGCCGAAAAGGCGCGAGAGGAAACAAAAAAACAACCATACCAAACACAGAGAGAGAGAGAGAGGGGAGAAAAAAACAAAACAACGAAAGACAAAAAGAGAAGAACAAAAGAAATCAAATTTTGTTAGTGCGCCTAGCCTGAACTTGAAAGCCATAAGCGAATCATACAAAGCGCACAAAACATATTTACTTGATGGACGGGGACACACACACACACACACACACACACACACACACCACACACACACACACACACACACACACATCCGAACAAGCTAATGCAGCATCAGAGAATGACATTTTGTTGTATGTCCGATACGAATTATTATTATCGAGTATTATATAAGTGTGACAGATTTTGTTCCATTTTCACGCTGTCAGAGACAGAAGACAATATCCCTCTACAAAGTCTTGAGTCTAATGTTTTCGTCGACGTGGTTTATCTTGCTCACTTGTTGACGCTGCATGTCCTCCATTTTTTCGCCCCCCCCCCCCCTTCTTACTTCTCCACTCGAGGGATCGGTTTCGACTACCGTGCCTGGATACTCCGCATGTCAGTCAAACCGTCCTCAATTTTCACGCACGACGCACCGTGACACTAATCAGGCCGCTGCATTCCATCTTCCCCTGGTTGGGTAAACGGAGGCAACACCGACCGAAAAGCACTCGACAAGGATCCAGCCAAGCAGCAACCTGCTGTCGCCAGCCACAGTGAAGGGAGCTCTGATCGGCCCTGCGTTCAGCTGACTGGGCAGTTAACGCCCTCCATTGGTTGGTTGAAGTGTTGCTTTACGTCCACAGAAACCGAGGTTTATTAGGGACGGGAGCCCAGGACGTCCACCTCGACTATCACACAGCTCCTGAGCGCCCTCCATCTCTATACTGGCTTTAAAAAGGACGCCCCCCCCCCCCCCCCCCCCCCCCCAACAAAACAAAAACAAAAACACACATATATATATATATATAATATATATATATATATATATATAAAAGAAAAGAAAAAAGAAGAAACTGTAACAAGACAGCAAAAACTACCGGCTAGTCACTTTATGCATAATTTATATTTTTTCAAGGGGGGTGGGGTTATACATGAAAGCACTGTCTCGAAAACAGCTGGGTCAGTGCTCAGGAGCTGTGTGAAAGTCGAGGCGGCCGTCCTGGGCTCCCCGTCCCTATTACAGTATTAGTCCGCACGGTCTCTGTGGACGTAAAGCAACACTGAATAGCTGGGTACAATGTCCCGCCAGTACCTCTCCGGAGACAGCTCGGCGTTAAACCAGTCCAACGAACAAAGGTACAATGCAATCGACGGTCCTCAACACTCCAAAGAAAAGACACGCAGGAGCGTTGTATCATATAAGGACTCCCGTCCATGCAGGCAACAATCCGGGGTACATTTTGCAAGGCCTTTTGTCTGTGTGTGTGTGTGTGTGTGTGTGTGTGTGTGGTGGTGTGTGTGTGTGTGTGTGTGTGTGTGGAGGGGGACACACACACACACACACACACACACACACACACACACACACACACACACATACAAACAGACAGGGCACATTACAGCGCGTAACATTGCGAAAAATCACTCCGGAGTTGTTCTGGCATGGGGGTCATTCCGGCGCATCACTTCACATCGGCTTCTCCTCGTGCCAGCCAATCAGACACCGTCTACTACTTTACTAGTGTTAATTGTTTCTAGACTGTGGTTTCCAGAACTGTGGGCCAGCTTTTACTTGCGATCTGGAGACTTGTGTCTGGAATTGGTGTAGAAAAACTTTCAACGCGTGATTCGTCCCGCGGAGACGTAAAGATTGTACTTGTAGGCCTTGGCGCCCCTGTCCGATTGACTCACGGACATTAAAATCCAAGAACCAGTTAACTCGCTTGCTCACTCCTGCCAGTCAGCCATAATGCTGTAGTGAACATCTTTCAACCCCTTCACTGCCACAGCCTGTAAAATTTCCGGGCTGAAAAGTGCACTCACGCACGCCTGCAAACAGTATATTTGATAGTCCTATAACAAAGCTACTTTCAGTCCTGCGCATTTTGATAGAAATCTTTTCACGTGCTCATACGAAGGGGGAAAAAGGCCTTAATGATTTCAGATTTGGCATTTGTATTGGTCGTTTTGAGTGACGGCGCGGCAAGCATGGCAATGAAAGGATTAAGCCTGCGTCTAAACCGGTATGTGAGCCGGTTTGGCCTAGCGGTAAGGCGTTAGGCTGGTAAGCGGAAGGACCTCGGTTCGATACCGTTTCGGCTCTCCCTTCTCTTCAAAAAGGTTGTGGTTTGTGGACACTGTCTTGTGACTTTGTCCATCACTTCCTACCAAAACATTAAAATGGCTCTCATCGCTGCCCATCTTAATGCAGAAGTCATTCTGGTTGTGACAGTGTAGCGATAGGTATATAATCTCACTCTCCCCCACCATCCTGCCCCCCCCCCCCCCCCCTTCCTAATAAGCCGTACGGTTTCTGTGGGCGTTAAGCACCACGTTTACTTACTTACTAAACCGGTCTCCAAACTGACGCAGCGTATAGTAAGCACCCGTGTCTGTTAAGTGTTACGATTCAGCTGTTGTTCCCGGTGATGTTAACGCTGGGCTGCTCATTCCGCTCGTCACTGCAGACCTAATTAATTATGTAGCTCTAGTCTGGGCCACACCACTGAACCATACTTGTCACCGTCCTCTCGTGCGGTGATACATAGTGCAGCCACACCACTGAACCAGTGCCACCGTCCCTTCGTGCGGTGATGTACAGTGCAGCCACGCCAATGAACCAGTGTCACTACAGTGCAGCCGCACCACTGAACCAGTGCCACCGTCCTTTCGTGCGGTGATGTACAGTGCAGCCACACCACTGAACCAGTGCCACCGTCCTTTCGTGCGGTGATGTACAGTGCAGCCACACCAATGAACCAGTGCCACCGTCCTTTCGTGCGGTGATGTACAGTGCAGCCACACCACTGAACCAGTGCCACCGTCCTTTCGTGCGGTGATGTACAGTGCAGCCACACCACTGAACCAGTGCCACCGTCCTTTCGTGCGGTGATGTACAGTGCAGCCACATCACTGAACCAGTGCCACCGTCCCTTCGTGCGGTGATGTACAGTGCAGCCACACCACTGAACCAGAGCCACCGTCCTTTCGTGCGGTGATGTACAGTGCAGCCACACCACTGAACCAGAGCCACCGTCCTTTCGTGCGGTGATGTACAGTGCAGCCACACCACTGAACCAGTGCCACCGTCCTTTCGTGTGGTGATGGACAGAGCAGCCACATCACTAACCTAGTGTTACCGTCTTTCTGAGTGGTTTGCAGCCACACCACTAACCAAGTGTTCCCGTCTTTCTGAGTGGTTTGCAGCCACACCACTAACCTAGTGTTCCCGTCTTTCTGAGTGGTTTGCAGCCACACCACTAACCTAGTGTTCCCGTCCTTTCGTGTGGTGAGTACACAGCAGCCACAACACTGAACTTAAGTATTCCCGTCCTTTCGTACGGTGGTGGACAGAGCAACCACACCACCAAACGAGTATTCCCGTCAGCAGCCACACCACTGAACTAGTGGTCCTTTCCTGTGTTGATGTTCAGAGTAGCCATACCACTCAACTAGTATTTCCGTTCTTTCAAGTGGCTAATACAGAGCAGCCACACAGTGTTACCATCCTTTCCTGTGGTGATGTTCAAAGTAGCCACACCACTAAACTAGTATTTCCGTTCTTTCAAGTGACTATTACAGAGCAGCCACACCACTGTACTAGTGTTACTGTCCATTCGTGTGGTGATGTTCAAAGTAGCCATACCACTAAACTGGTATTTCCGTTCTTTCAAGAGGCGAGTACAGTCCTCTCCTGTGGTGATGTTCAAAGTAGCCATACCACTAAACTAGTATTTCTGTTCTTTCAAGAGGCGAGTACAGTCCTTTCCTGTGGTGATGTTCAAAGTAGCCACACCACTAAACTAGTATTTTCGTTCTTTCAAGAGGCGAGTACAGAGCAGCCACATCACTGATCTAGTGTCCCCGTCCTTTCGTGCGGTGAGGTAATGGGCCGAAACTGCTTCCAGCAAATGCCACTAATGAGGGTCCCGAATGCTCCTTGAAGGTCGTTTGGGGGCCAGAACTTTTCACTCTCGTATGATCGATTAAACACAGTTACATGCCAGTGGGAAAGGGCGGACGGGAGGGGGGTGGAGGTGGGAGAGAGAGCTATGTGCGTATGTATACGTGCGGGGGCAGGGGGGGGGGGGGGGGGGATACTGTTACGGGGCTGGTAACAAACCAGCCAGCCAAGTAACGGAGTACTTATATAGTTACCTGACAGCTAGCATCCGATCAGCTATAATGTATGCTTTGGTTACATCAACATCAACTACATCACAATAATATCAAACAGAGCTTAACAAATCAAACGGCAAACGAAGAAGAGTCAAAAGGCGCGCGCAAGCGCGAGTGTCCGTGTTTGTGTGTGTACGTAGATGTGTCTGTACGCGTGTGTACGTGCGTATACGTACGTGCGTGGCCTAAATACGTGTATATGCCTGTGTTTGTGTGCGCGAGGGTACGTGTGTGTGTGTGTGTGTGTGTGTGTGTGTGTGTGTGTGTGTGTGTGTGTGTGTGTGTATTTCTGTGCGTGCGTGTGTGTGTGCCTGTGTTTTGACGACTGACAATCACTCACACTCGCGCTAACTTTTCGCGATAAAACGACCGGCCCGCCGCAACGCGACCGCGAAC
>JABMCL010001542.1:440000-452500 GCA_018857735.1 Alviniconcha marisindica
TAATAATAAAAGATGTGATTATAGGACAATTTTTGCTTCTTTTGCAGCAAAAGTAATTAAGTCACTCTGAATTTATCTTCACTCTTACTCAAGGGCATGTTCATAAAAACAACAACTAAGTTTGGGCATGTTCATGAAAACCCCACTAAGTTTGTGTGAAACGACCTAAGCAGGACTACAGAACTTTGCTGATTTGCAAAGTAAAATATGTACAATAAAAAATATTTAAAAAAGAGAAGAAAAAAAAGAGAAAAAGACAATGCATGCTTACTTAAACTACCTGCTACTGGCTGTTCACTCACACACTACTTGTGAGTGGTACCAGCAGACTATAGATCTACACAATGAACAGGATGTGGTTAGCTTCAGCATTTCCAAATCAGAGGGAATGCTCTTAAATCAAGAAAGGATTTTTTAATGTTTAACTTGTTTGCTGTTGTTGTTCTGTCACTAGTGTGCCTGTGTGTGTGTGTGTGTGTGTGTGTGTGTGTGTGTGTGAGAGAGAGAGAGAGAGAGAGAGAGAGAGAGAGAGAGAGAGAGAGAGAGAGAGAGAGAGAGAGAGAGAAGTAGGGAGAGAGAGAGAGAGAGAGAGAGAGAGAGAGAGAGAGAGAGAGAGAGAGAGAGAGAGAGAGAGAGAGAAATTCAAAGGAGATTATTAACATCATCAAATCACAGACAGCCTGTTCAAAATTAAGTGCGCACAGCCTTGATACCTCACACAACAAAAACAAAGATTAAAGTCTAGACATTTTTTGAACAATGATGAATGAGCATTACCAGTCAAAGCTACTACTAGTGACAACATCTTAAGTCTGTTTTAGTTCAGTTTGTTTGCTTGACTTTACAAAACAAAACAAGTTCAGGAGTTCATCATGACTGATTACTTTAAGTTAGTTTAATACTAAGTTCGTTACGTCACCCCATTCCCATCACCCCTTTAAAGGCATATCACTGAGTTATTACCCCTGTGGAAACATGATTGTTAAGTACTGTTAGCGTAACTTTTAAAATTTATTTTTATGTGTTTCATCAAATTCATGAACACTTGTTGCGCACCTCATCTCGAGATGAGCTTTAAGCACTACAGAATAGCAACTATAGTGCCAGTCTCTGCTTCCACACAGACCCACTGTGCCCTGGTCATACATAAATATATATATATATATATATATATATATATATATATATATATATATATATATATATATATATATATGATTATGTGATTCTGAATATCCACCAAAGCACTGATTAGTTGTTGCATGGCTGGTGTTACAAGCATACACTCAAGCAATACTGGTAATGGTATCTTCTGGGTCAGGGGGATATTTTCCCCTCATTGGACAGCAAAGGAATTAAAAACATAAAAGTACAAAGGCCAAATTGCATAAATGTCATTTGTGTCACTGTCACTGTCAATGTGCCACTAGTGTCAGTGGACAGTGTACATCCAAGCAACTGTGACAGCAATGCTAATAACATAATTTTTTCATTAACAGGATTATATTTATAAGTCTGAAAAATTAACAGTAAGTACAAAAGTTGCGCTTCTTGCAACTGAGAAGTAGAGTGCATAACATCTTTCTACATACAACAGGGGTCGCGCTGCCTTTTAGAGATTTGCATCAACTGACGCGAAACATTAGGTATTTTGTGTCAGTGGCATGAAAAATGTGTACAGCATAACCTAAAATTAACGTATTATATATATATATATATATATATATATACAAAACCAAAATGATAGAGTAACCTGATTGTAGCTCACGGGCTATAAAGTGAGCAGACGAAATTAATAAAAAGGTCTATTCATGCACAAAAAAGTGGAAACGTTTCAGTAGTAAATTTGCCATTCTCAAAAAGTTTGCATAGCTCAGAACACCGTATGCAGCATCATTTTCCGAGGATGAACTGCTGCAGATGATGTCGGCAAACCCAGTTCTCGTCTACCACAGAATTTAATAACGAGATGAAGTTGAAGTTGAGGCTGCTGCCATTTTCTCTCACTCGTATTCGGGTGTTGACGGGTGTTTTGTTTTTGGTTTCATAGTCTTCTACCTTTGAGTAAATTCTAATAATATTATACGCTGAAAAACTAGGCATACTGGGTTGTTCCCAATTCCATGTCTGGGATCGTGTCCTCTGTCGACTAACTGGAAAATATTACTGATCAGTTTGGCAAAATACGTGATTTCTGGCCAGTCTGATACGGAGACTGATCTTCTTCCAGATCTATACGGGTTCGTTTGGGTTTGGTTTCAAATTAATCATTTTCATTTTTTGGAAAAGTATGCACATTTTATTCACAGGCAGGGCGGTACCAAATATAAGGCACATGGATCAGGTTTTAGGGGGGAAAAGTATCACTGTCACCTTATCTAGACCAAAAATCATGGTAGCCTACGCATTTATTTCGTCTACATTCTGCCCTTCATTGACTGGACTTGCACGGCCGAGATGACACTGAGTCTGTGGGTAGATCTAGTGCTGAGTGATGCGGCAGACACCAGTGAGCCATAACTTGTTTAATCGGTGTTATCATATTGCGTACAGTGATGCAGCGATGTGGCTAAAATGCATACGGCACTAGAAAAATGCAATATTTACGCAAAATTTTGCAATGAGCGCGACCCCTAATACAATTTTTAATTCATCTAGATTCTGCACTAATTCTAGTGAAAATAACTATTTGCAGATTTTATATTTATTCCTGTTTCAAACATAACACAAACACATGGAAAAAGTGAATACATTGTGCAGATTATCTGTAATATTTATGACAGTGTCAGTGTGTAGTAACTTATAAATTGTAATGAAGTATACTGCATCCTCTGAATGCTGAATGAGTGTCTGTCACTGGTGTTATTCATACATGTATGTACACTCTTGAATAGCTGTGTATTTTGCTTGATATGTCCAGGGTTTTTCTCCACATAATGAAACATTGCTGATGTAAACTTGCTGATACTTCGGTCAGTGGCAGCATTCCAACTCCAAGTTTGTGTATCATGTGTGTGTTTTTCCATTATCTGCACTCAAGTAAACCCTACCTAGCTGTCACTGTCAGTATCATATTACTGTTCATGCACTCAGTCCCAAACAAAAATATCATACAGTTTAAATACTTTATGGTTTAGTACAGTGTGCAAACAGTTTGAAAGTGAAATACTCCCTTCTGGTATTCTACAAGTACAACAGTACACAGTAACAACTCAATCAGAATCAAACCCTAGACCGACAATGACTAATTCAAGTAATTGAGACCAGTAAGAGTCAGATTACACTCCTTCAAATCAAACCTCAGTCAAAACATGTATTTCTAAAACAATTTATAAGTTGTACCTGCCAATGCCATCTCTTCTCACTGTTTTCATTAACTGATTAATGTCATAGTCTATTAAAAATAAAAGTTACGGTTTAAATTCAAAATTGTACATAATGTATACTGTGTGGTGGTGCTTGTGTGTATATGGGGGAGAGGGGTGTGTGCATAGAGTTAGAATGGTTTTGCCATATCAGATTTTGCGCCCAATAAATATCTGAATTATTGTCAAATCAATAAATGTATAATACCTTCTTCTTCCGGACATTGTTAGTGTTAATCAGCAATAATCAACTGGTTTATGTATGGTTATTTATATAAAATTTACCTTCATGTAGTCAAATGGAATACTCAAACAGCATACCAGTGTTTGATTATTTCGGGTGACTGTAGCAAATGGTATTAAATCAGTACAACAATAATAATACTGTTTTGTGTTTCAGGAGCTTAATCATGTATCAGGCACAGACACTGACAATTATATACTTCTGCCACTTCTGCATTCAAAATACTGTTGGAACTGGAACACTCAATCAAATTAATAAAAATGCGAGCTCTTGCCCTGCCCTGGGATTCCTTACATTGTTTAATCATTTGTACGCCGTTTTTATACGTCATACGTGTATCTAATCTATCCAGATTTGTTACAAACACACAAGCAACACAAGCAATCAAAGAGAAATTTTAAAATGTGCAACTGATGGCAGTAATTTAATTGCTACATGTGGCTACGAGATCCAGGACAGACAAGAGGTTTAGTAGCGTTTAAGACAACAAAACTGTGCAGACGAATCTTTGACAAAGTTTTTGTCAACTTGTGTTTATGGACAATTCACAACATTCAGTAATTAAAGACCAAAAACATAATAACAAAAATCACATACCCGGCACTCATATTGACTTGTCAAGCGCTCATTTCCTTCACAAAGTCTTGTTTAAATAGTTTTGACTGTCACTTTTCTCCACTTTCCTCGTTTTCCGAAACTTGTTTTCCCCTCGAACAACCATTAGCGGAAGTACAACGCATGCTGGGAAATACTTTGATCTCGTCAAGTCTCGTTACTCTTGAGGAAGCTTTTGTCTACCATCGGGGTGTCCCAACTCTGTTTACATTTTTTGCAGTTTATACATAATCTACAACGATTGATCCCAACTACGGAGTCGATCTCAACCCAGGGCTAGCAATGGCAGCGGCAACGTTGTCACCAGGCCCTTCGGGATCAGGTATTTTTAGTTAGAAGTCTCCAAGTGTGCGTGTCTTCATCACTGCGTTTGGTGGTTTCGTCAAGGTGCCAGTGTGTGTGACGGCTAGTGTGAGTGGCAGTGACATTGGCAGTGCCAGTCAGTGGGCAGTCTGCAAGTGCGCAGGATAAGCATATGCACTATAGAATCAGGAAGAAGAGAGTTAAAAAAATGAAAAAAAAGTCTAATGTGTGTGTGATTGACTGTTTTAGTTTTGTGTTGGGTCAGTAACTAAAGCCGGACCGTAGTGTCGAATTTGATTTTCTCAGTGCCTCCCCCCTCCTCCCCGCCCCTTCCCCTCCCCGACTCTTGTATTTTCACTTCATCCCCAAACGCCTGTTTAGTGTCCTGATGCCGTCATTCATTTGCTTTGAGAAATGGTTCCACGGAAATAATCTTGGAAGTGCATAAATATTAAATATGCCATAAAGATTTGTTGTTGTTGACACCTCTGATGTCTTCGGGAGATAGTTAGGCTGTTGTAGGATGCTGTCAGTCAGTGAATATTTCAGTGTCATATTGTTAAGTAACCTGGACTGTGTGTGTGTCATTGCAACAGTAGACAACTGTACTGAGCCTGAAAGAGTGACACTGACAGGTAGACTATTTTATATACATTTATTACCACATTCTTTTTCCATTAGGAGTAGCCTCACTCCTGAATCATTTTGATTACTACAGTGAAAAAATGGCCCTACAGCACACATGTCACAACCATGAGTCAGACCTTGGCAACTGGATGTACAGTTTGGCTTGTTACTTATTATTATTAAATAAGTTCTTTGTATAATATTATTTTGGTTAGTTAACCGGTACATGACACTTGTCAGTACCACTGACCATTATAATTTATCCTGTTGTTTGTTCATAAAGTTCTAACTAAGAAGTAGGGTGGGGTGTACTTTAGTAACACTGAACTTGTTTAGTAAAACTAATTAAGAGAAAGATGGTCCTGACTGCTTGGAATAATGGTATTGGTAATGGTGAACAATGAAATCCAAACCTTGGGTAGTCTCCCTTGGTAGCAGTTTGCATTTTTAAGGCAGGCCAGTGCTGCTGGTGTTGAGTGGATTGGTCTGAGTGTAATTGTGGTTGTACTTTTAATAGTTTACAGATTATAGAATACAGAATCTTTATTGTCTAAGAATGATATAGAAATTTAGGTTTTGACTGCATATAATTTAAAACATACACATGGTAAGTGACATATAATTATCATTACATTTACAATTTTACCAGCTCATTTTTGACTTTTTTGTGCTTTTTTTTTAGTTACCTTTTTTTATGTATGAGTCTGGGGCACTCATGCACACCAAAATTGACCAATCCTAATACTGTAATAGTCACACTCACAGCCCATGTGCACACATCTCCATCATTCTTACTCCAGTTCAGAATAAGAATCCAAGTTTAGGGTTTTAGTTAAATGGTTTCTTTAAATGATCAGTGTACAGAGATAAAGATGGTGGGGGGTGGGGGTGGAGGGGGGATGAGAGAGGCAATAGTTTTGAGAGTAGCTGTAAGTAAACTCAATTTGCCTTTATTTTCAATAGGCATTTTGTCACCATCCAAGCAGGGACTACCAGCCTCCCCCCACCCCTCCCCACCTTTGCCATAGAGCTCTACACCATGGCTAGTCACCCCCCCCCCCCCCTTTCCCCCACACACACCTCTGCCATAGCTAGAACTCTACGCCCTGGCTAGTCCCACTCGCAGCTCCCCTTCGGTTCTTTCAAAGTTTCATGCACCAGTTATGGACAGTGAACACTCTTTTGTCATTTGTCAAGGCTGTGGTGTAACTTAGTACTGTAACTTAAGTAACCATCTCTGATAGAGACTTGAGGAAAGTGTGGCCAGGAGTTGATTCTTGGAGTATGGGTTTTTTTTGTGTTTTATTTTTTTATTTTTTAGATCTGAACAAATCAGGGCCCATTGAAGATTGATTGGTATACTTGTATGAACTATGATGATCAAATAAATTTACAAAAGGCAAATAATCCCCATGTCTTGATTTGCTGAGGCGTTCATGAAGCTGGCTCTCCTTCCACATGCACCACTCAGCAATAGCTTCGCTGCGTGAATCCAGATTTTGCTGAATAATTTGTGGTCTTCAGCTTACTTCAAGGATATGTGGGATGGTGTCAGTCTGTAAACATGTCAATTTTCTCCTGAATTGTTTTCTCCTCTCCTCTGTCAGCTGCCTCTGTCTGGAATGGTAGCATCAGAACCACCATTTTTATACAGCACTTAGGATGCTTAAACATTAAATATAAAATATAGACGAGCATAACTTTTAACATGTTTAAACTATTTACACTTCACACATACTGATTTTTTTCAGTGTAGTCACTTCTTAAAAGGTAAATACGATTAGGGGGGCTGTATTGACAACAAAGATTCAAGTGCACATCCATACACACACAGTGACACAAACAAACACATGCATCATTGCATGCATGATGCACAAACACAGAGCACCCATCTTTTAAGTTTTAAGCGAATATTTTTTTTCCTTTTTTTCTGAAACCTTTCCATGCTACCTATTTCAGTGGGGGGAAAAAAAAGAACCCTAGAATGCCTGAATGAGGACCATACCTTTTTCTAAGACCACTCTTGCTTAATTTTTATAAAGGGGGGGGGGGGGGGGGGTCCACTGTTGTTATACAGTGTATCAGAAATTTTAATTTTTAAAAGTTTATCGGCAGGTGCCAATAAACTTGAAAACGGTTAAATAATGCCAATAATATGAAATTATCAAAAAACTGTACTACAGTGACATTGGAATTCTTCTGCTCTGTATAGTCTACATAGATATTTATACTAAAGTGGCAACTACTGTACTACTAGTATTACATTTAAAATACTACAGATATTTTTATCTGTATAAAATTATACATTGTAAAAACAACAAAAAGGTATTCTCTGAAATAAGGCCACTGCCTAGTACTTAGTAGACAATCTCAAGTGAATTCAACAGTAGCATACTAACAGCAGCAGATTTTCAGACAAGGTAAAGGGGAAGGAACTGTCTTTCTAGGAGGTGATTTTCTTTAAAATAGTGTATTGTGATCTTTATCAGTTCAGTTTATGCTAAATTAACCGGTAATTTATGTTCTTTTACTGGTTAAAATCAGCATATACCTGAAAAACAAATCACAAACTGCTCAGATACACTGTTATTTTTGATTGGTTCTCAGAACAAGCAGCAACAACAAGAAAAAAGAAGAAAAAGAAAAAAATGTGCCTGGACTGATCACTGAGTGAGAGTGTGTGTGCATGTGTGTGTGTTGTACACAGGTCTTTGCTAGTGCAGCTCTACTACTGTAACTAGTAATAGCATGGGTGGTTGTGTAACTGACCAGTTACAGTCATTATCTGACCGTTTTTTGTGAACCACTTTCACCACCTTTTAGACGATTTGTGAGCCTGTGGGGGGGGTGGATGAAAGTAGTTCATTATTCTGAACCCATGCTATGAGAAACTGAGCACCCAGGGTCAAAAATAGAGCTGTTGGCTCTGGGATTCTGGGCCCTTTGAGTCCTGATTGTTGTGCTGAATGTGCATCATCAGGTTTCACTTCTCTCTGCAACACTGTGTTTACCTTTCAGGGCCACCCCTGTGGACCAAGCTAGGGTAGTCAAATGAAATGGGATGAGTTACACTGTGCATACAGATGCTGTTGTGTCCTAGCCCCATCTGATTCAGCCAGTAATTTTCAGTAGAGCCCACAGAGTTGAAAGCATTGCTGTGTAAAACAGTTATTGCAGTTAATATTAGTACTTTTGCTAGCAAGTACCATTAGGTAGCAGACTTCACAGAATGTGAGGGTAAATAATAATAGAGAATTTCTAGAGAGCCCATCTACAGCACAAGGTGGGAGCACCTTTCGAAAATCTTTGAAGTTAAGTGTTACTAGCATTAGGTAGGGGATTGCACAGAATGTGAGGGTAATACCTTCTTCTTCTCACAGTATTTCCATCCTAACTGATATCAGTACCCAGTTTCTGCTACAGTCAGTGTGTGTGTTTGTAGTACGTTTTTTTTTAAAAATATTTATATATAATAATAATACTATATGTAAATTGTTTTGGTAGCACAATGCTCTGCATGTGTATATAATATCATATTTAGGTTAATATGTATCATGTGAACACTCAGGGCATTGATGAGTGCATGATAAATGTACATTATTATTATTATTATTATTAATACTTTGAAGTTAAGTGTTACTAGAACTAGATAGGGGAGGACTGTACAGAAAGTGAGGCCAGGGTAAATAATACTTTGAAATTAAGTGTTAGTAATAGTTCACATTAGGTAGGGGACTGCACAGAATGTGAGGGTAATACTTTGAAGTTAAGTGTTACTAGCCTTAGTTAGACAGGGGAGGACTGTACAAAATGTGAGGCCAGGGTAAATGATACTTTGAAGTTAAGTGTTAGTGTGGCAGAGTGGTATTTTGGGTTTGTGGTGTTTGTTTCATCACAGTTTGTGGGGATTGTATTTGATACTGACTGTAAGTGAACATGATGCTTAGTCTAGACATTCACAGGCTTAGTATCAATTTAATTATATTTAGTCAAAAATTGAGTCTTGATTATTAACAGTATTTAATATGCTATTTTATTGGATTTTCTCATTAGAATTTGGATGTAGTTTTTGATTATTAGTGCAGTAATTATGATGAATATTGTCTTAAAAAGGAGTTGATGAATCTGGTCATATTAAGGTAGAAATTATAATCTTACAAAGTTATGGTGACAGAGTTCTGTCCCATGTATAGTATATGGTTTTTAAAAGTTCAGAGTTTGTTTTCTTGTTGCAAGTGCAACAAGAGAAAAGCATGCGTTCCGTGTTTAGTAGGCTCTAGAAGTTCTGAGCTCACAGCTCACTATATATATATATATATATATATATATATATATATATATGATCTAGCAACAAGTTACAGAAGTTATTTATCTGGAAGAATAAGGAGCCTTTGTCAAACTGAGAAGGGTTACGCCTGTCTGCCAATGCTACGAGTACTACAACCTTGAAATAAACAGCCATGGTTCCCCTTCTTTGCTTCATGTTTTCCACCATGAACCCGCCAGGGGCATAAACATATATATATATACACACACACACACACACACACACACACACACACACACACATGCATCATAACCCTGCAACATTAGTAATAGTTAGCATTAGGTAGGGGACTGCACAAAATATGAGGGTAAATCTTTTAAGTGTTACAACAGTACTAGCATTAGGTAAGGGGCTGCATGGAGTGTCAGGGTAATACTAATAGTAGTAATACTTTGAATTTGAGTAATGCTAGGGTTAGATTAAGTAGGGGACTGCACAGAATGTGTAGGGAATACCTTGAAGTTAAACATTAGTAATTAATACTAGCATTAGCCTGGTTAGAGGACAGTATTGTTCACCTTCACATACTCTAGCTCTGTGGCCTTGAGATATTTTTATTCCTTTTTTTTTTTTTTTTTTTTACTACATGGCTTTACCTTTGGGGCCATAGGCACTTTCTGTTAATACACAGTGCCACTGCCAGTGTATGAATAATGAATTCATCCATGGGTGTACATCAGCTACAATGTGCAGTTTTATAATTAAGAGTTTGTCAGCCTGTGTTTGCAGTCAGCAGTGGAGCTCCAGATGAAAGATTATGCAGCATATTATAGATTTATATCTGAGGTCCCACAACAGATCAAATCACATTTGTGTAAATCACTCAATGCTTTAGTGTACAATACAGTATAATAATTACTGAACTGTCACTTCA
Source organism: Alviniconcha marisindica (assembly GCA_018857735.1). NCBI lineage: Eukaryota > Metazoa > Mollusca > Gastropoda > Provannidae > Alviniconcha > Alviniconcha marisindica. The sequence goes on from JABMCL010001542.1 coordinate 450,356, forward strand.
GCAGTGAGATTCTGAGAACAGGACAAACATAATTTGTGATATTAGAATTAAAAAACACACACTGACATTGACCATTGTAATTTGTACCACAAGTGATAATATTACTCGTCTACATGTATACAGAATTAAAATTAACATGCGTATGTGTGCACACAAAGACCACATCCACACGCGCACACACACACACACACACACACATACAGCCATTAATAAATAAAAACATGCTTAAATTACTGTAAATATCATCCGTAACTGTCTTGTTGGTTATGAATAATTGAAGGTATTTGGAATTGCTTGAACCAGTTAGGGTTTCATATGACCTTGTCAGTCACATAATGTCAGAGCTCAAAATAAAAAATATTATATGGAGAGAAAAAACGTTATAAAAGTATAATCAAGTGCCTGTTGGAAAAAGAGCTGTGTGTGTGTTTGTATTTGTAGCAGGGAGGGAGACAGACGGCGCAAGAATCAATATTTCAGGCTCCCGATGTCACGATTTATAGTCAATTATTTGTTGCCTCCCCAGATAGCTCTCTCAATTCCATACATGCAAAACCGTCATTCGCCTGCTCTAGATTGCCATCTCTCAGTGATTAACACTTGATCAGAGTCTCTGCATATGTGTAAATGACATATTTGTCACCCTCTTGTTGTTTTATGCACTGTACACAGTAGCTGTGTGGTGGAAGCTCATGGAGGAATTTTTCACACAGTGTCAAGTCTGTTGGGCTGGAGTTCTGACTTAAAAAGAGTTGATTTGTGGATCACTAACCATGTACAGGCAAGAGTATAAGTTGTGTTAAAAAAAAAAAAGCTAAAACAAATAGACACAAAAGACAAAAAAGAAGAAGAAAAGTGAACAGCAAAAGAACTTAAAAGTGTTTGGACTTGGAGTGAAGAAAAAGAAAAAAAGAATAGCAGAATGTTTTGGAATGGGCAGGTGGGAATGGAGTATTTTTCAGAAGGTAAGAATTCCATCTCCTCCTAGCATTTTCAGCTTCCACGGTGTCAAAATGTTCCATGTGTGCCATATTATAAAAATAAAATTATATTATTTTTCTGTTGTGCTGTCTAAATGTTCATTTTAGTGTGCATTCTTTTGGCTTGGCCTGGTGTGCCACCTTCGCTTCAGCACCTTGTTTGCAATGAGCTCCTGAAGGTGTGCTCTGTGGTCAGTATGCAGGCAGCAGTTGTGGCTAGTTGCAGCACTCAAAATGGCCAATGCATCTCTATAGGGTAAGGCAGGGACAGTGCTGGAGGCTTGGGTGGACTCTTTGATTAAGTGATATGGTCTGAATGTGCAGGTTGAAGACTGAACACACGCATGTCTTTTTCTTTTCTTTTTTAATTATGCAGGACCGCTTGGTTAATTATGTTGAAATAAAAAGGCTAAAGAATAATTTATTGATGGGGGGGGGGGGGGGGGGTCTGGTCATCAGTTTCTGTTAATTTTGTTGTACCTCTTCCCAATCCCATGTCAAATAATTATTTGATGCTGGCTAGTGACACTGCTGTTCGGTCACCCTCCTACTACAAGTACTAGAGGTGTAGGCAACAAAAACTAACTCCAAATAGGTGCTCTGCCAGTTGGAACTTACTTCAATAAATGGGGGGGGGGGGGGGGGGGGGGGGTCTGCATCAGTTTCTGTTAATTTTGTTGTACCTCTTCCCAATCCCATGTCAATAATTATTTGATGCTGGCTAGTGACACTGCTGTTCGGTCACCCTCCTACTACAAGTACTAGAGGTGTTGGCAACAAAAACTAACTCCAAATAGGTGCTCTGCCAGTTGGAACTTACTTCAATAAATGTAGAGAGCAGCCTATCATATTATTATTAATGCAATTACAGGAGATTTTAGTTTTATTGTAGTCACTGTTTCAGTCTCTGTGGCATTTCTGAGCTGAAAGACAACTTGTGCTGTAATTGTCTGATTTAATGACATGCATGGCAAGATTAGCTGAGGATGGTGTGTTGAATAAAAAAGATAGTGTTTTGTGTGTGTGTGTGTGTGTGTGTGTGTGTGTGTGTGTGTGTGTGTGTGTGTGTGTGTACATGTGTGTGTGTGTGTGTGTGTGTGTGTGTGTGTGTGTGTGTGTGTGTGTGTGTGACATCATTGTGGGGAATTTAGTTAGAAACATTTAA
>JABMCL010001542.1:455000-502500 GCA_018857735.1 Alviniconcha marisindica
GTAAACTGCTGTTTCCATCTGAATTATACCTCCCTTTGTGATGCAGTGGATTGTGTTGATACCTTGATGCACTGTGTCTGTAGTTCTGACGATGAGGACAGCCAAGGAGGGTCCTTTGGACCAGGCAACGAGACTGCTGACAAGGAGCGATTTGCCAGGTAAGCCTTCTGATGAGTTGCACAGAGAGAGAGTGTGTGTGTGTGCATAAAGGGGGGGGAGGGGGGGCAGAGCCTATATTTTGCCTTTAACACCTTGTTATGGTGTTTTAGTCTTGCACATATTCGTTCGCTTGATTTTTTTTTAATGGGATGAGGGTAGGGCTTAGTTCTTCATCTTGGAAGGGGTTGGGGTTGGGTGTGGGAGTTGCATTCAGTGATCAGAACACGCTGAACTACACTTTGTGTATCTCCCCTCAGTGTAGTACTCTTTTGCTTGTGTAGAGGTCATACAACAACAACAACAACAAAATAAACAGGACCCTCAGAGTTAGTTCCTCTTAAGGTGAATTTGTCTTTAAAAACAACAACAAGAAACATGAGAAAGAAAGAAACGCACACACACACACACACACTATAACAGATGGTATGACTAAGAGTGCAGCAGGGATGTAACAAATTTTAGTTTGTCTTTCCTTGAGGAGAAGCTGGAACAGACTGCTACTCCCCTTCTGCCTGTGCTGCCACATGCAATTCCTCCCCCCCCCCCCCCCCCCCCCCACCCCATCACCCCAAGAGGAAAAAATCCAATACAAAACTGGTCTGGCAGGTTGATCCAGTACAAACCTGTTCTGGCATGTTTACATGGAAGTGGCAAGTGCACTTTTATAAACAGTGATAAGAATCAAGGTGATCATCTTGATTCTGTTCTGGCATGTTTAGATGGAAGTGGCAGGTGCACGTTTTTAATAGTGATAAGAATCTAGTTGATATCTTGGGTGAAGAATCTAGCTGATCATCTTGCGCTTTATTTATTTAGGGTGAGACTGAGCCCATTTCTCCAAAACAAAAGTAGTACATAATGGTTTATTATTCTAATAGGATGCCAAATCTATCAGCATCACACATAAGTGTACTTCTTGACTGGTAATCATAATATAATTCAGTGTGTTTTGATTAGGCATTCTTATCACAGTGTATTGATATTTTATGTGAATGAATAATAGCAACAGAGCATTATAGCCAAACGATTATATATGTATCCACAGCAAAATGATTACATGTCTATATATATAGCAAAACTGGCCACAGATCCAAATGTTTCCTGTTTCAGGCAGGATAGATGAAATTTGTGGACAGTGTTTGCTGTTTGTTATGCTTTGTAACACCATTCAGCCATTAGTGCATGCTTTGCTATGCTATCTGTCTCTCACCAGCCAAGCGGCCTTGCTGTGTTACAGAGAAAGCCACTGCGAGATCGAGCGTCGGCGTCGCAACAAGATGACCGCCTATATCAACGAACTCTGCGACATGGTCCCCACCTGCAGCACCTTGGCACGCAAACCGGACAAACTGACCATTCTGAGAATGGCTGTATCACACATGAAGACTTTGCGAGGTGGGTCTTGGATGGCTTGTTAGGGCTTTTTTTTCTTCCCCTTTCCGTATTTTTTTTGTTTCTTGTAGATGATACAGACAATACAGACGCCCAGTCATCATTCAGACTTATCAATTTCATAAGACATCTTTGTCAGTGAACTGGGATTTGCTCATCTTTTCTTCTTCTATTTATAGGTGTTTGATAGCACAGAACTAATTAGGAATACACTACAAGAACAATGGGATTACAGCTGTAAGGAATTGTGAAATTAAATGGCTGTTGATTGGTGTGAGCTATTTCTGTTCCTATTTGTCTCTTTATCTTGCTGTCCCTGGCTATGTCTCATTCTCTGCCTATCTATTTGTTGGCTCTTTAAAAATACAGGACAAATGGATAATCCTTGGAAAGTAAAATTGCAGCTTTAAACTTTTAAAGATAAGGACATTTTGTTGGGGATGTTTATTCATCAGCAAAAATGGAAAAGCTCACAGTGCCTTTACACCCCCTCCCCAGTAACAAATTTAAAGGTGTGTATTGGAATTATCTTTGTTGATCAGTCTGTGTGTCAATGTTGCTTTTTTGTGGCTCATCAATTTATTTGAAAGAAACAGCAAATTAAGGAAAAAGAAGAAGCTTTTGCTCACTATGACAGACTCTTTTGTAGACAGTCTTTCGCCTAAACAGCCAAGACTGCTTAAGCACCCATCTTGTGAATATTTTGTCATCAGCTGTGTGTGGTTAATTTGCAGGCACGGGTAACACGAACACGGATGGCAGCTACAGACCCTCATTCCTGACAGACCAAGAACTCAAACACCTCATCCTGGAGGTATGCTCAGATGTCCAGGGGAACTTCAGTAGGGTGGAGCTCCTAGACATCCAGGGCAACTTCAGTAGGGTGGAACTCCTTAGACATCCAGGGCAGCTTCAGTAGGGTGGAACTCCTAGACGTCCAGGGGAACTCCAGTAGGGTGGAACTCCTAGACGTCCAGGGGAACTCCAGTAGGGTGGAACTTCTAGACATCCAGGGGAACTCCAGTAGGGTGGAACACCTAGACGTCCAGGGGAACTCCAGTAGGGTGGAACTCCTAGACGTCCAGGGGAACTCCAGTAGGGTGGAACTTCTAGACGTCCAGGGGAACTCCAGTAGTGTGGAACACTTAGACGTCCAGGGGAACTCCAGTAGGGTGGAACTCCTAGATGTCCAGGGGAACTCCAGTAGGGTGGAACTTCTGGACACCCCATGGGAACTTCAGCAGGGTGGAACTTGTAGACGTCCGGGGGAACTCCAGTAGGGTGGAACTCATAGATGACATCAAGGCAGCTTCAGTAAGTTGGCACTCCTGGACATCCAAGGCAACATCAGTAGGTTGGAACTCCTAAACATCCATGGCAGCTTCAGTAGGGTGGAACTCCTAGACGTCCAGTGCAACTTCAGTAGGGTGAAACTCCTAGACGCCCAGGGCAACTTCAGTAGGGTGGACTCCTAGATGTCCATGGCAGCTTCAGTAATTTGGAACTCTTAGACATCCAGTGCAACTTCAGTAGGGTGGAACTCCTAGACGTCCAATGAAACTTCAGTAGGATGGAACTCCTAGACGTCCAGTGCAACTTCAGTAGGATGGGCTCCTAGACGTCCAGGGGAACTTCAATGGGTGGAACTTCTACACACCCAGGGCAACTTTAGTAGGGTGAATTCCTAGACATCAGGGCAACTTCAGTAGAGTAGAACTTGTAGATGTCCAGGGCAACTTCAGTAGGTTGGAACTCCTGAAGAGAGATTGCCCTGATGAGAGGAGGCCAGCCCTGTTGTAAAGCCACTTTTTCTTAAACCTTTTCCGTTATATTTCCGTGTCAGTGACCTCCTGACCAGGGCACACCCCTCTCTTAAGTCCCCTTCTGGATTTATTGTAGGTGTTGGTGGTAATATTGATTTATTAGAAAAAAAAAAAAAAAAAACATATCAGGTGCTGGTGTATTGCCTTTTTACAATCTGATGTCTGTTAATATTATTTGCATGACCCCTGGAAGAAACTGATAACGAGCTCCAAGTTCTAACTGTGTTGTAGCTCATTAGCCTGACGTTGAAGTTGTCTTTGTCAAATGACAAATGATTGTGGCTACTCGGCGAAAAAACAGCCCTTGCCATCATTGATAAAGTCAGGGATCAACAAAAAGAAACAAACAAATGGAATAAAAATTGGCAGGATGAAGAAGAAAACCCTCTTCACTTTCGTGAATTTTTTTCGGTGTTTGTAGTTTGTAAAGGTAGTGCTCTTTTTATGATACACTGACTGAGAGAGCTGAACCAAAACACCCATGCTCAAACAGCTGTAAATTTCTGCCCATCATAATCACCACCATTCAAGTGTGTTGCAGTCTGATTCATGCAGCTGAATCCGATTGAGCGTGTTTTGCTAAAAAAAAAAGCACTTATTTGTTGTGAGTTTTTGAAGTATCAGTTTTGTTGTGTGCAGGCTGCCGATGGTTTTCTGTTTGTGGTTCAGTGTGACACAGGAAGGATAATTTATGTGTCAGACTCCATCACACCTGTCCTCAACCAGAGCCAGGTAAAAATGATCTTTTTCTGTCTCTGTTCTATCATTTCGATTCCCTGCCTGTATGATGCTGTGTCCATTTATTGCGTATTTGTTTGGAGTTATTTATATAAAATTTTTCTCCCTGTGACTTTTGTATTCTAATTTTTTTTCTCTTTATTTCTTTTTTTCGAGAACAATGTTATATAAAATCTATTAATAATTTTGACGTCTGTTCAACAGCATTTTTGTTGCATTTTGCAGGCTGACCTTGTTTAGCACAACTTTGTACGACCTTGTTCACCCAGAGGACGTGGAGAAGGTCAGAGACCAGCTGTCCACCACCGAGTCTCAGAATACCGGCCGCATCCTGGATTTGAAAAGTAAACCACCACAGCCTTCATTTACAATTATAGTAGTTTAGTACTACTTTATGGGCCAGGTGTCAATACAATTGCACTAGGAATGTTTTGTGCTGCCAAGTGCACTCATCACACATTCACACCAATAATAAAACATCATTAAATTACAACAGCATACATCAGGGTAAAAAGTGATTGATAAATAAATACATTGAGAAATACAACTGACATCAGGCTGTGCATATCACATCAAAATTGCCTCTTTGTGAGATTTCTGTTTCTTTTTACTTGTTTTAACAACAACAACAAGATAAATAATAACTGTATTCCAGGTGTTATGTGATGTGGCCATATAATATTTGATCTGAGTGCTTTAAAGGATATGTATCGTGTACTTTTTGCGGCGACTTTAAGCTTTAATGTTATTTGCCAGAAACATCAGTTTAGTGTTATTTCATGTTTTTTTTAATGTTTTTTTTATATATGTTGTTTTTGTTTGTCTTGCAGCTGGCACAGTGAAAAAAGAGGGACATCAATGTAAGTAAAGGACACATGAATTATTGCTACCCCTGTTTTGTGTGTGTGTGTGTGTGTGTGTGTGTCACTGTGTGTGTGTGTGTGTGTGTACCATACCTGTTGTTAATGACTTGTTTTTAGCTATACAGTAATTCTGTATCCCATGTGCATTTTTGTACACTGAATTATCTTGTGTTAGTTTTGCACATTACATTGATGGTATGACTAAAGGCAAATTTCCTTTTGCAGAACAATAATTACCTTAGTATCATTTTGCTACCAGTGTTATACTGTACTTACTGTTCATCCGTGTTCCCCTGTGCGTTACTGCTGGTGCTACACTGCTTTTCCGCTAAGCTTTGATTCAGAGGTTGGGGCAGTTGAAGGATATTATGTCAATCCACCATAATGAAGATGGTTTTGGAATCTCCCCATCCATCTGTCTGGAGTTTGTCTGAACACAATCTTCTGAACCTCTCAACCTTTTGTAACCAGACTTGGTAGGGTGGTGCTTCATCATGAGCTGGAGTGTCATGTAAAAAAGTTGCATTGCTGTCTTCAGGGTCAAGGTCACAGTGAGGACTTATAGGATGAGCCTGAAATAACGCTTCTCATAATGAACCTTGTCCCAGATTGATCTCTCATAATGAACCACGTCTCTGATTGATCCCTCATAATGAGCCTTGTCGCAAATCGAGTTTGAAGGTGCCTGAAATAATGGCCCTGATAATGAACCTTGTCTCAAATTGAGTTTGAAGTGTGCCTGAAATAATGGCCCTGATAATGAGCCTTGTCTCAAATTGAGTTGGAAGTGTGCCTGAAATAATGTGTGTCATCGAGTTTGTACCCTAGCTTGACCCTCCGCATAGCATAAACTCTTCTCTTCCAGCCTCAATACGATTGTGCATGGGGTCTCGGCGTGGCTTCATCTGTCGCATGCGGATGGGCAACACCCATGTGGATCCTATGACAGCTAATCACACAGTTCGAATACGCCAACGGAACACCCTGGGACCAACGCCAGACGGAAACCACTTCGCTGTAGTCCATGTGACAGGCTACATCAAGAACTGGCCGCCCGCTAACAAAGGTGTGCTTTCTTTTCAGTCACAGTCACACTACCCTTCTCGCACACCTAACCTTTTATGGGGCCCTGGAATGTGCATTGAACAAGCACAGCTCTGCAGACACAATTTTTCTGTCACAGTCACATTTGAACTTAGTAGGATTGAACTCATAGATGTCCAGGGAAACTTCACGACACACTTTCCTCTAACTTGCCTAACTTTTTATGGGGCCCTGGAATGTGCATTGAAGTCTGCAAACATGACTTCTGTCACAGTTGCACTTTCTTCTCTCTCGCAAAACTTTGTGGAGCCCTGGAATCTGCATTGATCAAGCACAGCTCTGTAGACATGACATTTTAGTCACTGTCACTTTTTCCACTCTCTCACCTGACTTTTTATGTGGCCCTGGAACATGCATTGAGCAAGTGCACCTAACACTTTGTGGAGCCCAAGAATGTGCATCGAAAAAACACAGCTCTGCAGGTGTGACTTTTCAGTCACAGTCATACTTTCCTCTCTCTCACCTTTTTGGGGGGTGGGGTGGGGGGGGGGAGGCTCTGGAATCTGCATTGAACAAGCACAGACATGACTTTTTTTGTATTTACTGTCACATTTTTTCACTCTCTCACCTAACTTTTAGGATGCCCTGGAATGTACAGTGAAGAAGCACAGCTCTGCAGATGTGACTCCAGTAACTGTCGTGCATTCCTCTCTCTCACCTCACACTTTGTGGCGCCCTAGAATCAGCATTGAACCAGCACAGCTCTGCTGACGTGACATTACTGTCACAGTCACACTTAATTCTCTCACTTAGCACTTTGTGGAGCCCTGAAACTGCATTGAACAAACACAGCTCTGCAGACTGTGGAGCCCTTGAAACTGCATTGAACAAACACAGCTCTGCTGACTGTGGAGCCCTTGAAACTGCTTTGAACAACTGCAGCTCTGCAGACATAACTGTTTAGTCACTGTTGCATTTTCCACTCTGTCACTTAACTTTTTTTTTAAAATCTGCATTGAAGAAGCACATCTCTGCAGATGTTTTGGAGTAATTGTTTGTTAAACTTGTGTGATGCCCAGTTGTCTTTGGGGAGGTACCAGCAGGGATGCAGATCCCAGGTGGGGGTAGGGTGGGGGGGACTGTACACTGTTATCACCAGAAGGATGGGCCGTGATGAAGAGCCATTTTAACGCTTCATTAATTGTGATGGGCAAAGTCACATGACAGGGTCCACAAACCACAACATTCGAAGAGAAAGGAGAGCTGAAGTGGGCAATCAAACCCACATTGCCCACTTACCAGCCTTAATGCCTTACCGCTAGGCCAAACCAGTTCACATTGGGGATGGTAGGGGATCCTTTTATCATGGGTGCAACTGCAGTAGACTAATACAAAAACCAACCTGCGTCCCCCTCCAGGTGTGCAAATGGATCGGTCCGATGGGGAGGACAATGGCAGCCATTGTTGTCTGGTGGCCATTGGCCGGCTCCAGGTGACCAACACGCCCAACTGCAGCGATCTCATGGGACCCAACGCCACCACAGAGTTTATTTCACGCCACAGCGTTGACGGCAAGTTCACCTTTGTCGATCAGAGGTCAGTTGACTGAGCTGTTTTTGAATTTATGTGTGGAGAGTATGGGAGCAAAGTTAGGTGTGAAAGAAGACAGCGGATGGGTATGTTGTTTGATTGTGTGCAGAGCATTGAAACTTTTTTTTGTATGTGGTTTAAATAAGGTTTTATTCAGGATGCAAAATGATGATATAATGCAAAGTTTATTGCAACACCAACAAGGCTGTGTGGCTTATAATCGACATGCTCATGCTTGCTAAGAAGGCAGAAAAGTTTGTATGTGTGCATGCATGTATATGTGTGTGGTGTGTGTGTATGTGTGTGTGTGTGTGTGTGTGTGAGAGAGAGAGAGAGAGAGAGAGAGAGAGAGAGAGAGAGAGAGAGAGATCCTATGTGTGTGTGTGTGTGAGCGTGTATGAGAAAGATGGTACCTGTGTGGGTCTGCATGGTGTATATCAGGGCACACTTAATTTGCAAATCAGGCCTACTGGTTATTATTGCAGTTGTATGATTTCAGCGATTGCATTGTTCCAAAATTTGAAAGTAGTGTTGAACTGAGTAGTCATCAAGCCTTTTTCTAACATGTTGATGTTGTTACACTTGGATTTTGCTGTTTCAGGGTAACGTCTGTACTTGGCTATGGACCACAGGATCTACTGGGCAAAGTGGCCTTCGACTTCTACCACCCAGAAGACCAGAGTCACATGAAGGACACCTTTGACCAAGGTCAGGGTCACCTCAGTTTTAACCTGTGTTGTGAAAGAATTAATGACAACGCAGCCTTGTCTGCAGTATGTGTGAAAGAGTTAATGACAACACAGCCTTGTCTGGTGCATGTTTGTGAAAGATTGAATGACAACACAGTCCTGTTTGCTGTGTGTGTGTGAAAGAGTTAATGACAACACAGCCCTGTTTGCTGTGTGTGTGAAAGAGTTGATGACTACACAGCCCTGCTTGCTGTGTGTGTGGGAAAGAGTTAATGACAACACAGCCCTGTTTGCTGTGTGTGTGAAAGAGTTGATGACTACACAGCCCTGCTTGCTGTGTGTGTATGAAAGAGTTGATGACAACACAGCCCTGTTTGCTGTGTGTGTATGAAAGAGTTAATGACAACACAGCCTTGTTTGCAGTCTGTGTGTATGAAAGAGTTAATGACAACACAGCCCTGTTTGCTGTCTGTGTGTATGAAAGAGTTAATGACAACACAGCCCTGTTTGCTGTGTGTGTGAAAGAGTTAATGACAACCCAGCTTTGTCTGTATACACCAGCCCCCCCCCCCCCACCCCCCAAGTCTGTCCATCTTCTGGTGGGTGGGCTTTGTCCAGAATGTATCTTCTGACAGCTCAACCTTTTTGTAAGCAAACTTGTATCCTATATTCTTCATTGTGTGTGCAGTGCTGAAGCTAAAAGGTCAGGTGATGTCCATCATGTATCGTTTCCGAGCATCCAACCGAGAGTGGGTGTGGCTCAGGACGTCGGCCTTTAGCTTCCAGAACCCCTACACTGATGAAGTGGAGTACATCGTCTGCACCAACACTTCTGCCAAGTCAGTTTTCACAATAATGCTCTTTCCTTCTGGCCTCTTCTTTCTTTCATTCTGGCTTTTTTCTTCTTCTTTTCTTCTTGCATTCTTTTAAATGTTAGTCACCCTGATATAATCATCATGCTTGGAGTCTAGCATCTTGCAAATTTTTACAGACGAGAAAGCTACCAAAAGCAGCATTTTTAATCAGCTTAACCTTTTCTGGAGACTGTTCTTGGAGGAAAACTGCACCACAGATGCGCAACTGTTGGCAGTGAAAGGGTTACAATCCAAGACGAGAGTTTTGCATTGGCGTGCTGCTGTCTGTGTCAGGAACTCCCAGCAAGGACCAGTGGCAGGCATGCCGGCGGAGCAGGCCCCGGACGTTGTTCCCTCCCTCAGCTCCTACCCCAGCACCGCCGCTCGCCCCATGCAGACCACCGACCACATGAGCCTGGCCGCTCACGGCACGAAGGGGGACTACCGTGATGCCAGCGGCTTCTCCACCACCGACCTCTACCACATGGGCAACCGCAGCCTGTCCCAAGACATGTACACGCCTTACAACCAGGCCTCGGCCGGTATCAAGTACCCGTCACACACCAGCCCCTCCACCATGGGGATCAGTCAGCAGTCTCCAGCCCCCGCCATGGGTCCTCTGGGTCTTCGCCGCTCCCCAGCGGCTCAGACAACAGGACCTACTGGTTGGGGGCAGCAGGGAGGCTACGTCCGAAATGATGTGAGTGCAGGGGGAGATTTTGTCATTGTAGTTGTGGTCTTCCCCTTAGCGCTGATTTTTAACGTTCAGAGCCAGAATTTTGCAGGGAGGCTATGTCCAAAGTGATGTTTCTGCACTGGGACATTCATCATAGTTGTGGTCATCTCTTAGTGCGGATTTTTAATGTTCACAGCCAGAATTTTGCAGGTAGGCTATGTCCAAAATGATGTGAGTGCCCTGGGACATTCATCATAGTTGTGGTCATACCCTTAGTGGGGATTTTTAATGTTCACAGCCAGAATTTTGCAGGGAGGCTATGTCCAAAATGATGTGAGTGCCCTGGGACATTCATCATAGTTGTGGTCCTACCCTTAGTGCGGAATTTTAATGTTCACAGCCAGAATTTTGCAGGGAGTCTATGTCCGAAATGATGTGAATGCCCTAGGACATTTGTCGCAGTTGTGGCCATACCCGTAGCATAGATCTGTAACATTCAGAGCCAGAATTTTGTGAAACGATTGTTGCCCCCCTTTTTTGTTCTGGTGTCCAGGACTGAAATTCTCAAACATTCCCATTTCTAGCCTTCTTGGGGTACAGTGGAACCTTCATGGCTGTGGCCCTCAGAATACTTCTTTCTTGCAAGAAAAAACAACATTGTGTTGAAAAACAAAAATACACAGGAAGGGTGCAGCAGACTATTACTTTGTTTTCAGAATAGATTCATTTTTTTCTTTTCTTTTTTGTGTGTGTGTATGTGTGTGTGTGTGTACTTGTATCCATAATTGTGGTTTATTCTTTGCTTTTGTGATTGCATGGTTTGCACATATCAAGTCCAGTTGACAGTGTTTTTTATTTAGTGAGTTGGATGAACAGTGGTATGGTAACTCGTGGACAATGGGTTGTACATGGTAACTTGTATGGGCAGTGGGTTGTACACGGTAACTCATGTGGTCAGTGGGTTGTACATGGTAACTCCTGTGGGCTGTGAGTTGTACATGGTGACTGGTGTGGACAGTGGGTTGTACATGGTGACTGGTGTGGACAGTGTGTCAGCTGTTGAGTGGGTTGTGTTGTTGCAGGGCGGTGGTGAGTACACTGGGTCAACAACTGGGCACAGCCATTACAGTCATATTAGTCCCAGCACCACCTCCCCTGGTGAGTACACTGTATTTGTGTGTGTGTGTGTGTGTGTGTGTTTAGGTGAAGGGTAGCAAGCGATACTTAAAAACAATCATGAAATGCACATGTCTCTAGCACAAAATAGAGCCTGGCGTGCTGTACAGAAATCAGAATCTAAACACCCCTGTTGAGACACCACATGCAGAAAATGACAATAACAATGATTACAAGCAATTCAAACCACAAAACCTACATGACACACACATGCATGCACATGTAGACGGCACGCATGCACGTACACACGCATGTGCGCGTGCACACACACACACACCACAACACACACACACATACACGCACACACACACACAACACACACAACACACACAACACACACACACCACAACCAAACAACAGTTAACTGAACTACCTTAGGAATAGGTCGGAGGGAATAGGCAGTTTGCCATCAGTAGCAGGTTTTAAACAGACCAGTCTTCGGAGCTGCTGTAATAATAATAATAAGAGTATTTATAAAGTAATCTACAACTTACGTCTAAATACGTGGAACACTAAATATTCACAGAATGTGACATGCGTTTGTAAAAATATCCTATCTGTTCAACATATACCACTAGAATGTCCTATTACCACAGAGTTATTTCAGAAAAATGGATGTGACTTTAATGCTTGCAACAATGTAAGATATATTTTGTATAATACTGACATTATCAATTCTGTTGTTCAATTGGTTGTTCATAGTCCTGTAGGTAAGCTAGTATAAAAAAGATATTTGAGTGTGTGTGTCTGTTTTGTTTGTTTTGTGTGTGTGTGTCTGTCTGTCTAATATCACCTCGATGTGAACAGACATAAAATAAAGCACTGATTGACTGATTTATAAACTGCAAAATCTTGCCTGTAGAGTCTGTTCTAAGCATACACACGCATGCATACACACATAAGACACAGCACCCACACACACACACACACACACACACACACACACACCACACCACACACACACACACACACACACACAAGCATACTGACTCTACAAAACTTGACTGATACACAACTTCAAAATGGGCAGCAAACTGAGACTTGAGACGGATGAACTTGACAGGTTGATAGTTTGGGGGAATGAAGTGTCTTAAGCTTTGACCTGAAGGAGCCCAGAGGGTTTCTGTACTGCTGCAGCTACTGGCGCTGAAGCCGTGCTGATGGGCTGTGTTGCTGCAGCTACTGGCGCTGAGGCCGTGCTGATGGGCTGTGTTGCTGCAGCTACTGGCGCTGAGGCCGTGCTGATGGGCTGTGTTGCTGCAGCTACTGGCGCTGAGGCCGTGCTGATGGGCTGTGTTGCTGCAGCTACTGGCGTGCTGATGGCTGTGTTGCTGCAGCTACTGGCCTGAGGCCGTGCTGATGGGCTGTGTTGCGCTGAGGCCGTGCTGATGGGCTGTGTTGCTGCAGCTACTGGCCTGAGGCCGTGCTGATGGGCTGTGTTGCGCTGAGGCCGTGCTGATGGGCTGTGTTGCTGCAGCTACTGGCGCTGAGGCTGTGTTGCTGCAGCTACTGGCACTGAGGCCGTGCTGATGGGCTGTGTTGCTGCAGCTACTGGCGCTGAGGCCGTGCTGATGGGCTGTGTTGCGCTGAGGCCGTGCTGATGGGCTGTGTTGCTGCAGCTACTGGCGCTGAGGCCGTGCTGATGGGCTGTGTTGCGCTGAGGCCGTGCTGATGGGCTGTGTTGCTGCAGCTACTGGCCTGAGGCCGTGCTGATGGGCTGTGTTGCTGCAGCTACTGGCGCTGAGGCCGTGCTGATGGGCTGTGTTGCTGCAGCTACTGGCGCTGAGGCCGTGCTGATGGGCTGTGTTGCTGCAGCCGTGCTGATGGGCTGTGTTGCTGCAGCTACTGGCGCTGAAGCGTGCTGATGGGCTGTGTTGCGCTGAGGCCGTGCTGATGGGCTGTGTTGCTGCAGCTACTGGCACTGAGGCCGTGCTGATGGGCTGTGTTGCTGCAGCTACTGGCGCTGAGGCCGTGCTGATGGGCTGTGTTGCGCTGAGGCCGTGCTGATGGGCTGTGTTGCTGCAGCTACTGGCGCTGAAGCTGTGCTGATTGGCTGTGTTGCAGGAGGGGCGGGGCTGTGGCCACAGTGGCCGCAGGGGCAGGGTGACGGAAGCGGGCAGCAGCAGCAGACACAAGGGCAGCAGCAGACGGAGGAGTTCAGCGACATGTTCGGCATGCTCAGCCAGCCGGCGCCAGAGTTCAACGACCTCTCCGGCATGTTCACCAACTTCACAGAATAGCCAGTTCCCATCCTGTCCGTCAGTCTGTCCTGTGGTGTGGTCTTATTTTGGTTTTGTTGGGTTGTTCAGTTATGTTGGGTTGATGCAAGAAAACAACTACCACCCAAATCTGGCAGGGCTGCTGTTTATGAGTCGTGTGTCAAGACATGCAACGGGCCGTCATTCTTCAGATTTCACAGATTCTGAGGCCCCAGATCCACACACTTCTCGGCACGTGTGTGTCATGCATGAAACTTCTACCACTGTGGAAGAAGAGTGCGGTCAGGGATGAGGGTAGAGACAGCAGACGGTAGGGATGGCTGCTGCTGCTGTGGTTTGTCCCACGCGTTCCTGTCCTTGCTGGCATCACTCGACATGCATCAGAGACGACCGGGCAAGTCTCTTCTCATTCCCAGTGCTACTGATTGTGTGGCCAAGTGGTCACTGAGCACCATGCCTAGTCGGTATGATGAGATGGACACCGAGGTCTGCTGTACTACAGGTGAGCGTGTGTTAAAAAGAGCACACAGCAGTTAATATATATTTTTTTTTAAATCATCTTGGAAAAAAACATTCTTTAACATTTCCACCATCATTATGTTATGATGATATGATGTGTTATGTCTTGTTAGTTCATCTGTGTCTTGCCCAGCGTTCCTCAATAACAAAACAAAAGGGGGGTATTTTTATGTTTAAAGAACCTACAATAGTGGGAAAACAGTTTGCTGGTGGGATAAGGGGGGGGGGGTCCACCACCAGCATTATAGGAATGATAATTATTAGGCTGGTTAGTACACCTCTCTCACTTAGCCAACTTTCCTCAAGAAAAGCAACCTGAAGTTCCCATGCGAAAGCAAAGTATACAAAATATACAAGAACCGCATTCATCAGGGATGTCAAGAAAACGCGCTTCTCTTTCCCGTGGCCATGATGGCTGTGGCCGAGTGGTGGAGATGCAGGGCTGAGGATCGGTCAGCAGGTTGTGGTCCAGCTATGAGTTTATTGCCCCAGTGAAGTTTTATCAATGTTAGCAAGCAGTGAAGTACTAGTACAGTACTAGTAGTAGGCTGGTGGCTCGGTTGTGGCAGCTAGCAAGCTGTCCCCTGGGAGACGAGCCAACTTTCTCATGGGGATAGATCCAAACACCTCAAGGGTTCGAAAGAATGCTATTTCTCGGGACAAAACACAACCTGCAAATTTTCAGGGTAATCCCCTTTAGCAAGAGCTCTACAAAACAACACTTAAACAACAGTTAAACAGTGGAAAAACAGCAACAATGAAAAATGAGATGGAAAACACTAGCAGTAAATTTTGTTTCAGATTAAAAAAAATAAAAAATCTTATGGGGATCTATTCCCAGTGGATGATAAAGGAATGAATAGATGCATGCTGTGTGTCATTTTGACATGTCGATGGAAAGACGGTTCAAGTATGTAGGCGTATGTTCTTTGATGGACAGTCATGTCTGTGGAAGTGTTTCCAGGGTAACATTTTTATAATTTTGTTTGGGGGGGGGGGGGGGGGGGGGCTGTTGCATAATTTTACCTTTTTGTGTGTTTTTTTGTGTGTGGAAATGGGCAGGATTTTTCTGTAGTGGGCAGCAGTTCCTATGGCAACTGTTTTCGTATTTAACGTTATTGTATATTTTACTGAGGGCCAAGAGGAAGTAATAATACCCATCTGTTGAGATTGGTCTGAATTTTTGTTTTTGTTTTCTTCTTCATTCTGTGGGCTGGAATGTACACGGAAAGAGTATTTGTTCCATTTATTACACTCTTGCTTCTGTCTACACAGCAACAGAAGGGTGTTAAATCATTAGTACTGTGTCCAGGTATGCATGCCCTGAGGATAAAGCGTCATGGGTCAACAGTAAACTTGTTTTTGCTTTCTGCTGTCAGGTTCAACATTGGAAGACGCACTCATTGAAAGACTGGGTTTTAGAACGAGAAGTGATCATACTGCAAAGTTAGTTTTATTTTGCTTGGACCTGCCTGCCTTGTGCATTTTTAACACAGATTTAGTTTTCTGGTATCAGCTTAATCGTTTGAAAGACACATTCATCACTGGCAGACTGAGTTTTAGAACGAGAAAAGGTCACCACTGGCAGACTG
Organism: Alviniconcha marisindica; assembly: GCA_018857735.1. NCBI lineage: Eukaryota > Metazoa > Mollusca > Gastropoda > Provannidae > Alviniconcha > Alviniconcha marisindica. The sequence continues at coordinate 470,335 of JABMCL010001542.1, forward strand.
AATTTTAGAATGAGAAAAGGTGGCCCCTGAAGACTCAGTTTTAGAATGAGAAAAGGTCACCCCTGGAAGACTCGGTTTTAGAATGAGAAAAGGTCACCATACTGGAAAGTGACTTCTGTTTTCCTCGACCCCTCCTCTACATGCATTTTTTTTTAATGCGCAGACTTTGTTTAGTATTCTAGTCAAATGTAGTACTAGTAGATTTTGTGTTTGCTATTTGAGTTTTGGTCTTGCTCTTTTTGCCATCAGTGCTTTGTAAATATCCCTTTTTGATCATCTGCACTTTGCATACCATGTTCACTACCGCACAGCACCATGTATGTCTGAACGAATCAAAGTGGATTATAATGGCACTGCCCTAAGTCTTGGTGACTGAAACCACCAAAATGACTTCTTCCAAACAGGTATTTTGTCCAAAAGCAACTCAGATTTACCCAAAAGGCGCAGCAAGTACATTTGTATTTCCATCAGTTTGTGTCGGTTCGTATCTTGTAAGTGTTTGGGTACAAGGTTTCTCTGTAGACTCTTGTGTTTGAAAGTAGGGCATTGCGTCTTCCTTTGTGGTTTGTTAGGGACGGGGGAAGAATGGGATAGGGAATGAGAATCCATCAGGCCCACCTTCCTGTTCTCACAGCTCCTGCGCTCAGACAGTGTGTCATCATCGTGAACTGTTGAAGCAGAAAACGGAATTGCAAGTCTCTGGTGAATGGTCATTGCCTCTTTTATCAAAGCTTTGTATTCTTGTAAAATAGGTGAGAATTCTTTTGTGGTACATTTGACAAGCAGTTCATGTACGTGACCAGGTTGTCTCGGTAGGTGTACTGGCAGGGTTGGAAGTGAGAGGGACTAGCGTTGTCATATACTTGATTGAATTGTCTCGGTATGTGTACTGGTAGAATTGGAAATAGGAGGGACTAACGCTGTGATATACTTGACAAAATTGTCTTGGTAGGTGTACTGGCAGGGTTGGAAATGGGAGGGACTAGCGCTGTCATATACTTGACTGAATTGTCTTGGTAGGTTACTGGCAGGGTTGGAAATGGGAGGGACTAACGCTGTGATATACTTGACAGAATTGTCTTGGTAGGTGTACTGGCAGGGTTGGAAATGGGAGGGACTAGCGCTGTCATATACTTGACTGAATTGTCTTGGTAGGTTACTGGCAGGGTTGGAAATGGGAGGGACTAGCGCTGTCATGTACTTGACTGAATTGTCTTGGTAGGTGTACTGGCAGGGTTGAAATGGGAGGGACTAGTGCTGTCATGTACTTGACTGAATTGTCTTGGTAGGTGTACTGGCAGGGTTGGAAATGGGAGGGACTAGCGCTGTCATGTACTTGACTGAATTGTCTTGGTAGGTGTACTGGCAGGGTTGGAAATAGGAGGGACTAACGCTGTCATGTACTTGACTGAATTGTCTTGGTAGGTTACTGGCAGGGTTGGAAATAGGAGGGACTAACGCTGTCATGTACTTGACTGAGCTGTCTGGGAATGTGTACTGGCAGGGTTGGAAACGGGAGGGACTAGCGCTGTCATGGCAGGAATGATTTAACAGGGCAGAGATGTGAACCTTGTTGCTGCTTCAGTAAAATGTGAGGGGCAAAGACCCTGGATAGTCTCCCCCCCAAAAACAAACAAACACAACAACACACAAACCCACATAGCTTTTGAAGAAAAAGGTGAAGTAAACCAGATTTGAACCTTGGTCTATCTGTTTTTACAAACTAAACTCTTGGCATTGAGAACTGGTTTACGGTGACTGCATTTATAAGTACAACTTTGCAAGTTATCGAAACAAGCTGTTGAAAAAGGAAAGAGATTGTGTTCATCCGCCTCCTGCCCAACCTCTTTCAGAATAAGGGAAAAGCTGATATGTTTTTAAACAGTGCACCCCCCCCCCCCCCCGCCCTTCCCCACAATAAAGGGAAAGTTAAGATGTTTTCAGGTTTTATACGGTGAAAAAAAAGTCAAACCTGAAGAAGGAAGCTAAGAAACAAAATTCTGGCAAGGTTTTTATATACTGTTGACCATCCATGTAGGTAGCAAATGGTAGTGGAAAACACTGTTGTACAGTATGTTCGTAAGATGTTTTCATGTTTTATATGGTGAAAAAAGTTAAAACATGAAGAAGGAAGCTAGCAAACAAGATTCTGGCAAGTTTTTTTCATATACTGTTGGCCATCCTCATATGTAGTAAATGGTAGTGGAAAACACTTCTGTACAGCATGTTCATTCATTTATATTGAGATCCGTTGAAATGAAATGACAGCAACATGTAAACGTGTTGTGATGATGTATTTGTCACTCTACGTCATTGTCAAGAGCATAGAGAATTCATCATCTGTTTTCCCACCCCAGCATGTTCCACATAATTAGTGCTGTAGCTTAAATTAGCTGTCATTTGCTGTGGCTGTGTGGTTCACTTGTATATAAATAAGAAGTATTGCATTGGTGCCTTGTCTTTGATTTGTCAACCTTGTAGTCATCACACTTCACATGCATTTACGGTAGAGGTTGTTCATTTGGAATAGAACTGCGTAAGAACAGCTAGGCACACAATCATGGCAACAGTAACAAATTATTAAGATGCTGATTGTAGTTGGATCATTTTTTTCACTGTTTTGACTTGATTGGGAAAATGTACATCTGTGTGATGGTCAGTGTTAGGCGGTCCTGTTTGTCTGGCTAGGTGTGGCAAAACTTTGACGCCGCGATTCACTGGGATGCTGTAACCGTGGCAACAGGGGTACAGTGTTGTTTATTTGCCAGTGACATTAATATGTGCGCAGGAATTTGCTTTGTGTGACGTTCCAGTCATACAGTGCATTAACAAATAGACAATACACTTCAATTAGCCATGTATGAAAGTTATAAATAGATAACAGTTGAATAACAGTCTTGTTCATGCAGTGTAAGCTACCACACACGAACACATGCACACATGCACACACACACACACACACACACACACACACACACACCACACACACACACACGCATGCATGCTAACATGCCATAAATGTTTGGAGTTGCGCACAGGCATGTGCCAGCAACCTGCACATCTGACTTATGAACCATTCACACTGAAACAAGCCACACCCAGAGTCTCAGTAAGTCAGTCATGTGAAAACTTAAGTCTGTAGTACAGCCATTATGGAGAATGGCAAAAGGCCAGTTCCAGCTAAAACAGAACAGTTATGACTCTAGCAGAGCTGAAAGTGAAAATTGTCTTTTGTCAGTGGTTCTTGCCTGATCAAATTCAAACTCTGTATGACTGCACATATGATGCTATTTTTGGCATGGCATATAATAATCAAAGGAAATAAATTGATGCATTCTTAAAGTGCAGAAAACCTTTACATTGTTGTTTGTTCTTCTTCTTCTGCCTGGAGCACTGTTTAAGTGAGGTCTTTCGATCTCTGCATGATCATGCAACACTTACTGAGATCTACACATTCATTTTTATCATCAAAGGGGCATTGGGAAGGTAGCACTTCTCTTTTTTTCAGTAAGTTCTGACTGGTCACATCTAAACTTTATGATTGTTTATGTTAAAAACGAGGGCGAAAGCACACGCACAATGGCTTTTCCTAAGTTTGGCATACATTAATTTATGCATTTTTTCCAGTTTGCCAAAAACATTTTACATGCCTCTTTTTTTTTCTTTCTTTTTTTCTTTTTCTTTTTTCCTGGAGACTATTTAAATGAGATATTTGCTTCCAGCAAAGTCCCGTAGTTGTGTGTTTTGTGCAGATTTTTAAATCAGTGTTTAAAAAAAAGAAGAGGAAACCCAAAATAAAAATGACTGATTGAGTTTGTTGGTATTGTTTTAAGCAGACAGTGTCTTTAGACTGCAATGTTTATAGGAATAGTAACACAAGCGCAACATTTAAGCTAAGGCATTCAAACTTTGCACAATAATGATTTTTACCTGCGTTTATATGTCCTTACCCAGTTTTATGACCCTGGCCCTTCTTCAGGGTCATGGCAGAGTCTTAAGTACACTGGGATGTTGCGTTTTTGTTTTTCAATGTGAGTCGTCTGAGTGTCTGCTTTTTGTTTTTTTATCTCCACAGTGGAAGTCATTTTGTGTATTGATGTAATGAGGACCAGATGAAAATTTAAGAGTTGCTGTGAATGTTTAATGGTATTCTGGTAGTGATTAGTGCGAGAATTCATCATAATGTAATGGTATGTGTGCCGGATCATATAATAATTATAAATACTGGTATATATATAAACATTATGACTTGGTGTATAAACTGATACACTGCTCATTATTTGAAAACACACTTTTTGTTGTTGCTCGATGTGCAGGGTTTTTAAGTGCCATTGGTTTCCATGTTTTGCTGTAAATAATAATAATATGGGGGTGGAGTGGGTGGGGTCAGGTGGGAGTGGTCTGCTGTACATGGCATTATATTTCACAGTTTTGGACAGCATTTTATCTCAGTCTTAGTTTGATATTTCTTGTAAATTATACTTTATACTGGTAAATCAGAGAGAGAGAGAGAGTTTGTGAGTGTGTGCATGTGGGCTGGTGTATGTGTGTGTTAGTGCATGTGTGTGTGCATGCGTGCGAATGAAAGTCACAACAATGACGTGCTGGCTCTACTTGAAATGTGAGCATGGAGTTGCGCTAAATGAAAGCTGTGCACCTATTTTATGAAGGGTTTTCAGTGTAATTTTGTAACCAGTAAAAGGTGTTTGGACACAACTGAATGTAGTTTGTTTTTCATTCTCTCTGTTGTACGTGAACTGCATGTTCAACTGCTGTCCGGTTCTTTTCTTTCCTTTCCATGTTTAATGTGTGTTCGCTTGCAAGTAGAATCCATGCATTACTAGTAATGATTATTTTAACTATTTGTATCCATCCTTTTTCTGCCTGAATATTTCTGTCATGCTGAATGCTGAAGTGCTGATCACCAGTGTCCACTGTAGGTACTGTTAACAATTACGTTTTGCGAGAGTTAGCCCTTGGATTTTAATGTCACACGAAGGACACCATGTTGCCTCAGGACATTTTGCAAGAGGTTCACAGTGGATGTTGTTGACATTTTGATGGAAATTAATAGACGATGTTGATTATGATTAAGTGGAAAATGATTTGATTTATTATTAGCATGGAGACAGGCATGCCTCTTGCATTAAAAACAAAACAAAAAACAACAGACACAGTCCTTGAGATTTATTATTTTGTTTTCTAGTTCAGGAGGGTGGGGTATTTTTAATGAATGGGAATTTTTAATGAATGTTTATGTCACACTTGTTTGTTTAAGAAAGGTCTCTATGTTAGCACTGCTGAAACATAGTAATTTACTCCCTTGATCCTTGTTTATTTTTTTTAATCCTTGGTATTACACTTCTTTGTCTCCTTCGTGCTGACTCTTTGCTGTACCAATGGAGAAAGATTGCGTTTGAAAAAAATGTTTGCGTGGAACCTTGTGCATTTTTACGTTTTAAATTCTGTCACAGTTTTCTTGGACTTATGGGACCGTAATTTCAAACTTTGAACATATTGTCCTCCCATCTTTTGGTCACAATTTTTGCCCAACGAACCTTGGCGTTGAACCAGACAAGCAAGCAAAACCTTTGAAGATCGCATTGTTCCTAGCTTGTTGAACTGGTCCATCAAAGATGTGCCACTCTTGTCCATGACTGTATGTTGGCTGAATGTCATGGATGATAGCTTTCCCCCAATTAACAGATGATTTTCTTTAACCTGTTTTTATTCAGTTTTGATATTCACATGATTTTTAATAAAACAAATTTTACACATCATTAAAAATAAGGACATACTGGGGATTGGATTTGCTGATCAAACATAGCTGCCAGTTTTGGTATAAAAAAATATTCAAAAAAAGAAAAAGAAGAAAGAGAGAGAGGAAAAACAAAGCAAAGGAAGGGGGGGGGGAAAAACTGCTGAAAGAATGAAGAAGAAAGAACAAAAAACAAACACATACACAAACACACACACACACACACAAGCAACAACACCCCCCCCCCAAAAAAAGAAGCAACAACAACAAAACGTTGCAATGACAAATGCTTTGATAAAACCTGCTTTCACACAAGTGAACACGCAAACGGGGACGCCAGCCACCCATCATCTGTCTAAATAGTCCGAAACAGTTTTCATTGTGTCTGCTGCTAACCTGTGGGTATGCATCACACTTATCTGGTTCTCCGGGTCTGCTTGACATTTTCTTGGGAGTGCTCATCAGTGGTTGACCTGAAATCTTGGGGAGTGCTTGTGGCCAGTTCAGTTGATTACATTTTTGAGATGTTCTAGTCACTGTCTCTGTTTATAATTATGTTAACAAACCCCCCACCTTTGTAAGCGTTATAAGATAGTAATTAGCATAGAGGCTGTTTACAACTTCTCTCAAAAGATCCAGACTGCTGTTTCCTTTGCTGGTTTGTGGTAGATACGATATCTGGTGATGACTGACTGTCCCATCTGGGAGGGGCCAGTTTGACTGGCTACTGAAGTTCCGTGCGAGGACTCTTTTTGAATGTGCGAAAGGCATTTATCATGTGAGTGTTTGGTGTATAATTCTGCGTAAACATTTATGATCTGTGTTGACGTGTCTATGTCTTTTTGAAAGAATTGTTTACAAACACTTCATGTACAGTGGAACCCCTGATAAAGCCCCCCCCCCCCCCCCCCCCAAAAAAAAGAAGAAGAAGAAAATCAAGACATGGAGATGATCGTCTTTTGTGGTGGCTTCATTTTTGTGGAAACATGACGTGAAGGGTTGACAGAAAGGGCCGGGTCTTAAAAGAGTGATGGTATTTGGAGGGAAAATCATTTTCAATGAAATATTCTAGAGGAATTGTCATGAAGCCGGTCTTAGAACTGGGAGAGGTCTTGGAACTGGGAACTGGAAGAGGCCTTAGAATAGGGAGAGGTGTTAGAACTTGGAAGAGGTGTTAGAACTTGGAGAGGTCTTAGAACTGGGGAGATGCCTTAGAACTGGGGATAGGTCTTAGAACTGGGAAGAGGTCTTAGAACTGGGGAGAGGTCTTAGAACTGGGAAGAGGTCTTAGAACTGGGGAGAGGTCTTAGAACTGGGGAGATGCCTTAGAACTGGGGAGAGGTCTTGGAACTGGGAAGAGGTCTTAGAACTGGGGAGAGGTCTAAGAACTGGGGAGAGGTCTTAGAACTGGGGAGAGGTCTTAGAACTGGGGAGAGGCCTCAGTTGAGAAGAGGCCTCAGAACTGGGAAGAGGCCTCAGTTGAGAAGAGGCCTTAGAACTGGGAAGAGGTCTTGGAACTGGGAGAGGTCTTAGAACTGGTCTAGGTCTTAGAACTGGGAAATATCTTGGAACTGGGCTAGGTCTTAGTACTGGGAGAGGTCTTATAACTGAGAGAAGTCTTAGAACTAGGGACAGGTCTTAGAACCGGGAGAAGTCTTAGAACTGGAGACAGGTGTTGGAACTGGGAGAAGTCTTAGAACTGGGGACAAGTCTTAGAACTGGGAGAAGTCTTGGAACTGGGCTAGGTCTTAGAACTGGGGAGAGGTCTTAGAACTGGGGAGAGGTTTAGAACTGGAGACAGGTCTTAGAACGGGGGACAGGCCTTAGAACTGGGAGAAGTCTTAGAACTGGGGAGAGGCCTTAGAACTGGGAGAAGTCTTAGAGCTGGGGACAGATCTTAGAACTCTCTCGTGAGAGTCCGGTGTTCCTTGGTCAGGGGCTCCACTGTAGTTGTAACTGACTTTGTGCATATTAATGCTGTGTACAAATAAACAAAGAAAACTGCGTACGATTTATATTGCTGGTCCCAGCTGTAAGTTAGAAATCTATATTGTAATGAATATGAAATAAATATGGAAGATGTTTGCGTTCGTTTTGTGGCGTCTTTGATGAAGTTGTGAAATGTTGGAGGTGGATTTGAAAAGATGCTGTCTGGAGAAAAATGCAGCGCGAGTGCATCTGTTGCATGTGTAATCATGATTTTTATGGTCTGTGTTTTTCTCTCTGAAGTATGCAATCAGTTTAATTTTATTGATAGGTATAACAATAATAATAATTATAATAACTCTTAGATAGCGCTATACCCCGTAAACATTTACGAGCTCGCGGCGCAATACATTATCAACATCAAAATCCACTTCACAATCAAAAAAGTAAAAGTACTATAAATGCACACATCAATGTCAACATGACAAAAAGCCAGGGTGAAACATAAAAATCAAAAAGAAGAAGAAAAAGAAGAAAAAAGGAAAAAAAGAAGAAGCACAAGTACTGTAAATGCGTGCATCCTACTAAAGCATTTCACACACACACTATAATAAGCACAAGTACTATAAATACATACATCAATATCAACATGACAACCAGAAATGCACAAGTACTGTCATGACAATCAATCAGAAAAGCACAAGTACTGTCCTGACAATCAGAAAAGCACAAATACTGTCAATGCATACACCGACACTAAAGCATTTCACACTCAGCCACCTACTATATGATTACGCACACACACCCTCACACTCGTACCTCCTCACGCACACACGCGCGCGCGCGCGCACACACACACACACACCACCACACACACACACACGCCCGCACACATCCACAGTGTGACACACCACACACACACACAGTGTGACACATACCACACACACACACACACACACACACACAGCAGAACGGCAGGAGCAGGCTCTCCTGTTATTCACCATGTTAACATGAGTATGGCCGTTGTTTTGTTATTGTGTGTGTGTGTGTGTGTGTGTGTGTGTGTGTGTGTGGCGTTTGAGCACTAGATCTAATAAGCTAAATACCTTTTTTTTGATAACGTGCGTGTGCGCATGTACAAAACGAGGGCTGTCTCCAGGGAAAAAGACCAAAAATGCTGGAGCATATAAAATGGTTTTCCTAGAGGGGTGCAGAGAAAGAGAGAGAATGAATAAACTTTAGTCGACGAGGGTAGTGAATTAGAGTCGGTGTCAAGAACGTTTTACACACACACACACACACACACACACACACACACACACACACACACACACACACACACACACACACACACACACACACACACACACACACACACACACACACACACACACACACGCACGCACGCACGCACGCACGCGCGCGTGGATGTGACGTAAGGACTGGTAGTGTGTGGAGAACGACACATACAAATGTGGATGTAACGTGAGGACTGGTAGACTGTTGAGAACGGCACGCACGCACGCGCGCGCGCACGCACGCACGCACGCACGCACACACACACACACACACACACACACACACACACACACACACACACACACACACACACACACACACACACACGCACACACACACAAAAATGTGGATGTAACATGAGGACTGGTGGTGTGTGGAGAACGACACGCACGCACGCACGCACGCACGCACGCACGCACGCACGCACACACACACACACACACACACACACACACACACACAAGAGGCTGTATCGTGAGTAAAGTCCCCAAAGAGGAAGACGAAAATAGGAACTGTAGCAATGTATAAAAAGGCTTTCCCTGACCAAAAGAAGAGAAAAGTGAATGTAACGGGAGGACTGTCCCAAAGGAGAAAGACGAAAATAGAAAATGCGGTAATCTATTAAAAGGCTTTCCCAGACGGGAGCACACAGGCATCAGAGCTCAGGAGCCGTGTGAAAGTCGAGGTGACCGTCCTGGGCTCCCCGTCCTAATGAGCCTTATGGTTTCTGTGGACGTTAAGCAACACTGAACCATGCTTACGCATTGGTCACAGTTTGTCCCTAATATGCCAGCCGACATCCAAGGACATTAAGCTCTACATCATCATCGGGCGCACACAGAGACCGAGTGTATGTGTGTTGGTCTATAGCAGTGTCATGTAATTGTAACACGGAGATTGTCTCAACAAAACGACACTTAAACAACAGGTAAACGGTGAAAAACGATGAAAAATGAGACAGAAAGTTGTTTTTCTTGTTTTTTTTCTCCTCCACCGTTTAACTGTTGTTTAAGTGTCGTTTTGTAGCTTGATAAAGGGCATTACCCCGAAAATTCGTATGTTGTGTTTTGCCCTAATAGATAGTGTTCTTTTGAACGTTTAATGTGTTTGGATCTTGTTTTAGAACGCTAGCAGTCATTCTTGCTTCAGATTTTTTTAACTCTGACAATCTGCCTGGCAAAACACTTCTTATGGGTGACTTTAACTTTCCTCTTGAAAACGTAGAAAACAATAACTCCAGAAACCTACACGATATAAACATGTTTAACCTAACCCAGGCCGTTACAGCACCCCCTCACAACCAAAGCCATCTGCTTGACGTAGTGTTTTCCAAGCGAAGAGATAACATCCTCATTTCTACGAAACTACACCATACCGGACTATACATCTGACCACAAGCCATATTGTGCAAACTCGATGTATCTGTATCCGTACAAAAACATAGCTGAAACTTGCTCGCACCGATGCCTCAAAAAAGATTGACATTAGCGCCTTTAAACAAGATATCTCTCACGCTGTCTCACAAACCATTTCTGTCGACTACAATAATCATCTCAAACTCCAAGCACTGGTTTACGACATCCTTCCTTCAACCACTGCCGTATTTAGTTACGCCATAGGTCCCAGAAAACTGCCAGCTAACGAGCATTTTTTTGTTGGTGCTCAAACAGTAGTAAGTTTGTTACAAACAACTCAGATTATAGCAGACGTTTGTTATATAACTGACCATGTTGCTTACGCCAGCTCAGATAAAACCAAAATCGTTTGAATCGACACGGAACTTTTTTTTTTTTATTACCCAGGGTGGATGCGTCTCATGTTTACGTGCGTGCTTGGGCGCTGGGTTGCCTTCACATCAGTACCCGAACCTTTCGGAGCGCGCTGACCGCGTCGGTGGACAGCTGGCGGAGATAAAGAATGCCCCTTCAGCGGCGTAACTAAATCTGGCAGAGTTTGGAGGAAGGCACCGGAAAGCGGTGCTCTGAGTGTGTAACCATCTCGGTTCTGTCCTTGACAAGCACGCCCCTCTCCGCCGTCGCACAGTCCGTACGAGGAAGCCAACGCCCTGGTTCAGCAGTATCTCGGAGCAGTTCTGTGAGCTGAAACGGGAGCGTCGGCAGGTGGAGAGACGGTGGCTCGAATCTAAGCTCACCGTCCACAAACAAATCTATGACTCCATTAGACAGAAAATAACCAATCTTGTAGATAAAGCCAAACAATTAAGCCCGCTACTCTGCCAAGATTCAGTCTAGCACAACGTTCATACAGCTCTTTCAAAACTTCAACACCATTCTCAGCAGAAACATTTCTTTGCCTCTTCCTTCAACTCGATGCATACTGACGACCTCCCGAACGTCTTTTCTGATTATTTCACTGAGTGAATCCGGCGCATCAGAAAAGATTTCCTCCTCCGAACCCAGTGCTTGCCGTGATACCTCTCTTTCGCTGGAAATCCCTTGACTAACTTTTGAGTCTGTCACTGATGAATTTGTCTTTGAAATAATCAACAGTGCGCCCGCCAAGTCCCCCCCCCCCCCCCCAGGTTTCTCACTGAAGACGCATCCAAGACTCTTGTTACTTCCTATAATTATGCCCCCACGGCTTGACTACTGCAATTGTCTCCTTATGGGTACATCTAATTCTGTCATCCAACCTCTCCAGAAAATTCAGGTTTGCTGCAAGGGTCGTTCTCTTGGCACATCCCTGAATGTCTTTTGTCTGTTAAATGTGGAAATCCACTACGGGCGAATGTCGTAGAGGAAGCAGGATAAAGTTTTCATTTGTTTTCTTTTTCTTTTTTTAATCTGATTTGATTAATTCTGTCTAGCTACTTCGGAATATTACCGTCTTCGCCTAACACTAATTTTAAACTTTAGAAGAACGGGTGGCGCGCGAGTGTGGAAGGGGATTGTGACATTTATTTATCCTTTCTCCTGATATTGTGTTTAATTTTTCCTTGTAAAGCGTTTCGTGCTTCCGAAGAGTAGGTGCCGTAGAAAACTCCCGTTATTATTATTACAACAAGAGAAATAATTTAAATTAACTAAAAGACAAAATTATATATATATATATATATATATATATATATATATATATATATATATATATATATATATATATATATATATATATATATATTGGCATTTATACACGGATCCAGCGTCCGTTTTATTCTTGCACGAGGAAAACGGGTGAAGAATGTAGAAGAAGCTCCGTAAATGTATCGACTTTTTTTAAAGCGTCGGTCCAAAGTCGAAAGCGTTTCAGTAACGAAACAGGAAACTATGTACAAAACAGCAAAATACGCTTTCGCTTAAACAACAAGCGATGTCAAAGCCACGATGTGTAAAATAATAAAATACGCTTACGCTTAAACAACAAACGAGGTCAAAACCACGATGTATAAAATAACGAAACATGTCAAACGCTTACGCTTAAACAAAAACGATGTCTAAGAAACAAAGCAACAAACGACGTTTAAACAGGAAGACGACAATTCCTAGCTAAACTCGACTACACATTAAGAGACGAGTTATACAAAGGGTGGTGGTGGTGGTGGTGATGGTGGCTCCGCTTCCGGTTGTTATGAAACATGCATGTCGCCACTGAACGACCACGTGGCCATGGAAACCGCTTATATATATATATATATTATATATATATATATATATATATATATATATATATATATATATATATATATATAAACCACAGGCATTTGTAGACTGGAAGCTGATACTTCAATCGAGTGCCACAAGTCACAACATTCAGTTTCTTCGCTGACTGCCCCCTTTGAAAAAACAAACATTTGAATAGAATATACCTGTATCCAGGACTGTAAGTTTACAGTGGAGTATTGCAAGACTATGTTTCGTTGGGAAACTGAATTTTGTACACACAATAGCGTAGACAGCTGGTTCCGCGGCTGTGGCACTCTGTAGGCCAGAGGTATCAGAAGCTGTGGTACACCATAGCGCAGTGGTATAGAGGCCGTGGCACTCCATAGGCCACATGTACCAGAGGCTGTGGCACTCTGTAGGCCAGATGTACTAGAGGCTGTGGCACTCTAGCCCAGAGGTATCAGAAGCTGTGGTACACCATAGCGCAGTGGTATAGAGGCTGTGGCACTCTGTAGGCCAGAGGTATCAGAAACTGCAACACTCCATAGACCAGAGGTGTCAGAGGCTGTGGCACTCCATAGGCCAGAGGTCTCAGAGGCTGTTGAACTCTGTAGCACAGAGGTATCAAAGGCTGTGGCACTCCATAGGCTAGAGGTATCAAAGGCTGTGGCACTCTGTAGGCCAGAGGTATCAGAGGCTGTGGCACTCCAGAGGCGAGAGGTATCAGAGGCTGTTGAATTCTATAGTCCAGAGGTATCAGAGGCTGTTGAACTCTATAGGCCAGAGGTATCAGAGGCTGTGGCACTCTATAGCACAGAGGTATCAGAGGCTGTGGCACTCTGTAGGCCAGAGGTATCAGAAACTGCAACACTCCATAGACCAGAGGTGTCAGAGGCTGTGGCACTCCATAGGCCAGAGGTATCAGAGGCTGTGGCACTCCATAGGCCAAATGTAACAGAGGCTGTGGCACTCCATAGGCCAGAGGTATCAGAGGCTGTGGCACTCCATAGGCCAAATGTAACAGAGGCTGTGGCACTCCGTAGGCCAGAGGTATCAGAGGCTGTGGCACTCCATAGGCCAAACGTATCAGAGGCTGTATATTAAACGGGTACGAGAGGCTGTGGCACTCCGTAGCGTGACACAGACCATTGCGACGTAGGGAGGTCTATCTTTGCTTGACAAAGTCCTGTGGTGCAATCGAAGCGGATGCAGTGACCACCCAGACTACACACCATGGTGAGCATAAGACCACCGCGACGCTCGTTCGCTCCGCCCCGTCTTCAACTCCTCTGTACCTTCGTAACTGCGTACCAGCTTGCAACCAATAAGGTCTCCTTGACAGATGACTGACAACCTGTTGATGGGGCGTAGCAATTTTACTCGGCGCTTCCAGTGATATCCATCTTGATTACATTTCGTTTCCAACGATAGCTGTGTTCTGGTTTCGTGAACTTGTGTGTTTTAATCCATTCTCTCTACGAACCGTCTCCCTGTCACAACACATCAAGGGACGCCTCAGCTCAGTAGTCTCTGTTTCGTCCTGACCCTCTGGTTGTTCTCCTCTGACCGCAGCTGTGGGATTCGAACTCATTAAGCTCCCAGCCAGGAGACGGGAGACTTTTCGCCAACGACTTCTGCCCGCAGGGTGGAGTCGAAGACGCGCTCACCTGGTCTCGCATCACCTGACAGCAGCACCGTACCGCCTTGGACAGTGTCCTGCCCGGAGTCGTGAGCTTCCAGCGGCAGAAGGACGTTCGCTGGACACCCACTCGGTGCTGGTGTGCGCTTGGCCGGAGCCTCGAGTTTCTTTGAGGCCTGGTCACCAGTGGCGAGAGCTGACGAGTGGGTAGGGATTCAGATCGGCGGGTGCCCCCCCCCCTCCCCCGCCCCCCTTCCCAAACTCGCTCATGTCTGCAGCTGATGCTGTGCGCAAGCGTGACAGGGCCTTGTGCTCCACCGATCTGCACGAGACGCCAGCACGGGCAGCAGGGAGGTCCCCTGGGACTGCAGTGAACTTTCGTGGCAGCCGCTTTGCCTCCTTATCCGTTCCTCAGCTTGCTTCGTCCGTTTCTCTTATCGCTTCGTCAAATCCCCACTCGCTCCGTTAGATCATCACCTCACTTTGTCAGAAGCCCAGGTCGTCGCCCCAAATTCCCACCTCACTCCTTTAGAACCCCAGGTCGTCGCCCCAAATCCCCACCTCGCTCCTTTGGAACCCCAGGTCGTCGGCCAAAATTCCCACCTCGCTCCTTTAGAACCCCAGGTCGTTGGCCCTAATTCCCACCTCACTCCTTTGGAACCCCAGGTCGTCGGCCCTAATTCCCACCTCGCTCCTTTGGAACCCCAGGTCGTCGGCCCAAATTCCCACCTCGCTCCTTTGGAACCCCAAGTCGTCGGCCCAAATTCCCACCTCGCTCCTTTAAAACCCCAAGCCGTCGGCCCAAATCCCCACCTCGCTCCTTTAGAACCTCAGCTCGTCGCCCCAAATCCCCACCTCGCTCCTTTAAAACCCCAAGCCGTCGGCCCAAATCCCCACCTCGCTCCTTTAGAACCTCAGCTCGTCGCCCCAAATTCCCACCTCGCACCGTTAGATCATCATTTCACTCCGTTAGAAGCCCAGGTCGTCGCCCCAAATCCCCACCTCACTCCCTCAGATCATCACCTCGCTTCGTCAGAAGCCCAGGTCGTTCAATCAAAACCTCACCTCGCTGCAGTTTTGTCACATCGTCAGAGATCCAAATTATCGCGTCTGATCCTCATATCACTGTGTCAGATCACATGGCTGGCATGGCTGGCATGTCAGAACGTGAGAAATGTGCCTTCAACGGCAAGCAAGCGAAGCCTTGTGTCGGTTCGAACGTGTGGAGTATCCCGCAAGGGGAGAGCAGATGGGGTCCTAATCTGGCTGGCGACATGCTTCTGCCTTCAGAACTGCCCCAGTCCCTCTTGTTACCACAACTGGGCAACACAGGCGCGCGAGGGACTGAAGTAATCGGACTACAGTCACGTCCAAGAGCCCCTGCTATCGGATCTCTCTCCTCGGCCACATCCGGCAGTGATCGTGAAGGCTTTCGCGACTTTGACGACAGATGCTCCAGTTCTTCGGAGTCAGAGAACAGCTGTGCTATGTCGGCATCCGATGCGGATTCTGTCCGCAGCCGTTCCACTGATAACACGCCAACGACCACAACGCTGAAGGAGACGCCGACGACATTAGGCGGGGAAGCGGAAGACGTGGGGACGCAGAGAGCGGTTTCCAAGGGCGGCAATAGCGGGAAAAACGGCAAACCGCCCGTTTCCTTCATCGAGCTCATCTCCAAGGCCATCCTAAGCTCCCCGAACAACAGGATGATGCTTCACGAGATCTACCGCTACATCATGGCCCAACATCCTTATTACAACAACGACAAGAAGGCCTGGCGAAACTCGGTGCGACACAACCTCTCCCTGAACGAATGCTTCGAGAAGTTCAACCGCACCGAGAACGGCAAGGGCCACCTGTGGAGAATCCACCCCAACTGCATCGACGACTTCATGAGAGGGGACTTCAGACGGCGCCGTGCCCGACAACGGGCTCGAAACAAACCCGTCGCCTCCGCTCCCTCCGTCTTCGACCCGTTTTCTACTACCTTTAACAACGAGAGCTACGGCTACGTCGGTTCAAGCTACGGTGCAAGCTACAGCGGTGCTGGGTGGCCCGAGAGGCGTGACTCGGGGATGAAGATGGATATCGCGCTGACTCCACCGGTGGCCCTCAGGCAGATGGTTGGGGTGGACAGCCTGACGCACCTTCAGGCTGGCCGCGGTCCGGTGTTTACACGCCGGGACACGGCGACGAATGCCGCTTTCGGACCGCACACTGGCGTCAACGTGGTGGGCCGTGGTGGGCCACAGCCGGCCGCAGGGGCAGGCGCGGCTGACCGTGTCCAGGGTGACCTGGTCGCTGAAGGAGAGGTCCGCGGTGACGTGCCTCCTCTCATGTTCCCCAGCTCCTACCAGCCTCCTCGACCCCTGTCCGTGATGAGCTGCGGTTTCCTACCGTCAGCGCCCGTTCCTGCCCGTAGGCTACCGTACTGCCGAGCGACAGAGAGCCGATCTCAGCCGTTGCTGACTGCTCATCTACCCTGCTCTTCCTTCGCTCCTTTCCACGGTAGTTACTCGACCTTCCATACCTTCTCCACCACCTCCAGGACCCACAACGCCGCGGGTAGCAGCCCTTCTGCTTCTTCGACCTGGGGTGTGGCCTTCCAGCGTCCCGGCAGCGATACAACAACGAAGCACCCCGCCTCGACTTTCCTCCAGCCCACCAGCGTCTCTCCAACCCACGGCCTCAGCCCACCCGTACCCGGGCCTTTCAGCTCCAGTCCGCTCGAAACGTCCTCCACCTGCAACCACAGCCCTGCCTATTCGACCGTCAGCTGCCCACCCAGCGACTCTGCACAGGCTTCAGCCAGCTTCACAGTCCAGGGTAGCTATGACTGCAAGGGTAGGGATTCCGTCTACAGCGTAACTTGGCAAGAAGCTAACGTTGATCGTAGTTGCTATTACTAGCAGTGGTGTTCACCTTGGCTGCTGGGGAACCGAGTTTAGTTTAGCTTTACGTCCACAGAGACCGTAAGGACTATTAGGGACGGGGAGCCCAGGACGGCCGCCTCGACGTTCACACAGCTCCTGTGCTTTGAGACGGAGGACTCAACGCAACTTGAGCTTTATAGGCAGTTAAGCAGCCTCAGTACTTGTCTACCTCTCTGCACACTAATTATTTCACACTGATTGTCACACGAGCTTCTGCAGAACAACTCTGAAGTTCTGCACATGACCGTTTACTAGGTTTTCAGTGTAACAGCACAATCGTTACTGTAATGTTAACGTTTACCAGTTTTTCAGCGCAACAACACAATCATTGTTGAAATGTTAACGTTTACAAAGTCTTCAGCACAACGCGATCGTTATTGAAATATTAACCGTTACCAGGTTTTCAATGCAACAACACGATCGTTATTAAAAATGTTAACGTATACCAGGTTTTCAATGCAACAACACGATCGTTATTAAAAATGTTAACGTATACCAGGTTTTCAGTGCAACACGATTGTTATTCAAATGTTAACGTTTGCCAGGTTTTCAGTGGAACACAGTCGTTATTCAAATGTTAATATTTACCAAGTTTTCAGTGCAACAACACAATCGTTATTAAAATGTTATCGTTTACCAGGTTTTCAGTGGAACACAATCGTTATTCAAATGTTAACATTTATCAGGTTTTCGGTGCGGCACAGTCGTTATTCCAATGTTAACATTTGCCAGGTTTTCAGTGGAATACAGTCGTCATTTAAATGTTAACATTTATCAGTTTTTCAGTGCAATAACACAATCGTTATTCAAACGTTAACGTTTGCTAGGTTTTCAGTGGAACTCAATCGCTATTCAAATGTTAACGTTAAGCGGTTATTCAGTGGAACACAATTGTGGTTTCAACGTTAACGTTTACCAGGTTTTCAGTGGAACACAATCGTTATTCAAATGTTAATATTTGCCACGTTTTCGGCAAATCACATTGTTATTCAAATGTTAGCGTTTACTAGGTTTCCAATGCAAAACAATCGTTATCCAAATGTTTTGATACAACAGAGGGTTCCGCGATGAGTTCTAAGCCCCACATCTTTCCTCATTTTTTTTATTATTCTTTTTAAAAATCTCTAAGCCCTGCTTCTTTCCCCAAAAGCTCTCCATTTGACCACCATGTGGTACTGTGTTGACTGGTGGAATAGAGGGTTCCACATTGAAGTCTAACCCCCGCCTCTTTCCTCACAAGTTTCGATCTAACCACCGTGTGGTATTGCGCTAATTGGTGGAATAGAGGGTTCTGTGCTGAACTCTAAACCCTGCCTCTTTCTTCACAAGCTTCGATCTAACCACCGTGTGGTATTGCGCTAACTGGTGGAATAGAGGGTTTTGTGCTGAACTCTAAACCCCGCCTCTTTCCTCACAAGTTTCGATCTAACCACCGTGTGGTATTGCGCTAATTTGTGGAATAGAGGGTTCTGTGCTGAACTCTAAACCCTGCCTCTTTCCTCACAAGTTTCGATCTAACCACCGTGTGGTATTGCGCTAACTGGTGGAATAGAGGGTTTTGTGCTGAACTCTAAACCCCGCCTCTTTCCTCACAAGTTTCGATCTAACCACCGTGTGGTATTGCGCTAACTGGTGGAATAGAGGGTTTTGTGCTGAACTCTAAACCCTGCCTCTTTCCTCACAAATTTCGATCTAACCACCGTGTGGTATTGCGCTAACTGGTGGAATAGAGGGTTCTGTGCTGAACTCTAAATCCCGCCTCTTTCCTCACAAGTTTCGATCTAACCACCGTGTGGTATTGTGCTAACTGGTGGAATAGAGGGTTCTGTGCTGAACTCTAAATCCCGCCTCTTTCCTCACAAGCTTTCTGTCTGGCCACCATGTGGTACTGTGTTGACTGGTGGAATAGAGGGTTCTATGCTGAGCTTTGATACCTGCCTTTTTCCTCGCACGTTTTTGATTTTTCCTCACACGTTTTTGATTTTTCCTCACACGTTTTTGATCTGACCACCATGTAGTATTGCGTTGACCGGTGGAATCGAGGGTTCCGCGCTGAACTCTAACTCTCGCCTCTTTCCTCACAAGCTTCGATCTGACCACCGTGTGGTACCGCGTTGGCTGGCGGGATAGACGTTTCCATGCTGAGCTCTTGTACCTGCTTCTTTCCTCACAAGTTTCCGATCTGACCACCTTATGGTACTGTACTGACTGGTGGATTAAAGGGTCCGCGCTGAGCTCAAACCCACATCTTTCATCGCAAGCTTTTGATCTGACCACAGTGTGGTGTGAGCTGTGTTGACCGGTGGAATGGAGGGTTCTGTGATGAGCTTTAAGCCTGCCTCTCGCTTCACAAGCCTTTTGATCTGACCGCCATGTGGTACCGCGTTGGCTGATGGGATAGACGGTTCCGCGCTTGGCTCTCAGCCTCACCTCTTTCCCCACAAGCTTTTTGATCTGACCACTGTGTGGTACTGTACTGACTGGTGGATTAGAGGGTTCCACGATGTGCTCTAAGCCCCACCTCTTTCCCCACAAGCTTTTTGATCTGACCACCGTGTGGTACTGTACTGACTGGTGGATTAGAGGGTTCCACGATGTGCTCTAAGCCCCACCTCTTTCCCCACAAGCTTTTTGATCTGACCACCGTATGGTACTGTACTGACTGATGGAATAAAGGACTTTGCGCTGTGCTCTACGCCCCACCTAGGTAGGTAGTGTTGCTTAATGTCCTCAGATGTCAGCTGACATATTAGGGACAAGCTGAGACCAATGCCGAAGCATGGTTCAATATAGCTTTACGTCCACGGAAACCAGAAGGCTCGTTAGGACGGACAGCCTAGGACGGCCACCTTGACTCTCACACAGCTCCTGAACTATGAAAGCCCCACCTCTTTCCCCACAAGCTTTTGATCTGACCACCGTGTGGTACTGTACTGACTGGTGGAATAGAGGGTTCAGCACTGTGCTTTAAGCCCCGCCTCTTTCCCCACAAGCTTTTGATCTGACCACCGTGTGGTACTGTACTGACTGGTGGAATAGAGGGTTCCACGATGTGCTCTAAGCCCCGCCTCTTTCCCCACAAGCTTTTGATCTGACCACCGTGTGGTACTGTACTGACTGGTGGAATAGAGGGTTCCACGATGTGCTCTAAGCCCCGCCTCTTTCCCCACAAGCTTTTGATCTGACCACCGTGTGGTACTGTACTGACTGGTGGAATAGAGGGTTCAGCACTGTGCTTTAAGCCCCGCCTCTTTTTCTACAAGCTTTTGATCTGACCGCCGTGTGGTGTGTACTGTACTGCGTTGACTAGTGGAATAGGGTTCCGTGATGAGCTCTAAACCCCGCCTCTTTCCCCACAAGCTTTTGATCTGACCACCGTGTGGTACTGTACTGACTGGTGGAATAGAGGGTTCAGCACTGTGCTTTAAGCCCCGCCTCTTTTTCTACAAGCTTTTGATCTGACCGCCGTGTGGTGTGTACTGTACTGCGTTGACTAGTGGAATAGGGTTCCGTGATGAGCTCTAAACCCCGCCTCTTTCCTCACAAGCTTTCGTTAGTCATGTTGGTACAGGTGTTGATTGGTGGAATGTCTGGGGAGTCCGACTGAGCGTTCGAATGATAGTTATCTACCTTTTAGTCGCTGATGTTGCTCTCCTCCCACTGAACGTGCGTTGTTACTTATTTTGAAGGTCTCGTTCGGAATCAACCAGTCTCTTGTTTCGCTGCTGTGTTTCAGAAAACATGGCGGCCATTCCTCGATCGAACTTTCCGTGCGGAATATTTATTGTGACGTTCTGATTGGCTGAAGTGCGCGGGTGATTACCAGATCGGAGCCCTCTGTCTAGTTCATTCTGCTGACTGACCCTTTGTCCATTTTGTCAAACAGGTAAAGGAACTTAGGCCAGTGCCTCTGAAAACATGCCCACCCTTCTGAAGGAGTGGCCATTAAATGTACACAAACCCAAACGGTCAGCAAGTTTAAGTGGTAGGGAATGTGATATTTGCAGGGTATCATGCATTATTATTGGTATGAATGTCTTTGGTAGTTTAAGTTGTCAGAGCCTACATCTGTGTGCTTCTGGCGCTAAAAAACATGCAAATTCGTGTTTATACGCCCTATATAAATCTTCATTCAGTCATTAAAATACGACTAGTAAAAACCCTATATAAAGTACTGTGGCCACTTCTTCTACGGATATGTTTTACTTTTCGTCCATGCAAATAGCCTGCAGGCTTCAAAGTTTTTGTTTGAAATTGTTCGGCTATGGAATCTTCGGGCAGACTGAGACAGACAACGAATAATTTACTCCTTCCTGGCATCGCTTCATCGAGCCAGCAGACTGCTTTGTTAACTTGTCATTTTAAAGAGTAGAGACAGATAAGCATGCATTGTTTTCATGTGGCATCCGAGTGGTGTAACGTAGCTAAGTGCATGTTAAATAGAGCTAGCTCGTGAATATTGTTTCTATGGGCAAGATTTTGCACTTTACGAAAAATGCTTTTATTAATATGGGGCGTTTAGTCGGTAAAGGTTTTGTGTACGCCTGTTGATAATGATTCAAAGTATATTTGTACAGTATGTTGAAAAAGTCGCTACATTTTTCAGCATTAATTGAGCATAATGTTATTAAAACACACACACACACACACACACACACACACACACACACACACACACACACACACACACACACACACACACACACACACACACACACACACACACACACACACACACACACACACACACACACACACACACACACACTTTAGACTGAGACAGACAACGAAAAATTTACTCTCTCCTGGCATCGCTTCATCGAGCCAGCAGACTGCTTTGTTAACTTGTCATTTTAAAGAGTAGAGACAGATAAGCATGCATTGTTTTCATGTGGCATCCGAGTGGTGTAACGTAGCTAAGTGCATGTTAAATAGAGCTTATCGTGAATATTGTCTCTATGGGCAAGATTTTGCACTTTACGAAAAATGCTTTTATTAATATGGGGCGTTTAGTCGGTAAAGGTTTTGTGGACGCCTGTTGATAATGTTTCAAAGTATATTTGTACAGTCTGTTGAAAAAGTCGCTACATTTTTCAGCATTAATTGAGCATAATGTTATTAAAACAAAACAAAAAAAGCAAAAAACACAACAACAAACAAAACATCAACAACAGCAAAAAACTGCAGGCTTCAAGTGTAGCACCTGATGACGTCAAAGGCCACTGGAACTAAGCGATTCTGCTTCTTAATTTTTTCTTATATATATTTTTTTTTCTTTCTTTCTCCATTGGGTTATCTTCCGTTTGTTCGCTATTGGTACTTTCACGTAGAGATTATGTCGGACACACGAATCGAATCGCCTGAACAGCTATGCCGATTGAAAGGCCCAAACGTACTGCTTAACACGATCGAAATATCTTTGGGGGTCAAATGAGGACTTATTCTTCCTTAAAGTACCGGTAGCTGGTGTGCTGCGCCGCTGTGGAAGAATTTGCTCGGTCAGTAGAAATTTAGACCCACGAGCACATGTCTCTAAGGAAATAAAACAGCCGGTGTCTCATGCAGTATTGTGCAACTTTGTTATCTGTCGCTCGTACAAAATCTATGAACGGCGGTTGCTGTATGATTATGCCTGTAAGCAGTTGTGCAAACCTTCCTCGTCCGTACGTGCTTTAGTTTATTTTAGGGTTTGAAAGCTGCATGATCCAAACACATAAAAGGTTAAAAAAAAGCTTTAAAAAACGGTATTTATTACGACGCAACACAGCATGTGAATTTTCGGAGTAAGCCACTTTTTGAAGTTACAAAACGACACTTAAAAAACAGGTAAACGGCGAAAAACGAAATGTAGGAAGCATATCAATCTAGAGTATCCTACATCTCATTTTTCATCGTTTAACTGTTGTTTTGTAGCTGGAAAGGGAGCTTACCCCGAACATTCGCATGCTTTTTTCTTTCTTCCCCCCCGCCCCCCCCCCCCCCCCCCCCCTCACCTCCATAATATATAGCGTTCTTCTGAACCTTTTATGTGTTTACGCTAGCAGTGATTCTTGTTTCAGAGTTTTTGTTTTTTGTCGCTTTAAAACTCACATGGAGTACGTCGTGGGTGTTCACACACCCAAGGTTTTCATAATTATAGGTATTTGAGTATACAAACCTGCCCTACGTTGCGGGTGTGCCCATACCTATATACTTCTTTTATAGGTGTTTCAAAATAGCGTGGATGTAGTACGACGTATTACGTGTGAGAAAATTGCGGTGGGAGACATTGACTTCAAAATGCAATGGCTGCCCTACAAAACTCTGGCTGAGTAAGAAAAAGAAAAAGAGAAGAAAAAAAAAAGAAAAAAAGAGAGAGAGAGAGAGAGAAAAAAAGAAGACGAAACAATAGAGGATGGAAAGATGAAAATGATAATTTATTGAAAATTGTTAAGTAAGCGCATGTAAAATTATGTAAAATTACAATGTATGCTCTCTCTCTCTTACTCCCACCCGCAGTAGGGTACTGCGGACGCAGAAATCAAGGTACTTCTATCGAGAATCGAGAGCTGACAGATGTCCTCCCTTTAAAGTCTGGAGTAGGTCAGACTATACCATTACATGCTTCGCCTACTGCCGAGAATTTCTTCCTTTTCCTAACTGCTATCAGCCTGGTTCACTCACCTTCGTTTTGTTCAAATCCTCTCTCTAGTTTTGGCTATCGCAGTTTCCCTTGTGGGCTCACGGAATAAAAGAGTCACCCGGCTCATTGTCACGAACGAGTTAAGCAGGTTCCCGTGGTGAGTATCCCACAGTATATAAACAGGCACCAAAACATGTGTTATTGTGGATTGATAAATGGTTGGTTTTTGACGTTGTATCACAGTATATAAACAGGTACCAAAACATGTGCTATTGTGGATTGATAAATGGTTGGTTTTTGACGTTGTATCACAGAATATAAACAGGTACCAAAACATGTGCTATTGCGGATTGATAAATGGTTGGTTTTTGACGTTGTATCACAGAATATAAACAGGTACCAAAACATGTGCTATTGTGGATTGATAAATGGTTGGTTTTTGACGTTGTATCACAGAATATAAACAGGTACCAAAACATGTGCTATTGTGGATTGATAAATGGTTGGTTTTTGACGTTGTATCACAGATTATAAACAGGTACCAAAACATGTGCTATTGGGATTGATAAATGGTTGGTTTTTGACGTTGTATCACAGAATATAAACAGGTACCAAAACATGTGCTATTGTGGATTGATAAATGGTTGGTTTTTGACGTTGTATCACAGAATATAAACAGGCACCAAAACATGTGCTATTGCGGATTGATAAATGTTTGGTTTTTGACGTTGTATCACTGAAGTAGACAAACCTGTGATGTAGTGACTTGAGTTTCGAAGTGGCGTGAACGAATTTTGAAAGTATGATTCGTCCTGATGTGACCCTGTGCAGTTGGCTGAAGCGACATTAAAATCCAAGAACTCACTAACTCTCACTCTTTGTCTGCCCTTGTCTCGCGTGCTCGATCAATATTTCGGTATTTTTTGTTGGCTTTTGTCTATGTGTGTAACATAAAGGCACGCTGACTGTCTGTCTGTTTTATATAGTTTTGTGAATGTAGTAATTTTGTTTCGGTCTGTATGTGTACTGGTTGACTGGGCGTAAAACACCAATTTACCTACTGTATGTGTACCTACACAGATTTTAAATACACATCGTGCCAAAGATGAAAGTGCTGTGTGTGCAACACGGGCTGGCTACGGCACTTGTAGTTGCTGTGTGCCGGAAGTCCTGCTTTACCCATCGTCACTGCTACTGCTACTACTACTACTACTAATAACAGTGGGGTCTTAGAGCGCCTTTTTTCAAATGAGCATAGGCACGTACATTTCATACTCAAGTTAACAACAAACGACGTCAAAATACACAAACATCAAACATCCCGCCCAACACACACACACACACACACACACACACACACACACACACACACACACACACACACACACACACACACACACACACACACACACACACACACACACACACACACACACACACACACACACACACAGACATACACAGACATACACAGACAGACATACACAGACAGACAGACAGACGCGCGCGCGCACGCGCACACACACATACACTACCACACACACACACACACACACACACACACACACACACACACACACATACACTACACACACACACACCACACACACACACACACACACACACACACACACACACACACACACACACACACACACACACACTCACACACACACACACACACGCACACACACACACACCACACACACACACACACACACACACACACACACACACACACACACACACACACACACACACACACACACACACACACACACACAAAACAACAACAACAACAACCAACAAAACAAAACTCAACAACTAAAACAAACAACAACAACACAACATCAACAACAGCAACAACACAATACAACAACAAAACCAGCAGCGTGCTTTTGTTCCCAGCAGCGTGCTTTTGTTCACGTAATCAAACTGTCACCATCCAACCCGCGAAAACAAACTATGTAACCAGCCATCGTTGTCACTGACCCGGTCTCCAGCAACCATTGACAAGGGCCGTTTTCATCAGTCTGTTTATAAAGGACAGCACAATTGCCCTCAGTGGCCGCAAAGTAATCCGTTTGCGCAGAACGTTATTGCCTTCCTTTATGACTTGTTTTTATTCGAAAGCCTTATACCCAAATTGCTTCTGGCCATGTGCAGCTACACGCAAACACCCGCAGCTGATCTTCTATCTTTTCTTTCGCAACTATCGACCGCTGCTCGCTGTCACAATGACTACTAAACCTGACCAGCTCTGTAAAAAGCAGGGGACGGGGGTGGGGGTGGGGATTGAGAGGGGGTGGGGTGGTGGTGGTGGTGGGGGGGTGGGGGGTGCGGGGGTGGGGGGGGGGGGGGTGAGGGGCAAAAACATTAGCTTGAGCTTGTGAATTATATGGACCTTCCCCCCCCCCCCCTCCCCATCCCTAATGTGGCAGCATCCCTCCTCCTTCACCATCTACCCCTCCTTCATCGTGATCGACGCATTCTACCCTCCTCACCCTCTCGTCACTTCATGTCCACCCCGTACTCCTTTCCAACCCACCCGTCTCCTTCTTAACTGGGCGAACTGTTAAAATTCGTTTCTTAATTGAGGTCAGACGAACTTTTAATTTCCCGAACATGGTTCGTACAGTTCGACGAACTGTACTTCGTTTCTTAACTGGCTTATAATGAGGTGCAACCTTCGGTCCGAATTTGCAGCAGAAGCGCAGCTGACAGCATGATCCAAAATGTAGGCTAAAGTTAGGTCAATATACTTTAATCATCCCTCATAGGGTAATTAAACTAACTGCTAGATCAATCCCACAAGTCAAAATCCCACAAGTCAACAAACAGGCCAATTTCCTTCGAAGCGAGTGAAGTATCGACACCGTCGTCCATTTTTCTTTTTCTTTCTTCCTCATTTACAGGAGAGCTCTCTTTGCTCTCACCCAATCAGAGGCAAGGTTCGCCGAACTGGTCGAATATTCGGATTCAGATTCAGATTCTTTATTCACCAAGATTTAAAACAAGGAAACTGTCTCGAAAAGCGGTGTAAGCATAAGCAAACGACAACACTGACATACATCAATGCGCGCGCACGCACAGACAGACAGACACACAGACAGACAGACACACACACACACACACACACACACACACACACACACACACACACACACTCACACACACACTCACACTCACCACACACACACACCACACACACACTCACACACACACACACACACACACACACACACACAACACACACACACACACACACTCACACACACACACACCACACACTCACACACTCACACACACTCACACACACCACACACACACACACACAACACACACACACACACACACACACACACACCACACACACACACACACACACACACAACACACACACACACACACACACACACACACACACACACACACACACACACACACACACACATTCCCAGAATATGTTGAGCGAAGCTTCGTCGCAGTTCGTCGAATACCCTGAACTAGGTTCACGAAGCAAACGTTCGCCCAATTAAGAACCAACTATGTTCGCCGAACTTTTTCAAGGTTCGACGAATACCCCGAAATAGGTTCGCGAAGCAAAAGTTCTCCCAATTAAGAAAGGGCTTAAGAATGGGCTTTACAATCCACCCCGTCCTCCCTCGTCATCCACCCGTCCTTCCTTACAGCCCACCCCTCCTTATCACTAGTCCACTCTTCCTTCCTTACCATCCACCCTCTTCTCCCTCACCATCCACCCTCCCTTCCTTACCACCCACCCCTCCTTCTCACCATCCACTCCTCCTTCCTTCTCAGCCACCTTCTCCTCTCCCGTCATCCACCCTTGCTTCCTTACTATCCACCCCTCCTTCTCATCGTCCACTCTCCATCACCACTCACCCACTCTTCAACATCACCCCATCCCACTTCACGATCCACCCCTGCTCCCACGTCATCCACCCATTCCTCTCTCACCATCCATCCCCTCCCATCCTCCATCACCATCCACCCACTCCTCACCGTTCCCCCATCCCACTTCACGATCCACCCCGTCTCCCACGTCATCCATCCACTCCTCTCTTACTATCCACCTCCCTCACCACCCCCCACTCCTCACCACCACCCCATCCCACTTCACAATCCACCCCGTCTCCGACGTCATCCATCCACTCCTCTCTCACTATCCACATCCCTCACCATCCACCCACTCCACACCACCACCACTCCATCCCACTTCACGATCCACCCATCCATCCCACGTCACCCATCCACTCCTCTCTCACCATCCACCCCCTCCTCCATCACCATCACCCACTCCTCACCACCACCCATCCCACTTCACGATCCACCCATCTCTCCCACGTCATCCATCCACTCCTCTCTCACTATCCATCTCCCTCACCATCCACCCACTCCACACCACCACCCCATCCCTCTTCACGATCAACCCACCCCTCCCACGTCATCCATCCACTCCTCTCTCACCATCCACCCCCTCCTCCATCACCATCCACCCACTCCTCACCACCATCCCATCCAACTTCACAATCCATACCGTCTCCCACGTCATCCATCCACTCCTCTCTCACCAGCACCCCCCCTCCCTTCCTCCATCACAACCCATCCACTCCTCACCACCATCCCATCCCACTTCACCATCCATCCACTCCTCTCTCACTATCCACCTCCATCACCATCCACCCACTCTTCACCACCACCCATCCCACTTCACGATCCACCCCGTCTCCCACGTCATCCATCCACTCCTCTCTCACCACCCAGCCCCTCCCCTCCTTCATCACCATCCACCCACTCCTCACCACCACCCATCCCACTTCACGATCCACCCCGTCTCCCACGTCATCCATCCACTCCTCTCTCACCATCCACCCCGTACGTCATCTGTCCACTCCTACTTCACCTTGTAAATAATCTCCAGGTCTACATTGACGCTTCTCTGTCTGTGGCGAAGCACATTGACCACATCAGTCGTTCATCATATCCTGAGCATGAGATCAGAAGAATTACCTCTGTCTGCCGTATCCCGTCGACACAATCCCTAATGTTCAGCCGATGTGTTATTTTGTTCTCTGTCGGCTTCAACTCTTTGCTCTTTGACATCAGATATAGAGGCTGAACCCCCCCCCCCCCCCCCCCCCCCCAACAAACAAACAACAAAGAAAACCACGCAGTTTAAGTTGTTTTCCGCAAAGGCAGACACGAACACGGTAGACCACTTCTCAAAGCACTTCACTGGCTTCCAATCAAAGAAAGAATAATTTTCAAAAAAGCCACCTTAGCTTTCCGTTTCTTTGATGCTACTCCGACACCATATTTTTTTTTTCGCCGTCAGGCAAGATGGAAACTTAAGGGCTTTGGTTACCGATCGTTCTCTATGCAGGCTCCCCTTGTCGGGAACAATCTTCCTCTTCACATCGGACACTGCAGTCCTCTCCCACAGTTAAAGGTTCTCTTAATAAAACCTTTTCCTTTACTTCTTTGCTTAGTCATCATCCACCCCCTCCTTCACCATCCACCCCCTTCATCTTCACCCCTCCTCATTTACCTCCTCTCACCTTCTACCCTCATCCCTCACCATCCCCCCTTCTCCCCTCTCACCATCCATCCGTACTCCTTCACCATCCACCCGTACTCCCTCACCATCCACAATTCCTGCTTCACCATACACCCCCCTTCTTATTATCCACCCTCATCCTTCACCATTCCCAATTCCCCCCTCTATCACCATC
Source organism: Alviniconcha marisindica (assembly GCA_018857735.1). Classification (NCBI taxonomy): domain Eukaryota; kingdom Metazoa; phylum Mollusca; class Gastropoda; family Provannidae; genus Alviniconcha; species Alviniconcha marisindica. The sequence continues at coordinate 499,888 of JABMCL010001542.1, forward strand.
CACCCCTACTTCCTCATCATCTACCCGTACTCCATCACCTTCCACCCCGTAACCCATACTATCCACATCTACTCCCTCACCATCCACTCCTACTCCCTCACCATCCACCCCTACTCCCTCACCGTCCACCCCTACACACATACCATCCACATCTACTCACTCACCTTCCACTCCTACTCCCCCACCATCCACCCCTACTCCCTCACCATCCACCCCTACACCCATACCATCCACATCTACTTCCTCACCATCCACCCGTCCCTCATCATCCACCGCTCCTCACTCACCATCCACCCTCCCTCAACATCCACTCCTCCTCCCTCATCATCCACCGCTCCTCCCTTACCATCCACCCATACTCCCTCATTATCCATCCCTACTCCCTCTTCATCCACCACCCCCTCTCTCACCATCCACCCCACTCCCTCAACACCCACCCCACCTCCCTCACCGTCCACCTCTACTCCCTCAACAGCCACCCCTACTCTTTCACCATACACCCCCTCTCTCAACATCCATCCCCCTCTCTCATCATCCATCCCCCCTCTCTCCCCATCCACCCCCCCCTCACCATCCACTCCTACTCCCTCAACATCCGCCCCTCCCCTCTCTCATCATCGAACGCTCATCCCTCATCATCCACCACCCTTCACCATCCTCCCCCCTCTCACACCCACCCTCTCTCACCATTCACTCTTACTCGTACTCTCTCATCATCCACCCCCTCTCTCACCATCCACCGCCCCCCCCCCCCCCACTCAGTCTCACCACCCACCCCCTCCCTCATCATCTATCCCTCTCACTCACCATCCACCCTCCCTCTCGCCATTCCGCCCTCCGTCACCATCCACCGCCCCCATCTTGTCACCATCCACCCCTACTCCCACATCACCCACCCCTACTTCCTCGCCGTGGAGTATAAACGTCGACACAAAGACTTTCAAAACCTCAAGGTTCCAGACGAGATCAAAAGATCAAGAGATCAAGAGGAGGGAGGTGGAGCTGGACCTTCAAGTTAGCCCAGAAAAATCATGAGTAGGGAGGTGGAGCTGGGCTGCGAAAGTTGGACTTCTTTCGCTTCGAGTTTTTCCTCAACAGCAGTGCAACGGACATTGTTCTTGTGACTCTGCCCAAGCACGGCAGTTGAAACAGCAATTGCGCGGTTCACTAGTCGCTGGGCAATGGCGAGGGGATACCGCCTTAACACTGCCATTGTTCTGGCGGCGGTCCACGGTCTCTCCGGTCTTTTTCGGGCGGTATCTGCGGTCGAGCCTTCACTCTTTCGCCCCCTCCCCCCCCCCCTCCCCCCCCCCGTCCCCGTCCCTAATAAGCCATCTCGCTTCTGTGGACGTAAAGCAAAATGTACTCATACTACTACTACTTTCAAAACCTTATGTATTGACTGATTACATGTAAACTACGCCCCTCACGCTTGGGTGTATACGGAAACTGCCGGGGAACCATGCGGTTTCCGGGTTCACAGCCACGCGTCTTCGTTTCCCAAGAGGGCGTGGTAGGAAGGTAGTGTTGCTTAATGTCCTCAGATGTCAGTTGACATATTAGGGACAAGCTGAGACTAATGCCGAAGCATGGTTCAATATAGCTTTACGTCTACGGAAACCAGAAGGCTCGTTAGGACGGACAGCTCAGGACGGCCACCTCGACTCTCACACAGCTATGAGGGCGTGGAGCCAACAGGGATGACTTAATTATGCAACCTCGCGGCCGGAAGTTCGCCGCACGTGCAGACACACATCAAATCGCCCGGATGTAAACCATTGGTTTTGTGTTTGACCTACTGCTTTCTAAACCGGTTTGCTCTCGGTTTCTCACCCCCGGCCCTGCCTCTGGTATGGCGGCTTGCTAGAGTCAAAAGTATTGTAATTATGTGCGCATAATTGTAATTATATACTTCTGACGCAAGTAAGCCGTTGGAAGCAGCGCCGCCGAGAGGCACATAATTACAAGTATGTGGTCATAATTAAAATTATGCCTATGTACTTTTGACGCAAGTGAGCCGTTGGAACAGAGCGTCAAAAAACAAATTTCATAATTATGTAGAGATAAATAGTACTTCTGTGGAGATAATTAGCAGTTATGTACGTTTGACGCCTGCTGAGCCGTTGGGCGCATGTTTACAATGAGGCAGCAGCATTGACGATGCATGCGTCAAACGCCAATGAACGCGACTGTCTGATTCCTTTCATGTAGCTCCGAACGAGCCTCGATTCGCTGCACTCACTAAGTTTCCAGCTGCTGCAGTCGACCTTTGACAGACTCTGTCATGTGCACCTCTGCAGGATCGTCTGGCAATTTCCATGGAGAGCGTTTAGAATTAAATTTGATTCATAGATAAATAATTAAAGTATTTGTAAAGCGCAAAATCTTCTCGGTAGAGACTATACTAAACGTGCGCGCGCACACACACACACACACACACACACACCACACACAAAACACACACACACACACACACACACACACACACACACACACACACACAACACACCACACACACACACACACACCACACAACACACACACACACATAACACAACACACCACACACACACACCACACACCACACACTCCTCACACACACACACACACACA
>JABMCL010001542.1:510000-517500 GCA_018857735.1 Alviniconcha marisindica
CATTGTTGTTTGCTGTGTATGCCCATCTTGTTCTTTTTTTCTTCTCCTTTGTTGTTGTTGTTGTATGCAGACGTCAGCGGGGCCCCCAAGAAAGACTCATCTACGTGACGTCAAAGTCCAACAACCAATGGAGGTCAACTCAATACAAATCCAGCGTTGTTTGCTGTGTATGCCCACCAACGCAAGTAGGCAACAAAACCACCTTGTTCTTTTTTGTTTGTTTGTTTGTTCGTACGCAGACGTCAATGGGGTCACCACAAGAGACTCGTTCTTGTGACGTCAACGTTCAACCACCTATATGGGAGAAATACGTTGCTGACCAGGCCACCCATGATGCTGGAGCCGGGTGACAGTTTCTCGCTCACCTTCCGAGTGACCACCGACGCCCTGTTGCTGCTGCTTCAGATCATGCACCGGCAGAACCTGCGTTACAGCGTGCCCCTCGGCCCTGTGTCTGGCATCGACCTCACTCCCGCCCGCTACGTCGTCATGGGTCCTGGCGTCACTCTGAACTACGTCAACCTGGTCTCCGGCTGCCCGGGATAAGTGTCGATCTATGCCTGCTTAAACCGGCCTGCATTGACCGCTTTCACTGCGCGGCGATGTTGCTTGAAAACGACTAGTAAAAGTGCTGAATTTGAAATTCTTCAACCTCTCTCTCTTTGGCGTTAGTATGTGGGTGGATTTCCGTCGAAACGCAGAGTACTGAAAGTAGATTTGTCACAGGACCATCAGATATACTGTTTGCACACACACACACACACGCACGCACGCACACACGCACGCACGCACGCACGCACGCACGCACGCACGCACGCACGCACGCACGCACATGCACGCACACCACACACACACACACACACACACACACACACACACACACACGCACGCACACACACACACACACACACACACACACACACACACACACACACACACACACACACACACGTTTTGTAGCCCCATGCAAATTGCAGTTTGAATTATGCAGTTCATTTGTAGCAGCACATATGTTTTTTGCTGCAGTTTTGTCAGGGGACGATTGACTGCATGTTGCTGAAAATATGGTCATTGGCCAGAAACTGCAGATTAAAGAGAATAAACGCCAGCTTCTTCTTGCCTTTGGTTTGTGCGATGTGTCAGCAGTGTCTGTACACACATAGGCTTGTAATCACATGCATTACAACCATTCTACCATCATTGTTTGCACAGCGCAGTGAATTAACTTAAAGAATATGCGTACTTCTTTTGTTGTCTGTCTATCTTCTCAGTTGCACCGGAAGAATACAATTTTTGTTGAAAGCGCTCGTGTATTATCAAGTTGTGTCCTTGTTGTTGTTTTTTCGTCGTATTGGTGAGTACATTTCCCTAGATCTGTTCTATTTTGTCAACATCACCAGCAGTTGTTCACTAATTCCTCGAATATACTTACGTCAAATATTCTCATGAGGATTTATTAATATGTATGGTTCCTATTCATCCCCATGTACACATTAAATAAAAATCAGCTGCACTCAACCAGGTCATTCAAGGAGATTAAAATATCTGAGAATTCACGAGGGTCGTCAGTGCCATACATAATGAAACAATGTAAGGTAGGGCAGGCCCGGATAGCTCAGCTGGTAGAACGTCCGACTGAAAAGCCAGGCGCAATACTGACACGGGTTCGAGTCCCTAGTGCGACAAGGGATTTTTCTCCCAGAGTCAACCGCCTGTGCAGACTCTCTTACGGTGTCCGTACAGCCCCCGTGTGCATCAACATCTGTAAGCACGTTAAAAATCCCAAACACTGGCAGACAACCATTGCTTGGACACACGAAAATACTTCTCACACTGATAGGAATGGGTAGCGCTGCTCTTCAAGTGCGGCTGTTGCGTCAGTCTTACCCAGGTAAGGCGACACAAGTTTTCCGGCGCAAGGGACAAAGAAGTCCTTTTTTTTTTTCCTTTAAAATAATAATAATAATAATAATTGGGAAGTAGATTTAGACGAAGCATGCAAAGTTATACACTGTGATCTACCCCAGACAGAAAAGAAGAACCCTTCGATAGCTCTCAGTTCCAAATCCAGGAGACCTTAACTGCTGCATCCTCAATACTCTTGCGGGTGCCGCTGTGTCTTACGCAGGTGAGGCGACCTGAATTTCCCGCAAAGGAAAAAAGACAGAAAAAAGAAGAAGGTTGTTTGTTGTTTGGAACAAGAGCTTTAATTAGATCAGATGGCAAATGTGTGGTGGGTCGGTGTGGACAGGGGGTGGTGTGGGGGTGGGGGTGGGGGGTGGGGGGTGGGGGGGGGAGTGGGGGTGGGGGGTGCTTCATATAATGGTTTGCCTGACCCTTTGACACACTGGTGACGACGAGTCTCTGGTTGAGAGTTAGTTAGTAATTGAATTTTAACGCCTTGTCAACCGCTCCCCGGCATGGTCACTTCAGGACATTAGTTAAGACAGTATCTCGAAACATAGGGATTGAAGACAGTACACAACATGCCGCGAATCTTCGGGGTAAACCCCCTTTTCAAACGCCGGACGAAACAACAGTTACCCAACAAGCTTCTAATCTCTAGACAATGACGCACCACAACCGGAAGAGGATAAGTAGTCTACATTTTTATTTTTCACCATTTCTCGCGGGTTGTTTTGTAAGTCTCTTGGAAAGGCCGGGCTTATCCCGAAACTGACTCGCATGCTGTGTATTGTGGTATTAACTAAGCGTTCATTTTAACCGCCTTTCATGTGTTCGGATCTGGTCAGTTTTCGAACGCCGCTAGCAGTCATCCTTGTTTCACTGAGGTTTTTTGACAGGGACACAACCAGTCAGTGTCACAAACAATTCTTCTGCCGGACTGAACACAGCCGGTAGTTCACCCTCTTCCCAAGAACCGTGAGACACTGGAATGGCCGCCTTCCCCACGAGACACTTGAAGCCTCTGCCCTTTTCACAAGGCTTTTTCATTTTTAGCCCCCCCCCCCCCCCCCCCCCCCTCCGCCTCCGCCCTCTCCCCCAACCCCCGCCGCACCGCTACACTCCCTCAAGATGCTTTCTTTCTTCTCTCTAGTAATTCAAGCAACCCCCATAACTGAACGTGACACTAGTAATGGTCTACCCGTGTAGATTTTGAGTGTATGATGAAAGAAGAAGAATGAAATATAAACTTAACTGAAACCAGGGATTTTGTTTTAAAAATAGACTAGAATACAGTAGCCTACACTGTAATCCGTATTGAATACACTGAACACAGTACGTTGTAATTATTACTAAAAGAAGCTTTAGATCAGAGGAGTATATATATATATATATATATATATATATATATATATATATATATATATATATATATATATATATATATATATATATATATATATATATATTGCGATGTGCACGAATGAGAGCATGTTTTGACGTATCATCATTCCACCTTCAAAATGTCCTCTTTTTTTCTTCTCTTTTTTTTCTTTCCGGACCACCAACACAGCTCAGGGGAAACAATCGTCACAAAGCAACTTTTCGCTTGGGAAGTACTTTCCCTTGATTCGCCGTGTCGCCATTAAGTGGTGGAGAGTAATCCATGAACCGTCGCATTTTGAACCAGAGTCAGTTAAAAAAAGACTGGAAAAAAGACAGTACTACCAGAGCAGAACAGAGAGGTATTTGGGTATTGTGCTTGTTTTGTGCAGTTAGAAGGGATTATCGCAGTGGTAACGTTGGAAGTTGGCGCTCATCCATCATCTCACTTTCTAACTTGCCTACTCAGTACTTCACTACTTGGACGGTATCGAGTTTATCTGGATTCTGTTACAGCGTTAGTGATAAACTGCATTACTAGTTGAACATTGAAGATCTTGCTGCACGTAGGGGAATTGCACACACACACACACACACACACACACACACACACACACAGAGAGAGAGAGAGAGAGAGAGAGAGAGAGAGAGAGAGAGAGAGAGAGAGAGAGCTCATGTGTGTGTGTGTGTGTGTGCGTGCGCGCGCACATGAGAGAGAGAGAGAGGAGAGAGAGAGAGAGAGAGAGAGAGAGAGTTGGTGTGTATGTCCAAGTTCTTAGGGTTGACTGCAGGGCCAGTGACACAGAGTAACAAAAACATGTAGTAACTGTGAGGTGTACTGTCGGAAAGTGTTCTCAAACATGAGTGTTTATAAACTGAGCCATGTTTCAAATGACAAATTTAAAAGTCTGATTTACTTTGGTAGTTTTTTGTGTAATTTTATTTTTTAAATAATATGGATATAAAATACATTAATAGTAAATACGTGCTATAGTGCATTATTTCTGGCTTAAAGTGCTGTGTATTTAGAAAAAAAGAGCTAGTTATACTTACAGCAGCAGTACAACTACAAGAAACAAGCTGTAAATTAATTTAAACAACTATAAAAATGATAATGAAATCTGTATGGAATTTGAGACCGGTTTATGCTGTGAGAAACATGATCTATTTTCGGATTGAGTTTCTCAAGTTAATTTTTTACTGATTTACTGTTTTTGATTTGATTTTGACATGGCATGAAGGTCAGTGGTTAGCATGGTGACCCAGTGTTCAGTGAAATTAAATTTTGAAAACAAACAAACAAAAAGCTGTTCTGAATTTTTATTTGTGCTGTTAAGTGTTATAGTTACTATTTATGGCAGTTTGCGAACGCTGTGCAGGCTGATTGGTGATTTTATTGATTTGTGATTTAGTTTTTTGTTTTCAGCTGTGTTGACTGGTGATTTCACTGTGGCCATATATATATATATATATGTATATAAACTTTCTCAGCTGCAGTTGGATGGCAGCCTGGTTTGGCTGGTTCTAACCTGATGGCATCCCATGACCCACTGGTGGTGACGATGGTCAAGATTGAGAACAATGAGACACCAGACTCCCGGATGACAAAGAAGCATGTGTGGTGTAAGTATGACATTGGTTACGTATATATCTTTGTTTTGTGTGTGTGTGTGAGGGTTGGCGTTAACTGGTAATTTCCAGAATTTTACCATTTAAGATCAGCACATACCAGAAACAAAATCAGCAATCGGTCGTATGTACCAGCTGTTATTTTGCTTGACTGGTTCCCCCCAAAAGAGAGAGAGAGAGAAAGAAAAAAAAAAGTGCAGTAGAGAGAGACAGAGACGGAGAGTTCCTGGTTGTGTGTGTATGTGTGTGTGTGAGAGAGTTCCCGGTTGTGTGTGTATGTCTGTGTGTGTATGTGTGTGTGTGTGTGTGTGTGTGTGTGTGTGTGTGTGTTGCTAGATGGGGAAGGGAACAGGGTGTTTGCTAGTAGAGCTCTAGTAATAGTACTTCACACACAGTGTCTATCATAGATGGCAGTGTGTCTACAGTGATTGTATCACCAGTTTCCGTGAACCATTTTTGCTACCTTGTACAATTGTAGCTTGTAGATGTCACATTGGTCTGAAAAATGTCTAGCATGATCACTGTGCATGTGTGCAAACATGCTTGTGTGTGTGAGTGCCTGCAGGAGTGTGTGTGTGTGTGTGTGTGTGCGTGTGTGCGTGTGTGCATGCATGCATGCGTGCGTGCATGCGTGCGTGCGTGTGTGTGTGACTGGAGATTCTGTGAAAATGACAAGTAGAACTAGAAGACTTTTTGGGGTCATTGTTTTAAAATAGATGCTCATTGTTTGGTTCTTGATTTTTTTGTTTGTTGACAGCATGCAGCCTGGCATGTGGAGAAAATGCGTCCAGCACCAAGGAGGAAATGAAGTCAGACACGGGAGGGATTCTGGGCACTGGCTCCGGCACTGTGGTAAAACTGGAGGCTGGGGAAGAGGAAGATTGTAGTAGTCTGGTCTCTGACTTCAAGGCTGGTGCAACCCAGGGAATGGGTGGCAAAGCAGCTGCTGTCCGACGTCCAGGGCGAGAGGGTAGGGCAGAGACAGCGACCGAAGTTGAGTCTTTCACAAAATCCAACCGTCTGAGAGTACAGCTAGGAAAGCCCTCGGCACAGAGACCTTATAGGTGCAGCGAGTGTGATGCAGAATTCAAACACTTGAAACGTTTGGAGCGACACGTGCAAAAACACAAAGAACAAAGACCATTGAAGATGGAGGCAAGGATGGAAGATTGTTGCCCAGCCTCCAGCTTCAACGCTGATGCGATCCAAGGAGCAAGTCGGACTACAGGTTTCGCCAGTGAGGAAACAGCCAACGGAGATCCAGGACAACAGGGTAGTTTTGAATTAGAGACAGTCACCAAAACTGCCCCTTTAGAAGTACAGCCGGGAACGCCCTCAGTACAGAGCCCGTATATATGCAGTGATTGTGATGGTGTATTCAAACACTTGAGTCGCTTTCAAAGACATATCCGAAAACACACGGGGCAGAAACCCTATTCCTGCGGAGAATGTGACGCTGCGTTCAAGTACTCACACCATTTAGAAGAACACATGCTGAAACACACGGGACAGAGACCATTTTCATGCAAAGAGTGTGTTGCTGCCTTTACAAGTGCTGGTCATTTGAGGAGACACATGCGGACGCACACGGGACAGAGACCGTACTCATGTGAAGAGTGTGGTGCCACATTCTCACAGTCCAGTCATTTGAAAGACCACACACTGAAACACACAGGAGAGAGACCCTATTCCTGTGAAGAATGTGGAGCTACATTCAAACAGTCAGGCAAGCTGAAAATCCACATGCGACGACACACAGGGGAGAGACCCTACGCTTGTGATGAGTGTGATGCGAAATTCTCAGAGTCCAGTTCTTTAAAAGTTCACAAACGAAGGCACACGGGGCAAAAGCCATATGCCTGCAAGGTGTGCAAATCCTTGTTCAAACATTCCTCAAGTCTGAGATCTCACGTGGCGAAACACGTTGGACAGAAAGTACCAGCTCAGAGTTTGATGCAGCATTCCTACAGCCCAGGGAGTTGATGGGGCACATATGAAAACATGAGAGAGAGACCATGCAGATGTGATGGATGTGATACGTAGACCAGTTTACCCATACGATTTGGGTGCATTTTGTACGTTTAAATTTTCAGCATACAAAAATATAAAAATTCAAAAAGAATTCAAAAATAAATATGTTTTGCAGTTCATTTGTTTTTCAGTCCGGAATATGCTGAGTTCTGGGTTTTCAGTGGCACATGTGTAAGTCTCGCAATCTCTCGTTGCCATAGTGTTGGTTTCTGTGTTGCGCTTTGCATAGTCTCAGCAAGGAATTCTTGAGCAGTTCAAAGCGAGGCTTGTATTTCTGCTGCAAAGTACAAGCATTTGCCATTTTTGTGGAAGCCGTGTTGAAATTATTTTCAGATTATTTTCACTGAGAACAAAATGAAACAGAAAAGAACCGATGGAGAAAGTGTTGAAGCAGCGAGGGAACAAGCGTTCCTGTCAACATACAAATCTGAGCCCGGCATAGTGGAGTTTTCTGTTCCCAAATCTGCATACTGCCAGTATTGCCACTCCTGCCCCTGGACTGTGGCTAAAAATTAAAATACTCAAACTTGAATTTTTTGTTGTTGAATCTTG
>JABMCL010001542.1:530000-545000 GCA_018857735.1 Alviniconcha marisindica
TGATATAACCGTAATGGTTGACAGGGCGTAAAGTACGCAGTTACTTACTCTCCCTCCCTTTGTTACGGCAGCTGCAAAAAGCCAACGCAGGAGCACCAGCATAGAGAGATCCAGCCCATAACTATTACTCTCCCTTGCGAGAGAAGCTGAGGGAGATTTTACCGAGAGTTCAACGAGAGAGCGGAGAGAGCCAGCTAAGTGAAAAGTCAGGCAGAGCCTGCCAATAGCGTGCGCAGCGCGTGCGAGTGACAGCACTAAACATCCAGGGCGGTGTTTTTGTTTTGTTTGGGTTTGTGCTGAGAAAGTTGGGGTGCGATCACAAGCTGTGCCGCTCCCGTGGATTCGTTGTGGCTGTTGTGTGTGCGTTTCAATCAATCAGTTCGTCATTTCATTCATCGATGACAGCGTTTCGATTTTGACGACTGGAATAATTTAGTAGTGCTGTTTTTTGTTTTTTGTTTAGTTGTTAGGACGTTGAAGTTTTTTTGTTTTTGTTTGTTTTGTTTTTAAAGAACAGTTGTGATTTAATTGTTCTGGATTTTCTGTGGAATTGTAAGGACATTCAAGTTTTGTTTTGTTTTGTTTTTAAAGAACAGTTGTGATTTAATTGTTCTGGGTTTTCTGTGGAATTGTAAGGACATTCAAGTTTTGTTTTGTTTTGTTTTTAAAGAACAGTTGTGATTTAATTGTTCTGGGTTTTCTGTGGAATTGTAAGGACATTCAAGTTTTGTTTTGTTTTGTTTTTAAAGGATTAAATTTTTTTTTAAGGGCCGGGATTTAATTGTTCTGGGTTTTCTGTGGAATTGTAAGGACATTCAAGTTTTGTTTTGTTTTGTTTTTAAAGAACAGTTGTGATTTAATTGTTCTGGATTTTCTGTGGAATTGTTAGCTACCTTCAAGAACATTTTTAAAACCACAAGTGATCTGTTAATACTGAGTTTTTTTTGTTTTTTTGTTTTTTTGTTGGTGGGAACTGTGTTCAAGAAAGTTTTTTTTCTTTTTTTCTTTTTCAGAAAGTTTTCACGGTCAAGTTACTGACTTATTCCTACTTTTTGTGTGTGGAACGGTTTGCATGCAGTGTTCGGCAGGGACTTTTTAAGGACAAAAAATGGTTGACTTAGTCTGACATTGTGGAGATCCCAGCAGTTTTCAAAGTCTCTCCTGCAGACACAGAGGAATAGTCTTTGAAGAAATTCTTTTGCTCAAAGTGTTGAAGTTCTTTGGGTGTATAAAGCTGGATTTAGCATTTGCTATGCTGTGCTTGTGACGGGTTCGATGCGACCCAAGAGAATGGATATATTTCCTGATCGCAGCGGATCGCACGTGTACGGTAAGTGGACGCGATATTTTGTCGCTTTGGCTCTAAATTGTGAAATAGTTTCGTGTGCGATATGATGGTGTCTCAAGTGGATTAAAGTAAGATTTACAACTTCCTGCAACTGCTTTTGAGAAGGAAGGAAGGAAGGAAGGAAGGAAGGAAGGCAGGCAGGCAGGCAGGCAGGCAGGAAGGCAGGCAGGCAGGCAGGCAGGAAGGAAGGAAGGAAGGAAGGACGAAAGGATGGAAGGAAGGAAGGATAGGAGGAAGGAAGAGGAAGGAAGGAAGGAAGGAAGGAAGGAAGGAGTAGGAAGGAAGAGAAGGAAGGAAGGAAGAGAAGGAAGAGGATGGAAGGAAGGAAGGAAGGAAGAAGGAAGGATGGAAGGAAGGAAGGAAGGAGAAGGAGGAAGGAAAGAAGGAGGAAGGAAGGAAGAGGAGAAGGAAGGAAGAGAAAGAAGGAAGGATGGAAGGAAGGAAAAGGAAGAAGAAGAAGAGGAAGGAAGGAAGGAAAGAGAAGGATGGAGGAAGGAAGGAAGAAAGGAAGGAAGGAAGGATGGAAGGAAGGAAGGAAGGAAGGATAGAAGGAAGGAAAGAACCTGGATTTATAGACATGACGGTGCTATGAGGGCGATTGCTTTTGAGAGAGAGAGAGAGAGAGAGAGAGAGAGAGAGAGAGAGAGAGAGAGAGAGAGAGAGAGAGAGAGAGAGAGAGAGAGAGAGAGAGAGAGAGAGTGTGCCAAGGTTTAGGCTATGGTAAACTATAAACACAAATTGAGGACGCGCATTACTGTTCTCATATGCTGCCTGAATCGAATACGCGTTTAGGCCGTATGTTTTAATTTAGCTGGATCTCCCTTCCGTTTGCATATTAACTTTTTGCCGCCAGTACAGCTAGCCAATCAATATGAACCATCTGAAAAAATTAGGGAGTAGAATTGGAACAGCAGGGCAATCAGGCAAAGTTATTACACAGATCCACCCCAGGCGTAAAAAGAAAAACGGTCAATAGCTCATGATTTTGGTCTGGAAGACCCAGCGTTTTACGTCCGCTGTAGCCTAGCTATTACACGTAATGTCAACGAGAAGAAATCCGGAGGGAATCCGCCCTTGTACCAACGAGAGGAAATCCGGATGGAATCCGCCCTTGTACCAACGAGAGGAAATCCGGATGGAATCCGCCCTTGTACCAACGAGAGGAAATCCGGATGGAATCCGCCCTTCTACCAACGAGAGAAAATCCGGAGGGAGTCCGCCCTTGTACCAAAGAGAGAAATCCGGAGTGGAATCCGGGGCCCCCTTGTACCAACGAGAGGAAATCCGGAGGGAATCCGCCCTTGTACCAACGAGAGGAAATCCGGAGGGAATCCGCCCTTGTACCAACGAGAGGAAATCCGGAGGGAATCCGCTCTTGTACCAGTTTTGAGGGGTTGTCCGTTAGCATGAAAAGTGTCCCTCGTGATTAAACGTTCGCTTGCTCTGTACCGAAGAACGAGTGTGTTCCATAATTTAATGGGAACGTGCCAACCCGTGTGATTCTGCTTTATGCTCTGTTTTGAGTAAATCCTTTTGCACCTATTTTTGAGAACAAGAAGAAGACAGAGAAGAAGAAGAAGAAGAAGAAGAAGAAGAAGAAGAAGAAGAAGAAGAGTAAAGAAGAAGGGTAAAAAATAAGCTGGAAAAAATATGGAAGAAGAAAAAAAAGAATAAGCATAAAAAAGACGACGACGACGACAACGACGACGACGACGACGAAGAAGACGACGACGACGACGACGACGGCGGCGGCGATGACGACGACGACGGCGAAGAAGAAGAAGAAGAAGGGGAAAGAAATCTTATTTTTTCCTAAGAAAACGGGGGGTAGGGGGAGAAAGCGGAGGTGGGGGGTGGGGAGAAAGCGGAGGGAGGTGGGGGGGTGGGGTGGGGAAGAAAGGAAGAAAAAAAGAAAAAAGAAAAATAACAGGACGACGACAAGAAGAAGATGTGTTCCGGACAAACTGCGAGAAAAACAGACGGGGCTAAAAGCGCCTCAAGGAAGAAGATGGGCGCAAACTCGAGAGAGACTTGATATTTTAACAGCCATGAAACTATGTTAGGCCAGGGTTACTGTAGAGTAGTGTCTCTGGTCAGGCGAAGTAAATGTCATCAACTGACGAGAATAGTCCCCTATTTTTGTTGTTGATTTTTTGGGGGACCGGTTTTTTTTTTTTTTTTTTTTAGTGTCACATACAAATATAAAGCATTACAATCGTTATCTAATTTTGGATACACCACGAAGACGACTAAAGCTTCCTTTGGAAATGACTTTTTGGAGTTATGATTGTTTTTGGAGTATGATTGTTTTTGAATATTTTAGTATAACATCCTTTTATAAGCATTTGTACATTTTAGTATAACATGCTTTTATAAGCATTATTATCGTTATCTAATTTTGGATACACCACAAAGACAACTAAGCTTCCTTTAAAATGACCTTTTTTGGAGTTACTGTCTGTATGATCTTGTTTTAGTATGACATAATTTTATTGTATAATCTAATTTTGGATACACCAGAAAGACGAGTACAGCTTCTTTTAAAATGGCTTTTTTTGGAGCTACTGTATGCACTGATATTTTTTCTTCTCGGTCTGACATGCTTTAATAAGTATTATATAATCATTACCTAATTATCGATACACCCCGGAGACGACTACAGCTTCCTTTGAAACGATCTTTTTTGAGCTGCTGTCTTTTGACTATACTGCTAAATTTGATCCCAGCACATAAAAGATGAAAAAGAACGATATTTATTAGGTCGAAACACAACATGCGAATTTTCAGGGTAATCACCTTTATCAACAGTTAAACGTTAAAACAACGAGATGTAGAACTTAACTAGGACACTTACCTGCTTTTGGTTGAACTGTTTCGTTTTCGTGTCCAGTACTTGGGAGAATCCAAGGTAAATTATGAGTGTATATGTTTCTACGTTCAGAGAACGGATATGTGGCAACACTCCGAAGCCATCACGCTTGTTTAGGTGTTAGCTAAATGCGGTCACACAAAGAAGATTCTGATCTCCTTTGGTTCTTGTCATGGGTTCAGATTTGTTTTGTTTTTAATACGGCTTGTTTCCATTGCGACGCAAATACAAATACAAAAGAACTTTATTATTCATAATAAATGCATAAAATAAAAAAGTTGCCTTTTGGATCACTCGAATTCCACACCAAAAAGGACGAGTAGATAGTTCCACCCGACAAAGGCAAGAGTATACAGATAAAACAGCGTAAAACGTAGTAAAACATCATAAAACGTCGCTTCTGAGATCGAGTAAATGTATAGAAATTACTCATATTCCTTCCTATCGTCCACCGCTTTTACATTCACAGCCAAAACAACACCCACACCCCCACAAACACGGTCACAGCTTCTTCTTCATCGTTGTGTTTTTTGGCTCTCGTCCTTCCTATGATCATGCTCTCCTTCCTCCTCCTCCTCGTCCTTAGCATCCCCATCTTCTACTTTCCCTCTCGTCCTCCTCTTTTCCTTCTTCTTCTTCTTTCTCTCCTCTAGTTCGTCTTGTTTGTTGTAGAGCAATAACGTTGTTGATGATGACATGAATTTCATCACTGATGCGTTTGCTGTGTTTGTAATTTATTAGGACAAAACACAACATGCGAATTTTCGGGGTAATCCCCTTTATGAAGCTACAAAACGACACTTAAACAACAGCTAAACTGAAAAACGACGAAAAAAGAGATGGAGAGCTAATTAAAGCCACTTATCTGTTTTTGGTTCAGCTATGTTGTTTTCGTGTCCATTGCCACTCATTCTTGTAGGCATTCTTGTTTCAGGTTTTTGTTCTTGTTATTGTTGCCATTATGATTACCATTCTTATTCTTGTTATTCTTCGTATAGCAATAATATTATTGATTTTAGTATTAACTACCCATGGATGCGTTCGCTGTTCTTGCTTTTGTTGTTATTATCCCTACCAGCTGAAATGCTTCTTTTGCTTTTGTTTTGAACAGTTTGGTGATCCTGGATTTTAAGCACATGCGAACACTTCACCCACCTGACTCTTGTGAATAATGTCATCGGACCATCTGAAACAAATCTACAAAATGACGTGCTGAGACCGATCGTATTATTAATACACTTGTTGGATACCGTCAGAACAAACATTTTGTTTAAAATTATGAAGCCAAGTTAAAAACGTGGAAGGCCTCTTTAATAATCTAGTATGGCGGCTTCTGTCACGTGGTTTAATTGACCTTTCGCGCCCCTCTGACTGACAGATGTGTTTTAGCCAGTCAGCGCCTTCGTAACAAACACACCTCCCCGGACACTATGCCCGCGGGCTGTCCGAGGACCATTGTCATGTAAACAAAGCACGTGTCCGTGTTGTTTTCGGAAACAGTGATCAAGTGCCTGGGGTCTGTACAGTTGGAAGGGTGAGTTCGAACACAGGTTGTGCTGTTTACTACGCTTGTCTAAGTGGGTGGAGCTGTCTGGCTGAAAGCGAGAGTTCGAACACAGGTTGTGCTGTTTACTACGCTTGTCTAAGTGAGCGCAGCTGTCTGACTAACAGCGAGAGGTCAACTGTTTTTTGTGTGTGTGGAGGATGCATTGAGTCAGTTCCCGATGTCCTGCTTCAAGCCGGGAGGACTGACGCTATGTAAGACGAGATCCAAACACACACACGATTGAAAAGAACGCTAATTTTAATAGGACAATACAAAACAGTCGGAAATTTCGGTGTAAGCCCCTTTTTCAGGGCAACAAAACGACGGTTAAACGGTGACAAACGAAAATACTGTACCTGTCCCGTTGCGGGTTTTTGATGAATGCCTGGAGTGTGCGGAAGAATGTTGGCACAGTCAAGGCTACGTAAGACGACGTATCTTTTCACGAGCTCATTTTAGGGATTCAATTTAAAACGATATCTTAAATTCCCTAGCGGAAAGATCCAGATACATGCAAACCTGAACACGTACGCCTGTTTAACCCAGCAGTTCTTGAGCAAAACTCGAGAAGAGTAAAACGGTTAGCGTTCGACGGCGACGTATTGGGGATTATTTGTTTGTTCGCTGTGGAGCTTTCAGGATTCCGCTAGTGCTACGCCTGGGGCAAGCGATGGAGTGGAACGCCACCAAAGACCTCAACCAAGGCGTGCTCCAGGAAGTAGTTGTGGAAGGGCTCGTGGGACAGGTGGACACGGGCACGATGCTGGGTGGGAGCAACAGCTCCACCAGCGGGCTCCTGCCCCAAGAAATGACGTTCTCGGAGGACACCCTCGTGTCCGTCATCACCTACCCTTGTCTCTTCGTCGTGGCCGTCGCCGGCAACCTCACCGTCTTCATCACCCTCCTCCGGACCAAGGGGTTCAAATCCCGCGTCAACGTCTTCATCATGCACCTGGCCATCGCAGACCTGATCGTGGCCTTCATCTTCATGCCGCTGGAGACCATCTGGCACGCCACGGTGTCCTGGGACGCCGGGGACGTCGCCTGCCGGATCTGCATGTTCTTCAGGGCCTTCGGCTTCTACCTGTCCTCCTTCCTCCTGGTGACCATCTCGCTGGACCGCTACATCTCCATCGTCCACCCGCTGGCCAGGTACAGCTCCAGGCGCAGGACCAAGTGGATGCTAGGATCTGCCTGGGTCCTCAGTTTCCTCTGCAGTCTACCTCAGGTAGGAACTGTATTATGTCTTCTTCTTTTTCATCATCATCATCATCATCATCATCATCATCATCATCATCATCATCATGTTCTTGTTCTTGTTGTTCTTCTTCGGCGTCCCAGCATTGTCCTCAGACGTCTAGCTTTTTGCTGGCAAGTAAGGATGAATGTGTTTGTCTGCAGCAGGTCCTCTTTGGATCCCCAGAGCTTTTCTGCAAGTGTGGCTCCTTGTGGCCAATGCTTCCTCGTGCTGGGGGCAGAACTGCAGAACATGCTCTGTGGTTTGTGGACCTGTCTCTCACGGACAGTAGACTGTGTGTAACAGACCAAGGTGATACAGACGGACACGCAGTCGCCTGTGACCAGTAGGCCTGTCTCACACGGGCAGTCGCTTGGGTGTGAGAGCTTTAAACCATGGCGATACCTTTGGGCACGCAGGCGGCAGTGGCCAGTCCGTATTCGGAAGGTGGTGATCTGCTGTGTTGTTGTGTTTACGGGTCCGGAGGGCTCTCTCCGAGTCTCTGTTTCCCGTGCAGTCTGCTACATATTGGAACTATAATACGCTTGTGTCTGACTATATCGTGGAATCAGAAGGATGTTGCCGAACTCTGAGTCTTCAGCTTCTTCCGCAGTGTGCAGATTGGTTAGTTAGTAACTGGATTTTAACGTCTCGTCAACTGCACAGGGTCACATTAGGACAAGCAGTGTGCAGATTGGTTGGTAATCGGACTTTGACGACCTGTCAACCGCGCAGGTCACCTCAGGACAAACAGTGTGCCGATTGGTTAGTTAGTTAGTAATTAAATTTTAACATCCTGTCAACCGCCCAGGGTCGCCTCAATACAAGCAATGTGCCGATTAGTTAGTCAGTTAATAATAAACAAGCAATGTATCGAAGGTAGGGACTGGATGCCTGCGTGTGACGCTATCGCAGGGTCAGGCAAATACCGTAAGGTCCGGTCTGAATCGTTAACTTCCTATTCTGCAGTCTCCGCCTGGTAGCAACTGCGTCCGACACTATGTCAGGGTCAGGGAAATAACCAACGATTCCGTCTGGATCGCTAACTTCCTATTCTGCGGTCTTCGCCCGCCACGAAATGCGTCTGACGCTATCTTACCACAGGGAGGATGCTGGGGGGGGGTGGGGGGGTGGGGGGGAGGGGGGGGGGGGGGGGGGGGGGGGGTGGTGTCTGAGCTCATCCTGAGCTTCCCTGTTTGGATCGCCGTCTGCATCTGCACGCGTTGATGTTTATCTCGGTATGATTTGTGTCTGACGCCACCACCTCGGACACCACTTACCTCTTGGGAAATTAAGCGTCCCGTGCTTGACGTTGGAAGGTGTTCCGCATCGGGGCAATAAGCTATACCTCCCCGCGAGGCCTGCAAAACAGCCCCTGACCCGTCGCCTACACCAACACCCAGCCACCCGCCCACACAGTAGGGTGAAATACGTGTGTCTGTGCCTGGGGATTGCTTTTGATACTGCTGTAAGAGAGAGAGAGAGAGAGAGAGAGAGAGAGAGAGAGAGAGAGAGAGAGAGAGAGAGAGAGAGAGAGAGAGAGAGAGAGAGAGACACACACACACACACACACACACACACACACACACACACACACACACACTCACATACAGACACAGAGAGACAGACAGACAGACACACACACACAGTCACACGCACGCAGGCACGCACACTCGAACTCGAAAACTTTAATACTCAAGGATAGTAGCGTTAGGTCCATTTGGACCTATCCAACAGCCAGTCCTTGCTATACTACAAACACAAATAAACACGAGAGAGAGAGAGAGAGAGAGAGAGAGAGAGAGAGAGAGAGAGAGAGAGAGAGAGAGAGAGAGAGAGAGAGAGAGAGAGAGAGAGAGAGAGAGCACAAGTTGTTCTTGTCTCGTGTGGTACTTCTTGTTTTTATTTGTTTGTCGTCGTTGTTGTTGTTCTTGTCTCGTCTGGTACTTCTTGTTCTTATTTGTTTGTCGTCGTTGTTCTTCATCTCTTCGCCTTGATGTAACGATCATGGTTGACTGTCTATCTCTTTATCCATCTTCAGTGTCCTGTAGTTTTACCCATTAGTTTGGGCAACATTCTTAAAAAAATGGTGGTGAGTAAAAACAACAACAATTAGAATAAGATTTGTTTTTATCCTGGATGTTTAAAGGAGGGTTATTTTTTTTTATAGCACACACACACACACACACACACACACACACACACACACACACACACACACACACACACACACACACACACACACACACACACACACACAAAAACCCCGCCGAAAACAGCAACAACAAACAAACAAACAAACAAACAAATAAACAACAACAACAACAAAACCAGCTGGCAATGTGATTCAGTTTGGTTGGACGTCCCCCCTGCCTATCTGCCTCTGTATCTTCCATCTTCTTTTCTCATTTGTTAATGCAGTTCCGTAGTCGTAACAGCGTTGCACATCAACAATTTATCCCACTTTAACAGCCGTCGCCTGCAGACACCGATCCCCCATCCCCCCCCCCCCCCCCCCCATAACAACCGGCCGTTGTGTCAGTGGCAATCAGCTATTCTCCTTCTCAGTTACCAGTCCCAAGTGACGAGCATGCGACGTACGAATCGCGCGAGTGTGTACGAGTATGTATGCGTGTGCGCGTCTGCAAACTGTGTGTGTGTGTGTGTGTGTGTGTGTGTGTGTGTGTGTGTGTGTGTGTGTGTGTGTGTGTGTGTGTGCGTGTGTGCGTGTGTGCGTGCGTGTGTGTGTGTGAGGGAGGGAGAGAGAGAGAGAGAGAGAGAGAGAGAGAGAGAGAGAGAGAGAGAGAGAGAGAGAGAGAGAGAGAGAGATCTGATTGAGTGAACTTTATTTCTCAACGGTGAAGATATTAGCACAAAGGCCGACTCACATATCTGCCGTTGCTACAGTACTACTAATAACCAAAAAAAACATTGACAAATACAGCTACGAGAGAGAGAGACAGAGAAGAGAGCAGAGAGAGAGAGAGAGAGAGAGAGAGAGAGAGAGAGAGAGAAGAGAGAGAGAGAGAGAGAGAGAGAGACAGACAGACAGACAGACAGACAGACAGACAGACAGACAGACAGACAGAATTTGACCAGGATGTGAAAGAGCTAAAAAGGGGTTGTTGGGTGCAATTAAGGATGTTAAACGAATCAAGTCCAATTGCTGATGATGCATATATTTATGCAAATTCCATCTCTGGCACATCCCCTCATTATTTTTCTGATCTCCTTAACCTGACATTCCAACCAGATAATTACGATCCGCATCCGACACCCGTACCTTTAACATCTCTCGTATCAACACAAAAACATTTTCCCTCGTCACATTAGTAATTTGCTTTTAATGTCCTGTCAAACCTACGTCACGTGCATATTTTGAATTTAAGTGGAAGCGTAGAAAAACAACAGTAACAACTAAAAACAGCAACAACAAAAAAACGAACAAAAAACCCAACAACATCAACAACAACAACTACAACTACAACAAGAAAACAAAGCAAAACAACAAGAAGCGGGAAAAACGGATTGTTGAGATATTCCTAAATTTAGGCCCGGAAGGCCTTCAGCAGAGGAAGATCGGAACAGCTCTAAACCGAGAGCAGAGAGGTTAGGAAAGATCTGATCCTGATGAGGACAATTATTAAGTCGTTTGGCCGAGGTAGGACACGTGTTTCGCTACCTGAGTAACTCGTTCGTGACCGCCAGCACATAACGGTGCGAGGATATCGGCCCAGTATTAACGAAAGAACACCAGCGAGTAATTGGTAGACTCCGTCAGCATGGGAGAATACTCTCATAACACTTTGAATTCATAGTTCAGGAGCTGTGTGAGAGTCGAGGTGGCCGTCCTGGGCTGTCCGTCCTAACGAGCCTTCTGGTTTCCGTGGACGTAAAGCTATATTGAACCATGCTTCGGCATTGGTCCCAGCTTGTCCCTAATATGTCAACCGACATCTGAGGACATTAAGCATCACTTCATCATCATCAACACTTTGAATAGCTCAAGATAATGAAGACGATTTTTCCCTGCCTGTACAGAAACGAGGGTAGCAGCACGATCTGAAACAGAACGAGGCCCAGAGTGCTCGTGCAGAATTATCACAAGAGTTAATTAGAGCTCGAAAGACGTCACACAAGCATAAAAAAACAGAGACCTGAGTCGCCTATGGTAACTCACCTGGCATGCGAGCGGTAGCCTCACAGCATACTCTGGCAGTGACCGACAACACGGTCGATGACAACCGAAGGTTACATTATTGAAAAGCTGGGTGCGGGTGACCAGGTGATCAGTCGGTGCTCACGGTCTTCGACATGGAAACAACTGCACGTGCAACACGGGGAGGCTAAAGCAGACAGTGCCTAAAGACGAGGGTCGAATCTGTATTTATTTATGTGTATTCACGAGTTTCCTGACCCATGTCATTGAATAAAGAATTGCCTTGAACGATGGGTTGAGCGAGGCTTTTTTGGGGTTCTACAAGCAATATATCCGGAAAAAATAGTCAAGCGAGAAAGCGTAAAGATCTAAACACATAAAAGGTTAAAACGAACGTTGTTTATTAGAACAAAACACAAAAACACATTCGGGGTAATCCCCTTTATCAAGCTACAAAACGACACCAAAGCAACACTTAAACGGTGAAAAATGAGATGCAGATCTAGGACACTTATCTATATTTATTTGAGCTAGCTATGTTATTTTCGTGTCCAGTGCTTGGAAGAATGTTGGCATGACAATGACGTGTAATAGGTGTGATGTAATGAATATTATATGACGTAAAACGTAAATGGCACAGAAGAGTGACAGAGGAAGTTGAGAGAGAAGAGAGAGAGAGAGAGAGAGAGAGAGAGAGAGAGAGAGAGAGAGAGAGAGAGAGAGAGAGAGAGAGAGAGAGAGAGAGAGAGAGAGAGATGAGCTGAGCTTTGGAACAGCAAACGTGAAACAAGTCGTGGGCGATACCGGTCTCTCTTGCTGTGTCCTTGATTATACACGTGACGTATGCATCTCTGGAACTTTATGAACTATTACTACCATTACTGCTAGGCCTACCGCTACTAGACATTTCTAATAAAGCGCCATTCATTCTCTAACCCGAGTTAAAATGATTGCACTGTACAGACAACTCAGATTACATTTACATACAACTCCACAACCAAAATCGAAAGTATAGAAATCTACGATAAATACATCGCCTAACATACAAGAACTATATACGGTTATATACACGCACATATACATACACATGTAACTGTTTGTTGTGTTGCAGATTGAAGTTAGTTCTTGGATTTTAATATCGCCGTGACCCACATGAGTAGCCTACTGTCTTCATTAAAAAAAAATTATATGAACACTCGTTGAGCGTCTCATCCTAAGCGCTTCGCGATGGCAACTGTAGCGCTGTTCTCTGCATCCGAGCAGACCCACTGCGCTCTAGTCGTATGCCACTCTGAATCAGTAACTGTAGCTTTACACAGCGCGTTTTCAATATCCACTAAAGTGCTTACTCCGCTGTTTGGTTGTTACATGGCTGGTACCACATGAAACTGCTGTCGTCTCGGCGCGGCAAGTTCTGTGTACACCATAAAACCATGCACCGGTTTACAACGTTACTTTATTGGAGGCCACATACGTAGGGTGCATGCGTATTTAGCTGTAACCTGTCACTACCACTTTTGGCAGAATGACCGGAATCTTTTACGTGCTACTGCGGTAACGCGGGGGTGGAACGGATACCGAAATGAGTCAGCACAAAAAGTAGGCCACGGAGAAGAAAAAATTCTCCCGCCGCTCCTGCCGGGACTCGAACCGAATCCTTCAAATCACGAGTCCGTCGCTCTACCACTGAGCTAGCCCCGCTCTCCGTTGTGTGGTTTTCATGCCAAACTACTATTTGTACCATTATCGTAATTATCACTAAGCTGATGATGAAGCATTGACCACTCTCTTATTCACTTCCGCACTTTGCAATGTCGTTTATTCTGGACAAGCAAACCAAAGAACATTTATTGATATGTTTTCCTTTCACTTTTGGCCTGAAGATTACCATAATTATTAAATATGTGCGCTTTGCGTTGCCTTTCATCACGTAGCCTGCTATATATAATTTTTTCAGTGTATCGCCGTTTTCCAGTTCAGACTATAACATTCTGATCTCTTCAGCCTGTATCAGCCCTGTGTGTGTGTGTGTGTGTGTGTGTGTGTGTGAGAGAGAGAGAGAGAGAGAGAGAGAGAGAGAGAGAGAGAGAGAGAGAGAGAGAGAGAGAGAGAGAGAGAGAGAGAGAGAGAGAGTCAATGTATATATATGTTTGATTTTTGCTTTGTTTGATTTTTATACATATACAGACACACACCCACACCCTCTCCTCCGCCTCCCATCATGTCCTTTGTAAAGTGGTAATTTAAAAAAAAAAATGCCCTTTAGAAATTATCTTTAGTGCTGTTGTTGTTATTATTATACAGGCCTAGTTGTTTTCTTCGTCGTCGGTCGCGATTTGACTCTGCTGTGGTAACCGGTACTCGGCCCTCACATGTAGGCTTATGGGAGAGGTAGCATTAGACACGAAGAGTGATGCTGTCTCTGTCTCCCCTCTCCTCCCGCCCCCCTCCACCCCCCTCTCTTTTCGTCCTGAAGTGATCCTGGGCGGTCGACGGGACGTAATCCCAAACGTTGTTTCCCAGTTGGTGAGAAAATGTCTTGATGACTTCCGGATGCAGTGATGTTTTTCGCGACATGCAGACAAGAGAGAGAGAGAGAGAGAGAGAGAGAGAGAGAGAGAGAGAGAGAGAGAGAGAGAGAGAGAGAGAGAGAGAGAGAGAGAGAGAGAACTCGAACTCGAACTCGAAAACTTTGTTTTCCAAGGATTGTAGTTTAGGTTCATTTGACCTGTCTAACAACTAGTCCTTGCTAAACTACTGAATAAGTGAAACATGGAAAACAATTATATGAAAACAAAAAACAAAACAAACAACAACAAAACTTTACAAACTCGATTAATATTTAAACATGATAAACAATATACAAACAAATAAAATATAACACTACTCCTATTAATAGTAATAAACATACAGGAACAGCAAAATCAGTGAAAATACTTTGAGAGAGCGAGAGAACTCGAACTCGAACTCGAAAACTTTATTTTCCAAGGATTGTAGTTTAGGTTCATTTAGACCTGTCTAACAACTAGTCCTTGCTAAGCTGTCGAATAAGTGAAAACTGGAGAAACAATTATATAAAAATAAAAATAAAATGTTTACAAACTGGATTAATATTTAAACAGGATAAACAATATATAAACAAATAAAATATAATACTACCACTATTAATAGTAATAAACATACAGGAACAGCAAAATCATTGAAAATACTTTGAAATGACAATGAATAAATAAGATGTATACATAGAAAAAATGGTGTTGACGTATCTCGCAATTATTTGTAAATCACTAAAACATAACATGGTTCAGTGGTACGTGGGGGAGGGGGAGGGGGGAGAAGAAGAAGGAAAAAAATAAATGTTGATCAGATCATAAATCACAGTAGGCAATGCTGCATTCACTCACACACAGACACACAGACACACACACACACACACACACTCTGCGCGGTAGCAACAGTAAATCACTTTTCAGTGATGTGATAAACGATGATACCGGCATCTGTATAGCAAGCACTGGTCTACAGAGTAAAATGAGGGGGTTGGGGGGGAGGGTAATAGCTGTCTTATACGGTTGTGTTAAGGTGCTCACGGAGGTTTCTCTTGAAGGAGCTGAGTGAGTGACATGATCTGAGGTGCACTGGAAGACTATTCCAAAACAGGGCACCAGAAAAGGCCACGCTTGTTTTGAATAAATCTATTCTTGGCTTTGGTAACTGAAGGTAGTTGTTTCTGGAGCTAGAGTGGGCAGCTTTGTACAAGCTAGATATGTACACTGGCGCACTGTTGGTAAGTGCCCTATACATAAAAACACCCTTGTTGTAGTCCAGTTGTTTGTGAAGG
>JABMCL010001542.1:550000-552500 GCA_018857735.1 Alviniconcha marisindica
AGTGTCAGTGAAGTACGGAACAGGGATAGTGGTAAAGCGCCGGACTCGTGATCGAAAGGTCGCGGGTTCGAGTTCCGGAAGGAACGGTGGGAGAATTTTCTTCTGCAGGACCAATGTTCTGTGTTGACTGTTATTTTGGTATCCGTTCCACCCCCGTGTTACCACAGTAGCATGTAAAATATCCCGGTCATTCTACCCAAAGTGCAGGTTGCAGGTTAACAGCTAAACACACATGCACCCTACGTATATGGTTTTGAATGAAGTGACACTGCAAACTTGAGCCTGGTTGTAATGTGCACACTGAACGTGCGCAGAGACGGCAGCAGTTTCACGTGGCACCAACCATGTAACACCTAAGTAGCATGCGCTGTAAGTACACCAATTCGGTGGATATTCAGAAACATTAGATTTAAGCTACAGTCACTCATTCAGATTCGCAGTCGACAAGAGTGCAGCGAGTGTGCTCGAGAGCAGAGGACAATGCTCTGTATAAAAGCGATCAGTAATAACAAAAAAACAAAAAAACAGAGTAGAATATACAATATAATCCACTTTTGGCTCCTCCTGATGGTGATCAATTTGGATCCGGTGGCGCAAAAATGTTTGAACAGTAGGAGGGATTTGGGAACTTTTGCGTCAGACAGGAAGACTGATGATCAGGCCTTTAGGTCAGAAGGTTCGGGATTGATGAGTATAACATTGTTTTGGTAGGTGCGATGATTTTCATTTAGTCATCAAGGCTAAAAGATTGTTTAATTAAGTGTGTTATGAGTTGTAGTTGTTGGTTAGAAGTAATTGAATCGTGTGTTGTTGTTAAATGTTGTTTAGTTAAATTCATGTTTGAATTCATTTGCAGTGTGTGTGTGTGTGTGTGTGTGTGTGTGTGTGTGTGTGTGTGTGTGTGTGTGTGTGTGTGTGTGTGTGTGTGTGTGTGCATATAATACTTTATATAAATTGTTTTGATGAGCGCTCAGAGCGTTGATGACCACATTTATGTACATTATTATTATTATTATTAAGTTGTGTATTGTTAAAGAGTGAAGAAGAAGAAGAAGAAGAAGAAGAAAGAAGAAGAAGAAGAAGAAGAAGAAGAAGTAAGGAAACAGTAAGAAAGCAACTCTCGTCGGATGCTCATCTGTGACGCAGGCACCGTTTATAGAACAGTAGATCGTGGGAAGGAACTGTTCCTTATTTCGACATCCGTTCCACCCGTGTGTTACCGCAGTAGCACTTAAAAGATCCCTTTCATTCTGCCAAAAGTGCAGGTGGCAGGTTACAGCTAAACACGCATGCATCATCATCATCATCATCATCATCATCATCATCATCATCATCATCATCATCAACAACAACTAGTCTGAGGGCAAACGGGTAGATAAGCTGCGCAAGAAGAGCCATCCATCATACATGCGCAGCGAGCATGTATGATGTATGATACTTGATCAGTGTCATGCACATTCGAATTCATTGCGGTGTGTGTGTGTGTGTGTGTGTGTGTGTGTGTGTGTGTGTGTGTGTGTGTGTGTGTGTGTGTGTGTGTGTGTGTGTGTGTGTGTGTGTGTGTGTGTGGTTGGGGGCTGGGGGGGTGCGTGTGTGTATGTGTGTGTGGAGAGTGTGTGTGTGTGTGTGCGTGTGTGTGGGTGCGCGCGCGCGCGTGTGTATGTATGTGTGAAGAGAGAGAGAGAGAGAGAGAGAGAGAGAGAGAGAGAGAGAGAGAGAGAGAGAGAGAGAGAGAGAGAGAGAGAGAGAGAGTGTGTGTTTCCGTATAACACTTTATGCAAACAGTTTTTGATAGGACTGTGCTCTGCCTGTGTATAGAATATCATATTTAGATTAATATATATTATGGGAGCGCTCAGGGCATCGATAAGCGCGCGATAAATGTATGTTATCATTATTACTCTGCAAAGTACCGGAAAAAAAAAACGACTAAGGACCACGAGAGGAACACGACCAGAAAGGAAAAGCACCGGTCACTAAAACGGTGTGCGATTAAACCCTCGTTTCGTGTCAGCCTTGCACCTGCTAGTAGCCCAGGCTAAGCCACAGTGATGCGCTCCGTAATTACTTCAGGCGAACCATTACGGTTGGTAAAGCAGTAAAGTGTAGGGCTCTTCAGATGCTGTCCCACCCACTGGTCGTCTGACAAGACGAAAATGGTCAAATAATCTTTCTGCAGAGGGCAGGAGAGCGAGCGCCCAGCGCCACCGGAACAGCGGAGCTCCCACTCCGAGCACTGGTTTACGACATCCGTCCTCCAACCGCTGCCATAATTAGTAACGCCACAGGTCTCCTGAAACTGTCAGCTAACGGGCAGGCTTTCCAAACACATAAAAGGTTTAAAAGAAAGCTGTTAGGACAACACACACACACACACACACGCACACGCACACACACGCACACACACACACACACGCACGCACGCACGCACGCACGCACACGCACACATACACGCACACGCACACGCACGCGCACGCGCGCGCGCTCGCACACACACACA
>JABMCL010001542.1:572500-575000 GCA_018857735.1 Alviniconcha marisindica
TTGGCAAATGACGAATTTATCAACATATATTTGACGATGGCTGTCTTCAGATCAGCGGGATACAGCCAGCAGCCAGCAGCAACTGGTTTGTTGATAATGTTTGTGATGGTCAGCAAGAGGATGTCAAAGGTTTCGTAGTGAGCTGGGTTTTGAATCAGCGGGATACAGCCAGCAGCAACTGCTGTGTTGATAATGTTTGTGATGGTCAGCAAGAGGATGTCAAAAGTTTCGTAGTGAACTGGGTTTTGAATTTAGACAGAATGGGGAGATTTCGTAGACTGGCAGGCAGATTCTGATTTGAGTGCTGAATTAGACTGTATGATCGTCATGCATTCCATCACTCAGCACAGTAACACATGGTGGTCAGACTCAAATGCTATGAGCTCAGAGCAGGACCCTCGTATTGACGTTACGAGCAAATGATATGACTCA
Source organism: Alviniconcha marisindica (assembly GCA_018857735.1). Taxonomy (NCBI): domain Eukaryota; kingdom Metazoa; phylum Mollusca; class Gastropoda; family Provannidae; genus Alviniconcha; species Alviniconcha marisindica. The sequence continues at coordinate 572,933 of JABMCL010001542.1, forward strand.
TCGCCGCTTTGAATCCTATCTATCGACACCATTACAAAGGCCGCAATGCTGCAAGCTTTGTTTTAATACTTCATTAATCCCTTGTGGGAATCTTGGGCCGCCTTACCGCGAAAGCATCGCTGTTAACCCATTTCTACCAATACGTGTGTAGCAGGATTTTCTATCGCAGATATTGATGCATGCGATTGCAAACGGGGGCTGTAAGAACACCGTAAGAGAGTCTGCACTGAAAGTTAACTATGGGAAGGGGAAAAAAACACCACAAAAACACCCAACTAACCAACCAACCAAACAAGAAGAACAAGGCTTCATCAACAAACAAACAAACAACACCGACAACACAAAAACACAAAACCGTACCGCATCGGATATTTGAACCTCCGTCAATATTGCGCCCGCCGGTTCGGTCCGACTCTACCAGCTGAACTGTTCCTCCAGCTTTGAAGTCTGGTGCCAAAGGGTGCACGCGTATTATTATCCTTCTGTCTTCTCTTTCTTCATCTCTCTGCATTTACGAACCGTCTGGCTGTCTCCGATTTCAAAAGAGAAGCTGCTCAAAATTCCAAAAAAAGAAACCTGAAATCTTTCGGGGAACGTTCCCGCAGTTTCATGGCACCGTCTGTTTGCAACTCGGTGCCGGCCACTCTCAGAAATTCGCCAACATTGTCCAAGTTGAAATCCCACCTCATACCCTTCCTGTTTGCCCCCCCCCCCCCCCCCCACACACACACACACAGACACACGCGAGTAATGTGAAATAAGACTGACAAACTAAGACATAATCATTTCTTTGCTAAAGAGTGAGGATCTTTTTGATCGTTCCACAATTTTTCTACCGCAGATATTGATGCATACGATTGCAAACGGAGGCTGTAAGAACACCACAATTTTTCACAATTTTTCACACCAAACATCTAGCCTGATAGTACTGATACGGTAACTCTCACCTGCGTGTAAATACAAGGTACATAAACTCTGCCAGGGGTACATCGTGTGTAAATACAAGGTACATAAACTCCACCAGAGGTACATCGGGTGTAAATACAAGGTACATAAACTCCACCAGAGGTACATCGGGTGTAAATACAAGGTACATAAACTCCACCAGAGGTACATCGGGTGTAAATACAAGGTACATAAACTCCACCAGAGGTACATCGCGTGTAAATACAAGGCACATAAACTCCACCAGAGGTACATCCTCAAATGTAGAGGATGTACCGCTGGTGGAGTTTATGTATCTTGTATTTACACGCATGCCAGGTGAGAGTTACCGTAAGCAACTCAGGCCTTTGTTGTTGTACTTGTGTTACGTATTTCGAGCGCTAATTAACTCCCTTGTGCGTTGATTCTGCGCGAGCGCTCTGGGCCTCGTTCTGTTTCAGATATTGTCTGTACCAGGTCCTCATCAGAATCCCAAACCATTCTGCAAGCGTGGCTCGCTCTGGGCCTCATTCTGTTTCAGATATTGTCTGTACCAGGTCCTTATCAGAATCCCAAATCATTCTGCAAGCGTGGCTCCTTTGGGCCCAGTACTATTTCCGTGCTTCCTTGTGTAGGCGGCACGACTGCAGAACTTGCTCTGGGGTTTGTGGACCTGTCTCGCATGGGCGGGCAGATGGGCACGCTGTCGGCAGCGGCCAGTCCGTAGTCTGGAGAAGGTGGTCTGTTGTTGACGCTGCCGTGTTTTATCTGGTGGTCAGATGGAGGGCTATGCCGGCTGGGTTGTCCATTCTGTCTTACGGTGCCGCTTGATAAAGGCCTTGGGCCTCTTTGAAGGAGAAATTCAAACACACGAAATGATAGAAAGAACGCTTATTTAATATGACACCACACAACATTCGAATTTTCGGGGAAAGTCCCTTTGCCATCCAACAGAACAACACTTAAACAACAATTAAACGGTGAAAAGTTAGATGCAGGCTACCTATCTGCTTGTGTGGTAGTGGCGTCTTTGTAAGTGTATACAAGACTTTCTTTCATGTACTGGACACAAAGAGCAAAACAAAACAAAAAACAAAAATCAACAACAACAAGAACAACACCCCCCAAAAAAACAGAGAGAGAG
>JABMCL010001542.1:585000-590000 GCA_018857735.1 Alviniconcha marisindica
GTTTATAGAGAGACTTAAGCCGCCAGAATGTGCACGCTAGCTAGGCGATTATGTGCAACTTTAGAGAGAGACTTATGCCGCCCGAATGTGCCCGCTACCTAGGCAATTGTGCTCATTTCCAGAGAGAGACCATACCGCCCGAAAGTGCCCGCTGCCTAGGCAGTTGTGCTCATTCCAGAGAGAGACCATACCGCCCGAATGTGCCCGCTGCCTAGGCAGTTGTGCTCATTCCAGAGAGAGACCATACCGCCCGAATGTGCCCGCTGCCTAGGCAGTTGTGCTCATTCCAGAGAGAGACCATACCGCCCGAATGTGCCCGCTACCTAGGCAGTTGTGCTCATCTCCAGAGAGAGACCATACCGCCCGAATGTGCCCGCTACCTAGGCAGTTGTGCTCATTCCAGAGAGAGACCATACCGCCCGAATGTGCCCGCTACCTAGGCAGTTGTGCTCATTCCAGAGAGAGACCATACCGCCCGAATGTGCCCGCTACCTAGGCAGTTGTGCTCATTCCAGAGAGAGACCATACCGCCCGAATGTGCCCGCTACCTAGGCAGTTGTGCTCATCTCCAGAGAGAGACCATACCGCCCGAATGTGCCCGCTACCTAGGCAGTTGTGCTCATCTCCAGAGAGAGACCATACCGCCCGAATGTGCCCGCTACCTAGGCAGTTGTGCTCATCTCCAGAGAGAGACCATACCGCCCGGGTCTCACGGGTGCGCATGCCGTCAGGGGGAAAAGCGTCTGGCTGCGTGACGATCAAAAACAAAATCGTACCTTTCCAGGTTCAGTTCTCTTGGCTATAGTCATTCCTATGTTGATACGCTCCTGTTTTCAGGAGCTTTTGATAGGATTGACTGCACCTAGCATGATGAACCCAACCCGACCTGGCAAGGGCCTTACGCTTCCAAAGCAGGCTGTCTGTGAAGGGAATCGTTTTCTTCTTCTTTCTTTTTCATTTCAGTGTATAGGGCCTGTCAGCAGCTCTTATGGGGTATCGTTTACGCTATAGTTGTAAAAGCACACAACGTGCTGGATGTAGTTTTTCATCAAAAACAGTACGTTACTCTCTGGTGCAGCTTGATCTAGTTCTTTCGTTTTTTAGGAGTTTTTTTTCAGTCATTTTCTCTCTCTCTCTCTCTCTCTCTCTCTCTCCCCTCTTTCTCGCTCATCTCCTTTTTGCTACATGTCTCTTCGTTCTGTCTTACGTCCCCTCCCCTCTCCTCTCCGCTAACATGGCGTAAACCTGATATTCAAAATGTGTACATGTTACTTCGTTTGGTCTGTCTCCCTCCCACTCCTCTCTCTCTCTCTCTCTTCCTCTCTCTCCCTCTGTGTGTTGTGTGTGTGTGTGTGTGTGTGTGTGTGTGTGTGTGTGTGTGTGTGTGTGTGTGTGTGTGTGTGTGAGAGAGAGAGAGAGAGAGAGAGAGAGAGGGAGAGAGAGAGAGAGAGAGAGAGAGAGAGAGAGAGAGAGTATGTGTGTATTTCCCAGAGAAACCATGCCGCCAGAGTGTGCACGTTATGCATAGACCCAGGAGAGACGATGCCGCCGGAGTGTGCACGTTATGCATATACCCAGGAGAGACGATGCCGCCAGAGTGTGAACGTCACGTCATGTATATACCCATCACAGACCGTACCACCAGAAAGAGCTTAATAAAGCTGTTAACCTAACGTGATGGAAACCGCAGCCATTTCTCCCATATTATTATAATCACGAAGTAGTTTGTCGTCTCCTCGTTGCCAGTGAGGTGACGTTTATTCGATCAAGGGCCCGGTCATAACGTGCACTGGCACATTTAAAGTCTATCCTTTGGCGACCATTACTTTACGACAGACCTTCCCGAGTGGGTCGGACGGCGGGTACTGAACCACTGCAGGTGTCGCTATGTAGACACGTTAAATACATCTCCAGTGGTTTGAGCGCAGGACTCATGATGGAAAAAGGTCGCGGGTTCGAATCCCTGCAGAAGCAGCGGGAGAATTTTCTTCTCCGGGATCAACTTTTTGTGCTGACTCTTATTTCGGTATTCGTTCCACCCCCGTGTTACCGCCGTAGCACGTAAAAGATCCCGGTCATTCTGCCAAAAGTGCAGGTGGCAGGTTACAGCTAAACACGCATGCACCTTACGTATGTAGCTTTGCATGAAGTGATATGTTGCATGGTTGTATGGTGTACACAGCAATTTCGTGTGGCGCCAGCCATGGCAGCGCTGTAAGTACACCACTTCGGTGTGTGTGTGTGTGTGTGTGTGTGTGTGTGTGTGTGTGTGTGTGTGTGTGTGTGTGTGTGTGTGTGTGTGTGTGTGTGTGTGTGTGTGTGTGTGTGTGTGTGTGTGTGTGTGTGTGTGTGTGCATCTTGCACATAGCTTTAGTTAAATTGCGGGTAACATTTTCCATCTCGATGTACATTAAGTGTTATGTTTGTCCAGGGCTTTGAGCCGCGGGTGTGCACTTTACAAATTTCCATTCTTATTACTATTTTCAGCTTCCTTTAATTTCTCGTTGTGCACTTTGGAAGAAGAAGATTAAAAACAAAACAAAAAAACAAAAACAAAAAAATCCTAAATCCATTATCACTTATGTGTAATTTTTCATGGGGCTGCCTTGAATAATTTTTCAGAATGTTACCCTCTTCTTGTGGATTTGCATTGGTTGCCAGTAGAGCGTTGAACAGAATAGAACAAGATTTCGACAATAGGCTAGAAAATGTCCACTTGCACTGCTCCTCTTTACCTATCTGACCTCCTTGAACTGCACATCCCATCACGCACTCTACCGATAATATCATCTTCCGTATTCCCAACAGACGCACGAAGTTCGAAGGACAGCGCGCCCGTCTCTGATTGGTCCTTCCGTCTGGAACAGTCTCCCTTTCCCTAACTCTTAACGAGTCTGAGAAATGTTTGAGAATTTCTTGGAAAAAGTCAGGAAAAGGGACCATTAGCAGAGGAGATAGAATATGGGAATCAAATCACAGCACTGTGATTCCAGACAAGTGTGAGTGTGTGGGGAGGGGGGGCGGGGGGGGGGGGGGGGCGTGTTGATCAGACCTCCGCAGTCTCCTTTCGGGGAGAAGAAGAAAAGAAGAAGAAGAAGGAGAAGGAGAAGAAAATTGCATTCATGAATATCGCTTGATCTCGAAAGCCAAATGCCTAGCACGTTGGAGCGTGATCATCACAAGGATGGGTGATCGTTTCGTGCAAAGCTTTGCACCCGCCCTCAGTCAAATTCTCTGCAGTCTCAAGAAAAGTCTCCTTCCGATGAGACCATTAACAGGCTTACACATGCAAGATGACCATATACGCATGTTAAGGGCCACGTAGTCCACGTTAGAGTGCATGGATTATGGAAACACTAAAACAACCCCGCATGCACTACAAACGTCAGAGTCTTCACAGTGTTGAAGTTGGACAATGTACAGAGGAAGAAGAGCATTATATTGTATTCATACCAAAGTCAATTTTGTTTAGAAAGTGCTCGACGATCCTCTTTGAAAGGACAAGAGAGGGTTGTAATTGTCAGTCAGACGAACAATAGAGTTGTAGATAATTTTACAACTGCTTTTATTAGGACAGTAATTTTTATGAGAATATTTATGAGGCAGACCCGTGAGCCGGTTTGGCCTAGCAGTAAGGCATTAATTAGGCTGGTAAGCAGAAAGACCTCGGTTTGAATCCGCTTCGGCGATTTTTTTTCTTCAAAAATTGTGGCCTGTGGACACTGTCTTGTTTGTGATTTTGTTCCTCACAATTAATGAAACATTAAAATAGCTCTTATCGCATGGCCAACAGTCTTCCAAGCACTGAACAAGCGACAAAAACTCAACCAAAACAAGCTATTTTCTCTCTCTCTCTCTCTCTCTCTCTCTCTCTCTCTCTCTCTCATTTTCATCGTTTTTAGCCGTTTATCTGTTGTTCATATCGTTTTTGTAGCCTGACAAAGGGAATTTCCCCGAAAATTTGCATACTGTGTGTCCATGTCATAATAAATAAGCGTTCTTTTGAACATTTTTGTGTTAGGATCTTGTTTCAGAACGCTAGCAGTTATTCTGTTTAAGATTTTATATTTTTTAATTTTTTTAACTTGGCAATAAAGTTGTATCGGAATTTTGTTTCAAAAGCAGCGCTGGGGGAACTGCTGAGAGGTTGGGTTGGGTTGGGTTGCTTAATGTCCTCGGATGTCGGTTGACATATTAGGGACAAGCTGAGACCAGTGCCGAAGCATGGTTCAATACAGCTTTACGTCCACGGAAACCGGAAGGCTCGTTAGGACGGACAGCCCAGGAACGGCACCTCGACTCTCACACAGCTCCTGAACTAGGTTGCTGCTGAGAGGTTCGTTCGTTCTGTTTTTGTTTAATGTCCTCAAAGATGATGATGATGAAGTGATGCTTAATGTCCTCGGATGTCGGTTGACATATTAGGGACAAGTTGTGACCAATGCCGAAGCACGGTTCAATAATTCTTTACGTCCTCAGAAACCAGAAGGCTCGTTAGGACGGACAGCCCAGGACGGCCACCTCGACTCTCACACGGCTCCTGAACTATGTCCTCAAAGTGTGGAGAGCGCCTTTTATAGCGCTATTCTACGCTCTCGCGCAGACTCACTGCACTTTTGTCGCATGTGACTCTAAATGAGTGACTGTAGCTTTTTACTGCGCGGTTTGATTGTGCACCCAAGTGGTGTAGTTGCGGTGCTGTTTGGTTCATTTGGGCTTTTTCCGAGCGCATATGTACCATCTTCAACTGAACTGTACTGAGGCTGAACTGAACTCAACTGCACATTCATCAGTATCGCTTGTCCGCGATGGAAAAGAAGGAGGGCAAACGTAGCTACTTTGTCTTTCCGGAAACCAGACTTGGCTATTTTGTCTTTGCGGAAACCAAGCTTGGCTATTTTGTCTTTGCGGAAATCGAAATTGGCTGCTTTGTCTTTCCGGAAACCAACTTTGGCTACTTTGTCTTTACAGAAACCAAACTTGGCTACTTTGTCTTTGCA
>JABMCL010001542.1:602500-605000 GCA_018857735.1 Alviniconcha marisindica
TCTATCGATATTTATACAAAGGATGTACTTCTATTGCTTCGAATTTGAGCTCTTCATGGTGCAGCCGTGTTTGTTCACTCTTCGCCAACGAAGAGCGGGAAAAAGGTTGTCTCGTGACGTATTTGACACTCTCGCTACACATTCCGGCTTTCTTCATGTCGTCACTGAACTGTGCGGTTTCATGGGTACAAAATGGCAGCAACCTGTGCTGTGTTTTCGCGACTTTCAAATTTCGATATTTTTTTTTAACAGGACCAGAAGTGGCATGACAATATTACTGTCTGATTTATTTATTTATTTATTCCATTGCTCTTCCATTCCATAGTGTCCGTGATGGTCCTTTGCTCCCGTTAACCCTTTAAGAATTTCACAGATTTGTACAAAACTTCGATCCCATTCTTTTAGACATTAACCTTACTGACCGATTGTCTAACGAAACCAATAAGACAATGTACATGTTCACTCAGACTCGGAAGGAGGTGCGGTCGCTGCATGTTATCCGCCTAACTCCCAGCTGATCGCGTGTGACCTATTTACCATATAAAAAACAACAACAACAACAAAACAACAACAACAACAACAACAACAACAAAACACGTAAAAACATTCTGACGTCATATCTGACTTCATCTCAATTGACGACGCGACATTATCGTATTGTAATACCCACGTGTGCGTTTAGGCCTACAGACAACGATCCGATAATATTTCAACCAAAAATACCCTCAGATCCGACAAATTCCTTTCTGACTAATTTTAAGTTTAGTATACACTATATACCTCCCTTACCAAAATATCAAAAGTATATAAAAATATATGTAAGCTACACAGAGAAGCAAATTACTAAAAGGGTCCAATACGTGTCTGTTTCACTACCCTTCTGCCCTCAGATCGTACTTTCCCCAATAAATTGGGAAAGAAAGGCACCCAAATGACCCTTGTCCAATCAGGATGGTTTGTTTACGAATTTGACCAATCAGCGCTTAGATTAGCTGGGCGTCTGCCGAGGACTTTGCACCTCTTCTGACGGTCCCTAAAACAAGGCATTGTGTTACAGCGCAACACTTTCGATTCTCTGTTGTCGTCTCGTCTAGACAGCGCCATGAACGTTTTCGTATTTACTGACGCATCTATACATAGGTTACTAGGGAGAAAGCACTCCTTCTAAGGGAAATTCTACATAAAACCTTTCAGATCAGCTATTTCAAATCCAAAACAGGGTCAAATTATTCGTACTTTTTATTAACCAAATCCTACTCATGAAAGCTGAAACGAAAATAAAGTATTGGTCGCTTTTCCCACACGTGGGGCAAAGGGCCGTGGGCAAAAAGCAAATAGGAACATTGCGCGAAGGAACATTGCGCGTTCGACAATAGGTTCATTGCCCCACACCATTGTCAGCACTTTACTCCCTAACCAGCCTCCTTACAAAGAAAGTGTTTGTTAAGCCTGAAGGTCTGGAAAGTCTGTAAGCATGGAAGTCTGTGGCTGTTGCAGATCAGTCACGTAGATAGAACAGCCCGAGAGAATTAAATGTACTCACCTATACGACGACACACAAGGAACAGTTAAACACAAACGCTTTCGACAGTCTTCGTCGGGTGTAAGAAGAGAGATAGAAAATAATAAAAGAAGAAGGAAGTAAAGAAGAAGATAGATAACGAGTTGAAGGTCGTGTAAGAGAAACTGCCCAGTAAAAACCAACAGGGAGAGTGTAAGAGAAACTTCCCAGTAACCGATTCACCACTGGAATTAGCACTGGGCGTGTAAGCGAAACTGCCCACTAAATCTAGCATGGGGCGTGTAAGAGAGACTCCCTAATTAAAACTGAGGTCGGGCGTGTGGAATCGACTCAAGACCACAAAATGAACAATGGAAGTGTAAGAAAAACGGCTGACTGAAACTAGCATGGGGCATGTAAGAGATAAGTCATGCAGTTTGTCACATAGTTTGATCAGCAGAGACTGATCATCTGGCGCTTTCAAGTTCGAGTTCAGCATTTACTGATTCAAAAGTTTTCTAAAAATCCATTCTGAAACATTCAGTTAAATTTAGATCACTAAACTCTGAAAAATGATGGTCCATAAATGAACGGTTTAGGCAACGCGCCACAAGCACAAGGCCCGTAATTCGTATCGTACCATGTGGCTTTGCAAATTATCCCTCTTTGACGCTTTACCCCGCAGCGCTGTTTACCCCTAGTGACCCTACTGCTATAGGCTTCAAAGCCGCATCGAATGACGAATGACATGACGTGGTTTGCCGTGAGGCCAGAGGTGGCGAAAATGATCTCCTCTTTAGCTGGCGAGCCCGCTGACGCTCCGGTAACTCAATTGTTAATTACTCGTACCACGTGCAAAATTGGGCAAACCTTTGAAGACTAAAAGTCACCCGTCACCATCCCTGTCGTTGCGAACAGTTTAGACCCCGTAGCTCGTGCTGTTTTCAACGAATGCACTTCTTTGAAATTTGGCGCCGCGGAAGTACATCTAGAAGCGAG
>JABMCL010001542.1:610000-620000 GCA_018857735.1 Alviniconcha marisindica
GCGTTAAAGATCAGCCAGCCCGTCTTATGTGCCCGATACCCCTCTCATTTTTTGATTACAACGTCTTTTCCTGTGTGACAGGGTAATTTACTCACACAGCCACACTCCTCTTGTCTCCTCTCTTTTCGTCTATCGAGTCTACGCCCCTTCTTTGTCTCTGTCACTAGTGTAACAATATTCAAGCCCCTCTCCAACTGAATGAATACGTCTTCTTTTATCTCGGTCACCGTTAGAGAAAGGTGGCTGGCTGTAATTATTTTTTGCATGCTATTCACATGATATGGAGCTGTGTTTTACAAAATGTTTTGTGTACTCTTTCTTCCCTCTCTTCCTCCTTGCTCTCTTTCCTGGCACACATACAGAATGTACATACGCACCACGCACGCACGCACGCACGCACACACACACGCACGCTCACACACGCACGCACGCACGCACACACACACACACACACACACACACACACACACACACGCGCGCGCGCGCGCGCGTTCACACATAATCTCAGGGGAAACACACGCACACACAGACACACACAGACACACACACACACATACAGAGAGAGAGAGAGAGAGAGAGAGAGAGAGAGAGAGAGAGAGAGAGAGAAGAGAGGGAGAGAGAGAGAGGAGAAGAGAGAGAGAGAGGAGCAGAGCAGAGAAGAACAGAAGCAACAAACAGACACAACACACACACAAGACACACAACAATGCCACACACACAACCACACCACAAAAACAACACACACACTCACCCATAAACACACACACACACACACACACCACACACACACACACACACACCACACACCACACACACCACACACCCACACACACACACAACACACCACACCCACAACACACACACACACACACACACCACACACACACACACAACACACCACACCACACAACACACACACCACACCACACACACAAACACCACACACACACCCCACACACACCACACAACACACACACACACCACACACACACACAAAACACACACCACACACACACACACACACACACACACACACACACACACACACACACACACACTGGTTACCAGTCTGCTGTTGGTACTATTTCATTTGACACAGGAATTACTTCAAGCACGTCCCGCGTGTTCTATATGCAAACCTTTCATGACGTACACGTTCTCTCCCTCACTATTCTGCCCTTCCCTCACACCCCCACCCCCACACCCCACTCCCTCCCACTCCATGTCTCGGGTCTCCACTCCCAGCCTTTTGCTGGCCTTATGTCTCGAATTTTGCAGCGGCAACAGCGTAGCATCAACCCTGAAGGAATATGATCAGAATAGGTGGGTGGCGCTCATTTAATGCGCGATGTGACGTTGACGATTACGTGGGTGATTATGACGTCTCTGTAGGACGTCACTGGGGTTTCCATCGCCCTTCCTGTCTGCGTGTTTGTGTGTTTGTCTGACGACGACAGAGACAGGCAGACAGTCTCAAACACACACATACAATGTACCACATACGCTCGTTAGAACGTCATTATGATCTTCTTTAGAGGTTTGTTATTCTTGGAAGTATTGATCTTCTTTAGAAACTTGTTGTTATGGGAAATGTTGATAACAGTGGCTATACAACAGTACGTTGGATACCTGGCGAAGAAACAGAAAAAACACACACACACACACACACACACACCCCACACACACACACACACACACACACACACACACACACACACCACACACACACACACACACACACCCCACACACACACACACACACACACACACAACACACACACACACACACACACCACACACACACAACACACACACACACACACACAACACACACACACACACACACACACACACACACACACACACACACAGCACACACACACACACACACACACACACACACACACACACACACACACCACACAACACACATCACACACCCCACACACACACACACACACACACACACACACACACACACACACACACACACACACCACACACCACACACACACACACACACACACACACACACACACACACACACACACAACACACACACACACACACACACACACACACCACACACACACACACACACACACACACACACACACACACACACACACACACACACACACGCACTCACCCTGCAACCATATTTGCACAGAATTAAGACACGAAAAATGTCGTGCTGAGTGTTATAAACCACCCTGCAATGAGACTGGGACACAATTCAGGGAAAACTCTGCAGTGCCATAATTACAGACAATCCCAGTCCTATTTGCCATTACCTGCAGGGGACCTAGGAGCCTACCGTCTGCCAAAGAAGTTTATTAGACAAGAGAATTTAAAAAAAAAAAAAAAAAAAAACGGCGGGAAAAAAGAAAGAAAAAAACAGAAGAACGTTTACTCGGAGCCAAGTTGTATGACAATTGCTTTTGATGAAAGAGAGACACTCGGGCAGACAGAAAATTGTAGTGACCTTTTACCGGTTGTCTGCATAAAATTATGGCCAAACTGTAAGTGTCCGCACATGGCTAAATTGAAAGTAACTGTGCATATGGCCAAAATGTAAGTGTCTGCATACGGCCAAATTATGTCTGCACATGGCCAAATTGTGTCTGCATATGGCCAAATTATAAGTGTCTGCATAATGGCCAAGTTGTATCTGCATATTTCTAAGTTGTGATTGTCTGCATATGGCCAAATTGTAAGTGTCTGCGTATAGCCAAATTAATAATAATGGACATTTCTATGGCGCATGATCCCTAGCAAAATCTAGGGCACAATGCGCCGTACAAAAAGAAGCAGGAAAATGTATAAACACATACAATGGACAAAATAAAAAGGTTTCAGTCCATACAACCGCCAAACCACGCAAGAATTTACATACAGCAATTTCAGTAAATAAACTAAAGTTGTCGGTAACCAAAACATGACCAAACTCTGATGTGAGCACACATGTATAATACAAGTACATATACTGCAAACACAAAAATGTACAGCGGGATATTGCACACACACACACACACACACACACACACACACACACACACACACACACACACACACACACACACACACACACACACACACACACACACACACACACACACACACACACACACACAGGTGTGTGTATGGGGGTGGCTTATTAATTATATGCAGATTTGAAGAGATGAGTTTTTAAGGTTTGCTTGAAAGAAGATGTTGATGCTGAGTGACGAACATCATACGGCAACGAGTTCCACTGCGTCGGGCCCGTGAAAGAAAAAGCTCATTGTCCAGATGTCTTTGTTCTTGTGAAAGGTATATGGAAGGTTTTTGTGTCAGAAATGGAGCGAAGTTTTCTGGCTGGATGGTAGACAGTCAGGAGTTCAGAAAGATAGACTGGGTAACTTTCAGTGAAAGAATTGTAGCACAGAGTTGCAACTTTATATTGGATTCTTGAGACTGTTGGTAGCCAGTGAAACTTCTGAAGGAGATGTTTGATGAGGAGAGGGTGGGGGCGGGGTGGGGCGGGGGTGGGGGTGGGGGATGGGGTGGGGTGAGAGGCCGGGGGGGGGGGGGGGGGGGGGGGGGGAGGGGGATTTGAGGATTCGAAAACAAATGAGACTTCAGCTGCCGCCGGAAAGATGCGAAGCCTTTTTTCTCGGTGAAACGTATCTGGCAGGTGATTCGGATCCTGTTGTGATCACGGCAGATACTGTTCCACAGACACACAAGACAGTGTCGCATTTTCTTATAAGTACATTTTCTTCTAAGTGCTTCTTTAAGTGCTTCTTCACCTTTCACCATCCATCTTCAGAAGACTCTGTCTTGTTGATCATGTATCTTGGACATACTGAATTTATTGGATATGACCGAACATTCTGCCTGGCTGGTAAAACAACCATCGGAAACGGCTTACGTCTCGGCAGATATGTTGAGGAGCTTGAGCTTCTCCTTGCAGGCACAAAGCCAGAAACATTATACCAGCGATCACCTTGAGTGGAAGGACACGGAAATGCAAAGCACTCGACGATCTCCCTCTAGAGAACGAGAAAGGTGACTGTCAGTCAGACTTACCGGATCAAACTTAGCACTGGGGAAACCTTTCGAAACACGTGTGAGCGCTCTCGAGCGTATAGACAGCATTCTGACCTGAACTAAAGTGCGCCTAAATTTGGGTATACAAGCGCTATGATAGGCATTATAGCGGCGGGGCCAAACTCCGAGAAGATCCTGCTGAATGCAATAATAATAATAGAGAGGATTTCTAGAGCGCCCGTCTACCGTATGCTAATCTTTCTGCTATGAGTGCCATGACTATATCTTATTATTATTCATAGCCTTTATATAGCGCTATTCTCTGCTCTCGAGCAGACACATTGCGCACATTAGCGCGTATTATTAATATCCACGGAAGTGGTGTACTGGTAGCACTCTGTGGATGTTGCATGGCTGGTGCCTCGCGAAATGCTGCCGTTTCGGCGCAAATTCTGTGTACACCATTCAACCATGCACCAGGTTACAGTGTCACTTCATTCAAAGCCACATAGGTAGGGTGTATGTGTGTTTTCTGTAAACTGCCACCTGCACTTTTGGCAGAGTGACCGGGATCTTTTACGTGCTACTGCGGTAACACGGGGGTGGAACGGATATCGAAATAAGAGTCAGCACAGAAAGTTGACCCTGGAGAAGAAAATTCTCCCGCCGCTCCTGCCGGGACTCGAACCCGGGACCTTTCGATCACGAGTCCGACGCTCTAACCACTGAGCTATCCCCGCTCCCCGCTGCTGATTTCTCCTTTAGCCACCTATTTATTCCCCGGTCCGAATCAGCTTCCGCGTCGCAAGAAGCCGCTATTCTTTTCCCGCCAGCCCTCGTCAGGCCTTTCACTCCGTCCTAATTATGATACTGAAGCAGACCTATACCAGCGTCAAACACTAGCCTACCTCGTAAAATCGATTAAAACAAGTAAAATCAACACATAGGAGCTAATAAGCGATTGAAATACGTAACGCAGGTACAACAACAAAGACCTGAGTCGTCTACGGTAACTCTCACCTGGCATGCGTGTAAATACAAGGTATATAAACTCCACCAGAGGTACATCCTAAAACAAATAAAAGTAAAAGGTGCATCCTAAACAAGTAAAAGTTTGGACTTCAATCCCACAAGACCCTAGTCATTGCTCATCCCTGTCATCTTTTAAAGCCAAACTGAAAACCTTGTTCTCACAGTATTGTCGGTGTAGCTATATCGCATCCGTTTCGTGTGGTGTGTGTGTGTTGTGTGTGTGTGTGTGTGTGTGTGTGTGTGTGTGTGTGTGTGTGTGTGTGTGTGTGTGTGTGTGTGTGTGTGTGTGTGTGTGTGTGTGTACTGGGGGTGGGGATGTTTGATGACGAATTTGTGCATATTAATATCGTGTGTTTTGACGTCGATTGTTTTTATCTTGAGAGTATGATATGTACGCACCTAGGGCTCATTTGAGAAAGGGAACTTTAAGACCCCATTATCTATTTATTTTAGTGCCTAGTAGTGTTGTAGTGTATTTGCTCGTATAATAATTATTGTGTAGGGGTATTTTATTCTCTTAATTCTGAACACTTTTGTTGACCCAGTTGTTTTGTATCGTGCGCTTCGAGATCATGTTAGGTGGAGGTACTTCATAAACATTCTTTTACATTACTTTGTATTACTATAGTTACAGAGCACGTACATTCCACGAGGATGTGGAAGCAGAACTACGTCCTTTTGAATCTTTTGCTTCAGGCGTCTTATTCTAGCTATCTTCGCAACAAGACCAAAGAATTGTTTTTTTAGATTCTTTTTACGTTACATGATATTAATATAGTTACAGAGTACGTACAACACACGACGATGTTCACGTGATTCTTTTGCGTCACGTGTCGTTCTGTAGCTGTCTCCACAAGGAACCAAAGACTGGTTTTAAACATTAGCTGTCTCCGCACGGAGACCAGACTTATTTTAAAATTAGCTGTCTCCACAAGGAACCAAAGACATGTTTTAAACATTAGCTGTCTCCGCACGGAGACAAGAGACTTGTTTTAAACATTAGCTGTCTCCACAAGGAACCAAAGACTTGTTTTAAAAATTAGCTGTCTCCGCACGGAGACCAGAGACTTGTTTTAAACATTAGCTGTTTCCACAAGGAACCAAAGACTTGTTTTAAACATTAGCTGTCTCCGCACGGAGACCAGGGACTTGTTTTAAACATTAGCTGACTCCACAAGGAACCAGAGACTTGTTTTAAGCATTAGCTGTCTCCACAAGGCGGTCAAAGACTTGTTTTAAACATTAGCTGTCTCCACAAGGAACCAAAGACTTGTTTTAAACATTAGCTGTCTCCACAAGGAACCAAAGATTGTTTTAAACATTAGCTGTCTCCACAAGGAACCAAAGACTTGTTTTAAACATTAGCTGTCTCCACAAGGAACCAAAGACTTGTTTTAAACATTAGCTGTCTCCACAAGGAACCAAAGACTTGTTTTAACATTAGCTGTCTCCACAAGGAACCAAAGATTTGTTTTAAACATTAGCTGTCTCCACAAGGAACCAAAGACTTGTTTTAAACATTAGCTGTCTCCGCACGGAGACCAGAGACTTGTTTTAAACATTAGCTGTCTCCACAAGGAACCAAAGACTTGTTTTAAAAACATTAGCTGTCTCCACAAGGAACCAAAGACTGGTTTTAAACATTAGCTGTCTCCGTACGGAGACCAGAGACTTGTTTTAAACATTAGCTGTCTCCACAAGGAACCAAAGACTGTTTTAAACATTAGCTGTCTCCGCACGGAGACCAGAGACTTGTTTTAAAATTAGCTGTCTCCACAAGGAACCAAAGACTTGTTTTAAAAATTAGCTGTCTCCACACGGAACCAAAGATTTGTTTTAAACATTAGCTGTCTCCACAAGGAACCAGAGACTTGTTTTAAACATTAGCTGTCTCCACAAGGAACAAAAGACTTGTTTTAAACATTAGCTGTCTCCACAAGGAACCAAAGGCTTGTTTTATACATTAGCTGTCTCCACAAGGAACCAAAGATTTGTTTTAAACATTAGCTGTCTCCACACAGAGACCAAAGATTTGTTTTAAACATTAGCTGTCTCCACAAGTAACCAAAGACTTGTTTTAAACATTAGCTGTCTCCACAAGGAACCAGAGACTTGTTTTAAACATTAGCTGTTCCGCAGGAACCAAGACTTGTTTAAACATTAGCTGTCTCACAAGGACCAAGTTGTTAAACATTAGCTGTCTCCACAAGGAACCAAAGACTTGTTTTAAACATTAGCTGTCTCCACAAGGAACCAAAGCTTGTTTTAAATATTAGCTGTCTCCACAAGGAACCAAAGATTTGTTTTAAACATTAGCTGTCTTACAAGGAACCAAAGACTTGTTTTAAGCATTAGCTGTCTCCCAAGGACCAAAGACTTGTTTTAACATTAGCTGTCTCACAAGGAACCAAAAAAATTTGAAACATTAGCTGTTCACAAGGAACCAGAGACTTGTTTAAAGCATTAGCTGTCTCCAAAAGGCGGCCAAAAACTTGTTTTAAACATTAGCTGTCTCCACAAGGAACCAAAGACTTGTTTTAAACATTAGCTGTCTCCACAAGGAACCAAAGACTTGTTTTAAACATTAGCTGTGTCCGCACGGAACCAGAGACTTGTTTTAAACATTAGCTATCTCCACAAGGAACCAAAGTCTTGTTTTAAACATTAGCTGTCTCCACAAGGAACCAAAGGCTTGTTTTAAACATTAGCTGTCTCCACAAGGAACCAAAGATTTGTTTTAAAACATTAGCTGTCTCCACAAGGAGATCAAAGACTTGTTTTAAACATTCTTCTTCTTTCGTTTAAGAGCCGGGCCTCCTTGTGCATAATCGGCTCTCTTTTACATTACATGATATTGCTATAGTTAACGAGCTCGTACATTCCAAGAGAATGTGGAAGCAGAACTACGTCCACGTGAATATTTTGCGTCAGGCGTCTTTCAGTACCTATCTCCACAACGAGACCAAAGACTTGCTTGCTTTAAAGACTCCTTTACATTACGTCATATTACTATAGTTACAGAGCACGTGCAACCCACGAGGATGTGGAAGCAGAACTATGTCCACTTGACTATACATCTTTTGCGTCAGGTGTCTTATTCTAGCTGTCTCCCCAGCGAGACCCAAGACTTGTTTAAAATATTATTTTGCATTATATTGCTATAGTTACAGAGCACGTGCAACCCACGAGGACGTGGAAGTATAACTGTAACTTCCACTTGAATCTTTTGCATCAGGCATCTTTCTCTAGCTGTCTCACCAGGGAGACCCAAGACTTGTTTTAAGTATCATTCTACATTATATTGCTATAGTTACAGAGCACGTGCAACCCACGAGGATGTGGAAGCAGAACTATGTCCATTTGAAAAATCTGAGTCAGGCATCTTTCGCTAGCTGTCTCCCCAGCAGGACCAAAGACTTGTTTTAAATATCATTTTACATTATATTGCTATAGTTACAGAGCACGTGCAACCCACGAGGATGTGGAGCAGAACTGTAACTTCCACTTGAATCTTTTGCATCAGGCAGCTTTCCCTAACTGTCTTCCCAGCGAGACCAAAGACTTGTTTTAAATATTATTTTACCTTATATTGCTATAGTTACAGAGCACGTGCAACCCACGTGAGTGTGGAAGCAGAACTGTAAATTCCACTTGAATCTTCTGAGTCAGGCATCTTTCCCTAGCTGTCTCACCAGCAGGACCAAAGACTTGCTATTCGCGGTGTCGCTAAAAAGAAAAAAAGCAAGAAAAAAAGCGACTTTCCGGCCAGAGAAGCCAAAGCCACTTTTCAGTCTGCCCAGAAGGAAAAAAAAAAAATGCTGTGCTCCTTCGGCCCGTCGCGCGGGCTCATTACTAAAAATGGACGGCATTCTCTTCCTGTGGCGCTGTTCAGTCTGCAGTTCGTTACCCTTCCTCCAATTTGGCCTCTTCTGAGGAGCCCGGGCCGCTTCTGAGGAGCCTAGGCGATCGACCTGTCGTGTCGAACGGTCGCATTTCTCGGATAAATATCGAACACACTGAGGCTATTTTCACGCGAACGAGTCATAGTGGGTCGGATAGAGGCGTTTCAACACTTCGTTTCTGACGTGTCCTTGATGTCGAGTTGGGTTCTTCGCTTTGGCGTGTGGACAGTCGGATGCCCGAGTGAGTCCGGCGTCTCTCCATTTCGCCGAGGCCTTCGCTGTGCTCCAGAGGAGGCGTGACGAATTGGAATGGGGAGGACGAGACACGGTGATGCCGGAACAATGATTAAATTCACGCCATAATAGGGCCTACAGTGCTGTAGAGGTGAGAACGGCATGCCGGCATTGTGGTTACCTACGTTTAATGGACTCCGAAGTTGTTTTTCTCAACTGGCCATGAGAGAGAGAGAGAGAGAGAGAGAGAGAGAGAGAGAGAGAGAGAGAGAGAGGAGAGAGAGAGAGAGAGAGAGAGAGAGAGAGAGAGAGAGAGAGAGAGAGACACACACACACACACACACACACACACAGATGTTGGTTCTGATACGCCTGATATCGATCGCCTTTGGAACAGGGACACTGGGGAAAGGAGAACGAGACTCACTGTCCTTGTTAGCTAGAGTCCAAATAATGATGTCTCCTGGGCCCACGTGTATGAAGAACCAATAAAGTTAAAGGCGCATAGCCCCTAAGCCCGAGTTGCTGAAGAGCACGTAAGTCCGGATCGATTCGTATTTGCCTCTGTTTGTTTATATATCTGGAAAGTCCCTTGATTTACCAACAATGCTATGCAAGTGGCGTCGAAAACTCGAAACCGATTGGGCACCGCATGGCAACAGCCTTGTCACTTTCAAGGAGTCAAAGTTCACATCGACTGTGGCAGACGCCAGTGACCCAATGACCTCTTCCCATCTGAGAGTTTCCTGTCCTTCTCTTCGTTGTCTGTGTTGACAAGGCTGTGTCTTGATGCAGGAATC
>JABMCL010001542.1:625000-642500 GCA_018857735.1 Alviniconcha marisindica
TCCCACCACTCTGTACGGGCAGAGACGCTGCACTACAGTAGTATCTCTGGTTATGCCCTGCCGCATTCCCTCCCTCCCTCCCAGCCGGTCCCACCACTCTGTACGGGCAGAGACACTGCACTACAGTAGTATCTCTGGTTATGCCCTGCCGCATTCCCTCCCTCCCTCCCAGCCGGTCCCACCACTCTGTACGGGCAGAGACACTGCACTACAGTAGTATCTCTGGTTATGCCCTGCCGCATCCCCTCCCTCCCTCCCAGCCAGTCCCACCACTCTGTACGGGCAGAGACGCTGCACTACAGTAGTATCTCTGGTTATGCCCTGCCGCATTCCCTCCCTCCCTCCCAGCCGGTCCCACCACTCTGTACGGGCAGAGACGCTGCACTACAGTAGTATCTCTGCTTCGGCTTACCGTACTATTGCGAAGAAGACGACGAAGAAGAATGAGACAGCGAAGAAGAACCGGTACGGCTGGAATTAGATAAGCAGGAAACGAAAGATATGTCAAACGAAATCCTTGTCTATTGTACCCAAAGGTTAAAAGAGAGGAAACTTTTGAAGGATATCGATCCGCGGGGCTGGGAGGTGCTGCTGCAAGCAGGGAAAGGGGGGGGGGAGGGGGGGGGGGGGGGGGGAGGGGGAGGGGGGAGCGGAAGAGACGAACTGGAACGCGAAAACTTTATTTACAAGGATTGTAGTTTAGGGTTCAGTCAAAAACCTGTTCTAACAACTAGTCCTTGCTAAGCTACTGAGGAACAGATATCAAAATTACAGGCATTATTTATAACATATAGGCATGAAGGAGTGAGTGAAACGTTATACAGGAGAATTTCCACACAAAACATAGCGTGCTCCCACAAAGCGCCAGATGAACACATGCCATAATCATTCAGTCCATATTATGAATGTATACGGTGAGCAGTATTATGAGCAAACGATAGCAGAGAACATCTGATCAGTTCATATGACTAATATCACCACTGGAAAAGAAAACAGAAGCAGTGAATGCTTATCTATAAAGAACAGTAGGAGAAGGGGGGGGGGGGGGGGAGGGGATGGGGGGGGGGGGGGAGAGGGACAGAACAACAACAACAACCAAATTAAACGCGTACCAACATCAATCATGAAGCATTCGGAAGGACGGGCGGCGTTGTATGGGTGTATAAAATAGGTCTCAAAATGACCAGTATTGCAATGGCAATCACTCGAAAACCTCAAGCTCTCTGTCGGTATCCGCAGAGAGACAGAGAACGGAACTCGAGCTCTAAACTTTATTGTACAATGATTGTAGTTTAGGTTTCAGTCAAAAACTCCGTCTAACAAATAGTCCTATGCGAAGCTACTGATGATGTAAATATAAAAATTAAGCGATAATTCCCTATTAACATAACCGGCATGAGGGAAGTAAAATTTGATACATGAGAATTTCGACCACACAAACACATAGCGTGTTCATAGCGCCAGATGTAGACACATGCATACATCACTCAGTTATACATTAGGAGCATACAACCTGTAAATAAGGCAGCAGAACATATCTGATCAATTTAACACCAGTATTGGAAAAAAGAAAAGAAAAGAAAGAAAGAAAGAAAAAGCAATCAATGCTTTTCTTATAAAGAACAGTAAGGGGGGGGGGGGGGGGCGGCAATATCACAAGCAGTCGGAAGGACTGGGCGGAGTATTATGTCACAGTCCATCTGTGTAACTACTTCAAGGTGTGCACGAAGTTTACGCTTGAAAGAGCTCTCTGAGTGACGGACAAGATCTGACGTCAGAGGTAGGTTGTTCCATAGATAACCACCAGAGAAGGATATATTTGTTTTGATATGTCTATCCCGGGCCGAGGCAAACCTAAGGTGATAGTACCTAGAGTTGGGAATAATAGAGTGAGGGTAGTGTGAGTGTGGTTGTACAGGTTAGATATGTTACTCTGGGGCCTCATGCTAAGGACCATGTTACTTATGAACAAACCTTTGTTATAATTCAGGTGGTTTTGGTAGGCTCATTATTCTTCATGTCTTTTTAAGTTTCTGTTCAGTAGTTAGATTGTATCTGGAAGGATAACTTACAGCGCTTCTGTGCAGAAATTTAATCTCTGTTTGAGAACATCACTACATCCGGTCCCACAGACTGACCAATAATCAATGTGAGGTTTCAAGAGTGGGGCATTGAAGAACAGTTTCCTGGTGTCGATGTCTACTGATGTACCTTAAGTTCGACAGAAGGAAGACTGGCTTGAAACTGTTTGACACACATTATTAATATGTGGGTCCCAGCGGAGTTTATTTATTATCTGTGGTTATACTTAAAAGATGGTGTTCTGACACTTTGATCAATTTTCGCCACGTTTAGAACGAGATCGATTAGTAAGAGTGACAACTGGTGTTTCTGTGTTGATAGCGATTGTCATAGACTTGGTCTTGATCGGATTGATGAACCCATATGATTATTAAGACACACCAATTGGAGAACCTGATCTAAGCTGTCGGCATATGCTTTGTTTGCATAAATATATTTTCCAGAGGTGTGCAGTGTTGTGTCATTCTCCAACTGGTCACAATCAACAGATATATTTTTTCACGTGTAATGGAAGGTCATTGATAAAGAAACAGGACTAAAAAGAATAGGTCCCAACACAGAAACCTGTAGTACACCATACTTTACGATCTTGAGGAGTAAGAGCCCATAGGGAGTAGACGCATTGCATTCTATTATGAAGAGTATGATTGAAGAAATGGTCAGAGACACTTGAGTTTTTAAGAGAAATGGCGAGCCTCTTCAATAGAATATCGTGATCAAACCAGTCGCAGCCTTTCTTAGGTCTAGATATACTCTCCAAACACATCAGATTTATTATGAGCTGTGCCAAGGAAATTGTGAGACGTGCCAATGCAGTGTTGCAGGGGAGTATTTACATCTAAATCCAGACTGAAAGGGGTGAAGGAATTGCCGCTTTTCTAAGTAATGCATTTAAATAAATGTGCTCATGCTTTTCCAGAAGCTTTGACAAAACAGACAGAAGTGATATTGGTTGGATTTGTTTTATCCGTAGATTTTGAAGCGGAACCACTTTGGCATTTTTAAGCTGAGACGAAAAAAACGTTTTTCTCAATGCATCAAGTTTAAAACAATATGTAAGCAAGGTCTATTATGTATGGCAATGACAATTGTAGTAGCTGGTGCTTATACCATCCAGACTAGATGATTTTTTGTTTTCCAGCCTCGATATGTATTGCCTAGTTCCGAAACGGAGAGATAGGAGATGACAAATGGGTCTTGCCCGCTAGTTTTTTGTTTGCAGAAATCATGTAGAGGATTTGAACACTCATATACATTTGTTCTTGGTTCTATTAATGATTCTTGTCTCTCTCTGCCATTGTTTCCCTGATGTCTTTGTTAAGCCATGGTGGTAACTTTGGATGTTTTACCCGCTTGCGCTTTAAAGGTGCATGTCTATACAAACAGTGAGATAGACATTGTACCATGTCGCCAGGGCTTTATCAGGATCAGTACAATTCAGGACTTCAGTGAACGGGGCCCAGTGCAGGTCATTGAAAAAGGCAACCTTATTAAAATGTTTGAAAGATCGAAATAATATATATTATATGAATGGGTTTTGGGCTCACATTTTGAAAGCTTAATCGATCTGAACAGGAGATGGGACAATGGTCACTTATGCTCAGGTCAGGTACATTGACCTCAGAGATTATGTCTGGGTTGTTTGTTATATATGGTCAATTAGAGTGGCAGACGTCTGTGTAATTCTAGTAGGTGATTTCACAAGTTGGGTTAAGCCTAGCAGTGTAATAGTAGAGTCCCAGGAAGAGTGTGCTTTAGTAAATAATATAAAATCTCCTAGTACAAGAATATCAGCATGTGGTTTAACAGTATGGATGTTATCTATCATTTATACAAAGTTGTCAAACCATTCATAAGAAGTAGAAGGGTTTCTGTATAAAAAACACACAAAATATTAGCAGCGTTCGTACTTGGTTTCAGTTCAAGCCAAATGCATTCGACAAGGTCACTTTCAAGGTCTTGACGCCTGTGTGTAATGTCAGCAAATGAGTTGTGTATGTATACTGCAATACCAGTCTGTCCAATAACAATTGAATCTTTTCTCGAAATACAATAATTTGGAATATTAATATCCTGGTTAGAAATTCTGGAGTCTAGTCGTGACTCTGTGATACCAAAAATGTTGTAGTTAGGCGTTGACTGGCTAAGGAATACACACAGATCAGGAACCTTGTTATACAAATGGTACACATTCTGATGACCAACGCGCAACATTGTAATAAACAGACTCATAAAATTAACGAAAACAAAGCCCGCAAAGGGGCAACAAAAAGACAAAAGAACAAACACGTTCGTAAAATGAACTTCCACGATAATTTACACAAATATAAAGGTCCAGCTGACTAGATCCGTTATTATTACGCAGTAAACTAGTATTGTAATAAATGTTGGATGTCGCAGTTACGCTTGTATACCTTGTTAGAACGGGAACAGTGACACTTTTATACCTTTTCAGAAGGGGAACAATGAGCTTCAAATAAGCCTGGAGGACGCTACGCTACAAAGATCATCATTTATTGAGACTGGAAGAGAGAGAGAGAGAGAGAGAGAGAGAGAGAGAGAGAGAGAGAGAGAGAGAGAGAGAGAGAGAGAACTCGAAAACTTTTATTCGTAGTTTAGATTCAATCATGCCTGTCTAACAACTATTACGCTGCTGATGAGTGAATGATTACAGGGCATCACACACACACACACACACACACACACACACACACACACACACACACACACACACACACACACATACTCACTCTCTCTCTCACGCACGCACGCGCGCGCGCGCGCGCGCACACACACACACACACACACACACACACACACGCTCGCTCGCTCACACACACACATACTCACTCACTCACTCACTCCTCTCTCACGCACACACACACACACACACACACACACACACACACACACACACACACTCATTCTCTCTCTCTTCTCTCTCTCTCTCTCTCTCTCTCTCTCTCTCTCACACACACACACACACACACACACACACACACACACACACACCACACACACACACACACACACACTCACTCACTCACTCACTTACTCACTCACTCACTCACACACACACACACACACACAACATACACACACGAGCGCGCGCGCCAGCCGAGAGCACTCTCCCAAGCAAGCGGAGTCTACCACCTAGATGATGTTTTTATTCTTTCGCTAGCACTGGGCTTATATCCTCTAACCATTACTTGCCAGTGGTCACTGATGAGCTACTCAAGTAGGCAAACACGTATCTGACCTATGCAACCACATAGTAATGGTTCCCACCAGGATCAGATGTTTAATAACCTCTCTGCTCTCTGCTTAGCATTGTGGACTAAAATCGGATTCGGCTGCGGTGGGCAGAGGGTTGCGGTGGGAGGGTGATGGTGGACTGATGCACCCAATAGGCTCTTTGCGAAGGGAGTAGGACTCTCTCTCTCTCTCTCTCTCTCTCTCTGTGTTCCGTCGGATTTGCTCTGTTTAAAGGACAAGTCCAAGGTTAGGGGTGATTTTTGACACGATTTCCGTTAAAGCTCGCTGAGAACAATGATGTAGGTGAAACTGTGATCTGAGGGTTATAAATGCACGAAAAAAAGGCATTTTCTATCGTACCGAAAGCGTCGCCATGACGCCCAAATCACGTGACCACATGCCTTCTACGTCACTCTGGGGAGTCGCTGCAAAATGGCCAACTCGAGCTCCGAAGACGAAAACTGATACTTTGCCCGAGAGACCCACAAGGATACAGCCGTATTAGTTTGAGCCTGTCGGGCCGGATTTTGAAAGAGTACCGGAACATCGTGTCAGCAAACCCCATGTGGTATTCCATGGAGTTTGCGAAATCACACTCACTGAAGTGCTCGCTACACAAATGGGCGTGATGCGGCGCAGCAAGAAAGTCAGCTCGTTTGAATTGTATAAATTTAATCCACTTTCGCCTCACTGCGGGTCGATTGCGTAGGAGCTCGTGCAATGCTATACCTGGGGTCGTCTGCGAATTGTTACAGTTAGCGGCAACACAGTAGGTCGGCATAGTTAACTTTTTTGTCGACCACACGCATACACAGTTTACTGAAGAATCTAAGATGGCAACCGCACTGACTCCCCAGACTGACGTCACTTCCGGGAAAGTCTACAGAAAATAAAATTGATTAAAAACCCAATTAAACATTTTTTTTTTTTTTTATTTCATTAAATCTGAAATTAGTGACTCATTTATCAATCATTTCGATGGTCATTTTGCATACTTAAAAACCTTGTACTTTTACTTTAAGGTTTTCCAGATCTAAATATAACGCCTCAAAAATTTATTAATGGCTAGTTAAGATATATACAGAGAGAGAGAGAGAGAGAGAGAGAGAGAGAGAGAGAGAGAGAGAGAGAGAGAGAGAGAGAGAGAGAGATCAAATGTGATGTACGCGAGCACACGAACCATTGAACCACCAAACGAAGAACTCTGCCTGAGTTACAATGCTGTACATTAATGCTGTTAACATTTCCTGCCGTTAACCTGTTAACAGCCAGGCAGGTCCGTTTCGCGTGTAATGTAAGTGGTAATGACAATTAAGTTTGATTGTTCTGCTTCTGTGATGCCATATATCTGTAGTGTTTTCGTGGCACCCGCCGTTGAACATTCTCCCGTCGAAATGTGGTCGCAACGAATTTAGCGCCTGCTGTGCGCGCGATGGCGAGACAGGCCCTGAATAATCTGCACATGTGTTAACTCTGAAGAGCTGAAACAACAACAACAACAACAACAACAAACAACAACAACAACAACAACAACAATCGGTCCTTCACGCCGTCACGTCCATGTGTCGAACTTAATACGCGGTGGCCACCCAGCCATGAACTCCCGTCACACCGGCGTTTTTTTTAAATTAACCCTTTCGTTGCTAACAAATTTGCAGTGTTGATGCTGTTTCCTTCCGAGAACACCCTCAAGACGCAAAATGCTGGTTTCGTTTGAGAACTTTGTTTCACGTAACAGTTCTAGAGAAGCGAGAATTCAAGCTGGAACGTATATCCAGCTTCCTATAAGCAGATGGAAAGTACGTTGTCAACAGTGACGTCATATGACGTCATAAGGTAAAGCTGACCCCAAACACCGGTTTTATTTGAGAACTTTGTTTCACGTAGCAGTTCGTAAGACGCTAGAATCCGAGCAGGAACCCAAAATGCTGGTTTCGTTTGAGAACTTTATCCTTTAAACACATGCAACCCACTTTAACCAATAGTGACGTCACGTAGTCCTAAGGGCAGGGAAGGGATAAAGAAAAATTGGTCTATACGGTTGTGCAAACCAGATTGTCGGAAAATGTCTCACTGCAGCTAATAGCTATACACCCCCACCCTCCCACGCCCCCTCGCCCTGCCGATAACGGGCCACCGCGGGAACGATTACTAACAGAGCTCAGGAGCTGTGCGAAAGTAGAGATGGCCGTCCAGGGCTCCCCGTCCCTAATAGTCCTTATGGTCTCTGTGGACGTAAAGCAACATTGAACTATCTCAGAGCGCAGGAGCTGCCATGAAATTGTCGAGGTGACCGTCCTGGGCTCCCTGTCCCTCATAGTCCTTATGGTCTCTGTGGACGTAAAGCAACACTGAACTATCTCAGAGCCCAGGAGCTGTGTGGAAGTCGAGATGGCCGTCCTGTCTGTAATAGTCCTTATGGTCTCCTTGGACGTAAAGCAACATTGAACTTGAGCTCAGACACTCAGAACTAGGAGCTGTGCCAATGTCCCCGTCCCTAATAGTCCGTATGGTCTCTGTGGACGTAAAGCAACGCTTAACAGTTAATAAGGACCCCCATGCTGACAAGCCAGGGCCGTGAAGTCTAAATTGTAAGCCGCACGATGCTTTCGATAATGCCATTTTTTCGTATGGTTGAAATCGCAGTGTGCGGCGCGTCCTCAGAATTTTCCTCGGCGGGCCGAAAGTACGTCGAAAACACGTCGCAGAGTTTTACAGCGTGTTCTATTTCGATGAAAGAGTCTGGAGATAAAAGTCACGCAGCGCTGACCAATCAGCGCAGACTGGCGAAAAGGTCGACTGAAGGAAGTTCAAACAAAGTGGCGGACTCTTTCTGTTTTTTCGTTTGCCTTTGTTACGTTAATTACAAACTCATTGCGACGGCAGCGTGGACAAACAGCTCATTCTCGCTCTCGGAGCGTGAATCTGTCACCACACAGGAAACCGTTTTATCTATCCGGGGTGAAGTAAGATCGAATTCAGCGACGGCTTTTTTGAATCGACCTGGCGTAAACATCCGGTCAATCGAGCGCCAAGCGAGTGGCGAGCACCGTGTGGCGTTATCAGGCGGTATGCAAGCCCCGAGTCCAGAGCAATGGCCGACCGCAGGTTGTCAGCTTAGACCTTAAGGAGGAAGACGGTGTCCCCCGAGTCCAAAGCAATGGCTGACCGCAGTTTGTCACAACCCAGGGATTGCAAAGGCTCGTGAGGCTTAGATTTTAAGAAAGAAGACGATGTCCAAAATAGTGCCTCTGGAACAGTTCTGGAAGTCTCAACCTCCCGCTTGACTATGGAGGTGGGAGCTGTATCTATGCGCTTTACTATCTGACACCCCAAATCTAAATCTGGTCAATGTATATATATATATATACCTTATATGTTTGTTTAAATTTAACATCATGTAGGGTTAAACACCATTTACTGTTTTAATTGTCGGTATAACGAAAATCTGTCACTGTTGTTTACATGGTCATCCCGAGAGAGAGAGAGAGAGAGAGAGAGAGAGAGAGAGAGAGAGAGAGGAGAGAGAGAGAGAGAGAGAGAGAGAGAGAGAGGAAAAAGTGTCAGACCACACATATGCCATCCTCCTCACAGATTCTATAATCTTGTTATAAAAAGTGAAAAGTCGAATGGGAAGCCCAGTATGTAATGTGTTAATGGTCGATATCTACCTTCGAAAACCCCTGTGTGTGTACTGCCCTGGATATGCCGAGGTGAAGGAAAACGACCGAGCAGATAAGACTGGCTGGCAAAACAACCCTCACAAATGGCTTGCTTCTCGGAAGATCTGAAGTGTTGAGGAGCTTGAGACACTACCTGCGGGCACAAAGCCAGGGACATCACACCACCGATCGCCTGGAAGAGAGAGGCGTTGGAAGAGGAAGAGCTAGACGATCTTCCTCGAAAGGACGAGAGAGGGCCATTGCCAATCAGACAAACACTGGAACTGAGAGAACTTTGTCATTTTGCGCCGCAATGCGCTTGTCACATTAGGCTTTGTCACCTTTTTCTTCCCCTTTTCCCCAAAGAAAGAAACACCCCCTCCCTCTCCCAAAATAAAGGTCAATCTGTACAAATCACTGATTATCCTGGGGGAATTTTTAGCCAACGCAATCAGGGTTTTGCGCTGCAGCTGAGAACATACACTTTTGGCTGCATTAGCCGTGCGGCTGTTCTGCATACCCTGCTTTGGCGCGTAAGGCTGGTTTTTCGCTCTGGGATTGTCTCGCATGGCCCTGGAGGGCTCACTGCATGCTGAGGTATCATTATAGCGCTCGGATGTGACATGACAATTCGTGTGTGGGGGTGAGGTAGGGTGGTGTGTGTGTGTGTCTGTGTGTGTGGGTGTGTGTGGGTGTGTGTGTGTGTGTCTTGGGATATATATGCGCAAACATTTATCGACATGACTGTAAATAACTATAGCCCCATATGACACGAGAACATGCACGAATATTGGCCTCTTTTGGAGACAGAGACAGAGAGAGAGAGAGAGGGGGAGGGGGGAGGGAGAGGAGAGAGAGAGAGAGAGAGAGAGAGAGAGAGAGAGAGAGAGAGAGAGAGAGAGAGAGAGAGAGAGAGAGAGAGAGAGAGAGAGAGAGATCAGCCACGTTGTTTGCTGTTCTTTTGTTTTTGGATAAAACCACACACCAGAACAGGAAGCATTTCTAAAGATTACAGCATTCATCTAAAAAGCGGAAATGAAAATCTCACGCGTCTAATCCACTAACAGGTTTTTGGTGACATAAGCCTTTGGGGCAATTTGCAGATAAATTCACATCGGTTTTATGGTAGCAAAATTGTGTTTGCTCACTGCTTGCAGTTTTCCAGTTTAACTGCGCCGCTATAACGCATAGCACGTGTCACTTGTTGCAACGTTCCCGTGCTGAATATAGTATATATGGAGAGAGAGAGAGAGAGAGAGAGAGAGAGAGAGAGAGAGAGAGAGAGAGAGAGAGAGAGAGAGAGAGAGAGAGAGAGAGAGAGAACGGATACTGAATACGGGGGGATACGGGGGGGTCACCTGGTATGTGATATGCAAATTGCACATTGACAGATGCATTGCACTGGGGGAGAGGATTGCGTGTGTGACCGTTTTTCATCACCCCTCCACATGGGTAGCCACACTCTGTCTTCAGTTAACTTGGTGTTTTACGCCCAGTCATCCATTACGGTTATATCAGGGTGATTGTCTTCAGAGGATTTATCTCCATTTTGGTGACCATACACCATAACAACACTTGCTCATAATAATAATAACAATAATGATAATGGATAGCTTTTGTATAGCGCTATTCTCTGGTGTACCCAAACTCACATGCGGGAAAGAAGAATAAACGCCGAAAGGATAATACTATATTGTCCTGTAAAAGGAAATTTACTTTGAAACATACCATCAGTGTAACACGTAAAATACATAAAATTCAAATTAAATTTATATATCTCGGGTAATATATATATATATATATATATATATATATATATATATATATATATCGGGTAATTCAACGTAAGGCATATACATAAAACAAAAAAATTAAACCTACATAAAATTGACGGAAAATCTTTTCAGCAGGAAATACAGTACTTTTCCAGAAAACAGACAGACTTACTGTCGAAGTACAGCTGGTTTTGCCGCCTTCAGTCTGCCTCGCTTTTTTCTTTTTGAGGTTTCTTTTTCTTCTTCCTTTTTTATCTTAAGTCTTTTCACATAAGTGGTATATTAGACGGATCTTACAATCATCATGCTAACAACATGTATGAGCAAGTTGCACCAATATTAATTTATGGTAAAAACCAACCAACCAAATAAAAACTGAGCGTGCGTGCGTGCGCGCGTGCGTGCGTGTGCGTGCGTGTGCGTGCGTTCGTGCGTGCGTGCGTGCGTGCGTGCGCGCGTGTGTGTGTGTGTGTAAACCAGCAGGCTCTGAAATCCGCAGTCGGATTTCCATACCAACAACTCCATACCAACAACATGGTATTTATATATATATAACATAATGATCTATTATATATATATATATATATATATATATATATATATATATATATATATATATATATATATATCTTATCATATATGATTAAAACTATATATCGTCAGGACAACTTCAGTCAGGAGTTGAACCATGTCACTGTCAATATCAGCCTCCAAACTGATCTATGTCGGCTTAGTCTGTACGTATTCATCGAAAGTTGCCCAGGATGAGGGTTCAAACATCCTCCGCTGAAGCAGATTGACAGCAGACTGGATGAGATCCACGCTAAGCCGATCTGCGTCCATTTCATTTCCGCATCGCAGGGACTTTGTCTTTGAGGATGCTCGCTCGTGTGATGTTGCCAAGACCTCAAGAGTTCGGCAGAGGTACCGCGGCAATTGCTTTACATCATGACTGATGGGACTCGTCTGTCTAGCTCTCCCGAGACTAATTCGTCAGCATGTCTACCTCCGCCACGGCAATGACCTGAGACAGCTCAGGACGTTCGCGAAATGTGTTCTGTTGTTTGATAGCTTGGTTAACAGCTTTCAGACCATTATTTGTAGAAGGTGGAGGTTGGGGGTTGGGGAGGGGGATGTCTTCTTCGTTTTTATTAAAAGTCTTTCCTCATACGTGGTATTAGACTGCTCTTACAATTAATCAAGATAACAACGTATGCCAACAGGTTACACCGAAACAAACAAACCGAACCACCCACTAGATGCCTATGATTCATACCAAGTAGCGTTTTGGTCAAGCCATGAACTCTGGAAATACTCTAAAAGTACTGAACGACTTCAATGCCAGAACACTCCCATTTGCTCAGAAAGAGAGATGTTGCGTGCAGAACAATGCTCTCGTCTGGACAAGGGTACATTTTTTATTTTATTTTTAATGAATGATATCATCTCGCTCAGCTGCTTGGGGTCTTTCGCCTTTGATTCTGTTGTGTCTTCAGAGTCTAGCTCCGTGTATGGGGCTATTACCTCAGTCATCCATCCGTCTAAAGGTGCTTTGGTGGTGGCATTTCTGGTTACTTCAAACATCACAGTTTGAAATGAGAGGACAGGGTAGGGTAGTTTCACTCAGTCAGCCGGCAATACGTTTTCTGAAAGTTAATAGTAGCCATTCCTTTTCTCTTCTTGATTTCTTTTCTTGTAGTTTATATATTATATATACAATCACTGTCATGCTGTGAGCATTCCATTTCCTGCTCAATACAATTATTTTCCGACACTGATTTTTTTAATATTAGAAAATTACATTTTGTGGCTCGATATTTTTTTTCTTTTTTTTTCTTTTTTTTCCGGGGAAAATAATACAGTTTTTAGAGAATCTTTTCCCGCTGTTGAAATCATTTATTTTGATGCAGAAAATAATAATGTTTCGTGTTGCTTCCATTTTTTTGTTCTTGTTGTGTTCACATGTGCATATTGCTCTGCTGTTACCATCACATATTCTGCGGAGTACAGTCCTTTTTTTTCTTCTTTTTTTTCCTGTTTGAAAATTTTATTTTAGGGTTCTTCGTCTTTCCCCCCTTCCACTGGAAACTAATTACATTTCTGGAGAATTCAGTTCCTTACGTCTGAAACCATTCATACTGACGCAGAAAACAATGTCGTTTCGGTCTATTCCTGTCTTTTTCTGGTGTCATGAATATTATTTTGAATCTAAATATGAAGGATTATAGGTCAAACTGTTCCGACGCAAATAACACTCACGCGTCATCACCCGTCTTAGCCAAAGGAGGAAAAACACCCTCACACCCTCCAGGAGGAATTTCTTTTTACTCCCACCCACACACACACACACACATGACACTCTCTCTCTCTCTCTCTCTCTCTCGCTCTCTCTCTCTTCTCTCTCTCTCTCACACACACACACACACACACACACACACACACACACACACACACACACACACACACACACACACACACACACACACTCACACACACACACACACACACACACACACACACACACACACACACACACACACACACACACACAACACACACACATCTCTCTCTCGCACTACACACACACACACACACACACACACACACACACACACACACACACACACACACACACACACACACACACACACACACACACACACACACACACACGCACCTCCAGTAGGTGCCGCTGTGTTAGCTGTGAGTCCCAAAAGCGAGGCCTCAAGGATTTTATGGGACACGCAAAATGCTGGCACTAATTCTACGCATGACCAAAGCAAACATCTGACTTGGCGTGTTCTCTCTGACAGTGGCAGCTAGGTTCTAACTTCGTTTCAGACAGGGTTGATTCTGAACGCGCGAAATGGTTCTATTTCTCTCGGCCAAACGGCAACGGACACGCGCACAAGAGGAGTTTTATTTCATTTCGCGTAATGAATCTTCGTAACGCTAGTCACATAAAACACGCGGCTATTGAGGTAATCAACGTTTTCAGGGAGTTGCCCTTTCGCACGTGCTAAACTGGTTCTGTAGAAATACTATATGTCGAAACAATCGTGCACAAAGGGGGTGACTCTTTGTGAGCCCTCTAGGCTAATGGTTGTAGTTTTTTGTTTTGCCCCAGAATAGAATGGAAACGGCACAACAGTATCAGTAACAGCAACTCTTAAGTTCGCTTACAATGTGTGTGTGTGTGTGTGTGTGTGTGTGTGTGTGTGTGTGTGTGTGGTTGTGTGTGTGTGTGGTGTGTGTGTGTGTGTGTGTGTGTGTGTGTGTGTGTGTGTGTGTGTGTGTGTGTGTGTGTGTGTGTGTGTGTGTGTGTGTGTGTGTGGTGTTGTTGTTGTTGATGTTGATGTTGATGTTATTCTTGTCTGTTTCTTACACTATTCTTGCATAAAATAGAGAGAGAGAGAGAGAGGAGAGAGAGAGAGAGAGAGAGAGAGAGAGAGAGAGAGAGAGAGAGAGAGAGAGAGAGAGAGAGGGGAGAGAGAGAGAGAGAGAGAAAAGAATCATTCGAAAACTTTATTTTACAAGGATTGTAGTTTAGGTTCAGTCAAAAACCTTTAACAACTAGTCCTTGCTAAGCTACTGATGAATAGATATCAAATTACAGGCATTATTTATATACATATTAGGCATGAATGAGCGAGTGAAACGTTATACGTGAAAATTTCCACACAAACACAGCGTGCTCACAGCGCCAGATGAACACATGCCATACATCATTCAGTTACATATTATGAGCATACGGTGAGCATATTATGAGCAAATGAAGCATCAGAGCATCTGATCAGTTCATATGACTAGTATCGGAAAAGAAAACAGAAGAAGTCAATGCTTATCTTATAAAGAACAGTAAGGGAGAAGGAGAGGCGAGAAAAAAGAAGAAGAAGAAGGGGGAAAAAACGAGAAAAAACAGAAGAAAAAAAACAGGGGGGGAGAGAGAAACACAAGACAGTGCAGAGAGAGGAGAGGGAGAGAGGAGAGAGAGAGAGAGAGAGAGAGAGAGAGAGAGAGAGAGAGAGAGAGAGAGAGAGAGAGAGAGAGAGAGAGAGAGAGAGAGAGAGAGAGAGAGAACACACGAATTGGCTGAGTCATGTTGTTTTCGTGTCCCAACGTAGCTCAACCGAAAACAGATTAGCTCTCCGTCTCATTTTTCATCGTTTTTCACCGTTTAACTGTTGTTTAAGTGTCGTTTTGCAGCTTGATAACGGCGATTACCCCGAAAATTTGCCTGCTGTGTTTTGTCCTAATAAACAGCGTTCCTTGGAACCTTTTCTGTGTTGGGATTTTGTTTTAGAGCGCTAGCAGTCATTTTTTCATCATTTTTTTTAAAACAAACAAATAAACAAATAAACAACTCCCAGAGCAACAACAACATCAACACCCAATACTCATATCACCAGTATTTTGTACATGTCATTTTTTTGTTGTTGCTTTGGTTAAAAGATTATAATCCCACGAAACAGTCTGAACAACGTGTTTTTATACATATGCAGAGACATACTCCGTTATTGGCCAACGTGTTGAAGGGTTTTCTCCCAGTATTCCCATCCTTACTAATATCAGTACCCAGTTTCTGCTACAGTCATTATGTGTGTGTTGTGGGGGGTAGTGTGTGTGTGTGTGTGTGTGGTGTTTGTAGTGCGTTTTTGTGTGTGTGTGTGTGTGTGTGTGTGTGTGTGTGTGTGTGTGTGTGTGTGTGTGTGTGTGTGTGTGTGTGTGTGTGTGTGTGTGTATACTACTTTATGTAAATTGTTTTGGTAGGACTATGCTCTACATGTGTATAGAATATCATATTTAGGTCAATATGTATCATGTGAGCGCTCAGGGCGTTGACGAGCGCATGATAAATATACATTATTATTATTAAGTAACGGTGCCAACCTTGCCGTTGTTAACCGTACAGACGGAGTCTTCTCATTTGCAATTGCAGAATCCGAGCAAACTGGCGCAGTTTAAAAACAGAGCACTCGCTACATGCCTCTTGATCAATTTTCTTGTGACTTTGCAGGTAACACCCCCTCCCCCCCCCCCCCCCCCCCCCCCCCACCAGCCCCCCACCTTCCTCCGCCCCGCGCAATATAAAAATTGAGTCCTCGGTAAATCCCTCTTAAACAAATTTCCTGTAACTTTGCAGATACCCCCCCCCCCCTCCCCTCCCAGCCCCCCACTCAACGTAAAATCTGAGTATTCGCTAAATCCCGTTTAAAGAATCTTCTTGTAGCTCTGCAGATATCCTCCCCCCCCCGCACCCCCACCCGCCCCTCCAACACACACACAAGCTAAAATCTGAGTATTCGCTAAATCCCTCTTAAACAATTTTCTTGTATCTTTGCGGACAAAATAATTTTCTTGCAGCTTTGTAGATACCCCCCCCACACACACACACTTCCCCTCCCCCACCACCCCCACCCCTCCCCCGTGCCTCCTAAATAAAAAAAATAAAAAAATCGTTCCAAAGTTCAAACGTGAGTGAGCCCACACAATCCCACCGCCTATCCGAAGAGATGATCGAATTATAAGCACAGTTTTTGTTAACTGGATCAAAGGTTCAAAGCGCCAAAATAGATCGCTGGGGAAATGCACACGCACGTACGTTGGAACCCAAATCCTTAAAGAAAGAAGAAGAAAAATCTGCCTCTTCGCTCAAACGAGTTTTAAAAGAGGTTTCCTCCCCTTGACGAAGAAAAGGAGATTCCAGCCCAGAAGCCCCTGTCTGTAGCCTGACTATGATGGAGAGCGGACTGGGAGATAACATATTCATCAAACACTACTACTTCTACTACTACTACTACTGATTTGGCTTGGGCCGTGTCACAACACAATGACACTAGCAAGAACACCATGGCTTGGGCTGTGTTACAGCACACTGACACTAGCAAGAACACCAAGGCTTGGGCTGTGTTACAGCACACTGACACTAGCAAGAACACCATGGCTTGGGCTGTGTTACAGCACACTGACACCAGCAAGAACACAAAGTCTTCGGCTGTGTCACAGCACAATGACACTAGCAAGAACACCAAGGCTTGGGCTGTGTTACAGCACACTGACACTAGCAAGAACACCAAAGCCTGGACTGTGTTACAGAATATTGACACTAGCAAGAACACCAAGTCTTCGGCTGTGTCACAGCACAATGACACTAGCAAGAACACCAAGGCTTGGGCTGTGTTACAGCACACTGACACTAGCAAGAATACCAAGGCCTGGACTGTGTTACAGCATATTGACAATAGCAAGAACACCAAGTCTTCGGCTGTGTGACAGCACACTGACACCAGCAAGAACACCAAGGCTTGGACTGTGTCACAACACATTGACACCAGCAAGAACACCAAGGCTTGGGCTGTGTTACAACACATTGACACTAGAGAGAACACCAAGTCTTGGGCTGTGTCACAAGGCACTGACACCAGCAAGAACACCAAGGTGTCACAATATAAACTTTACTTAAACATTCACTCCCCGACTCCTTTCTGTCCATATAAACAAAAGCTTGCATTGCAAATACACACAATATATTGTATTCACACATTCATTCTACGCTTTCATACACTTATTCATATTTGTCAGTTTGTCCTCTAAAGTTATTATATATATATATAAAACTGATAAAAATCAAAGAAAAACAACAAGCTGGCATAAAAGTTCCCAAAGTTTATATATATATAGAAACACAATAATAACATAATACCAGATAATGTGTACTTCAACTCA
>JABMCL010001542.1:650000-655000 GCA_018857735.1 Alviniconcha marisindica
GGCTCCGGAAAGCTAACAATTTAAGAACCCAGTAAAAGTGTGTGTGTTTTTAACGCGTGCACGCATCCAAACTAGTGCACATACACATACACACACACACACACACACACACACACACACACACACACACACACACACACACACACACACACACAGAGAGAGAGAGAGAGAGAGAGAGAGAGAGAGAGAGAGAGAGAGAGAGAGAGAGAGAGAGAGAGAGAGAGAGAGAGAGAGAGAGAGAGAGAGAGAGAGAGAGAGAGAGAGAGAGAAGCACTACAGCAGCCCAGGCCATTGTTTTGTGGATGGTATAAACTAATTACCACCCTGGTCCTTGACCTTTCTTGGAACTTAATTCACCTCCGCCACGCCTTCGTCAGTAATCGGCTCAACAGGCCCAAGACCTTAGTCTATACCCATCTATTCTCTCCCTTGTTGTTTTTATGTCTGTCTGTCTGTCTGTCTTCTTCTTCTTTTCCTCCTTCCTCCTTCTTCTTCTTCTTCTTCTTCTTCTTCTTCTTCTTCTTAATAGTGTTATTTTGAAGACTCTGGCAATTATAGTGCATGTTGGGTTATTACAAAAAGAGCGAGCGAGAGAGAGAGAGAGAGAGAGAGAGAGAGAGAGAGAGAGAGAGAGAGAGAGAGAGAGAGAGAGAGAGAGAGAGAGAGAGAGAGAGAGAGAGAGAGAGAGAGAGAGACGAGAGAGACAGACAGACAGACAGACAGACAGACAGACAGACAGACAGACAGACAGAGACTTCTCTTCTTCTTCTTCTTCCATATAGTGTTGTTTAGAAGACTCTAACACTTTTAGTGCATGCTGGGTTATTAGAGAGAGAGAGAGAGAGAGAGAGAGAGAGAGAGAGAGAGAGAGAGAGAGAGAGAGAGAGAGAGAGAGAGAGTCTCAAACAGACACACGCAGAGAAGGTCAACAACTCACCACCACTACAGCAACCCAGGCCATTGTTTTCTCGATGGTATAATAAGCTCTAATTACCACCAACGTCCTGGGCATGTTTCGGAACTTAATTCACCTCCCCCTCCCCCCTCAACCCCCCTCACCCCGCCTTCATCAATGCTTGGCTCAACAGGTCGAAGGCCCTGTCCCACACCATCCATTCTGCCTCTAATTCCCACTTGTCACTCGTTCAGCTCCGCTCAAGACACGAGACAGCGAACGACAGGCTCGGGAAAGTAGGGTGGTGGCTTGTTGCCACGGTAAACACGGCCACCGCCTCCCACCGGAATTGCCCGCAGCTGACGGCCGGGGCACAGAATTTGAGCAGCTCGTTGCCCGCTCCTTGCCATTTAGCTTCAGTGGCTCTGTCAACACCTGGAGGACAGTTCGCCTAACTGCGGAGTATCAGCAGCAGAAAAGAAGGAAAAAAGAAGTTGCTGAACGGTAGGAGGTGTAGGTTAAATTGGTGGTGTTGGTGGAGGAGGAGGAGTAGTAGTAGTAGAAGACGACGACGACAACGACGACGACGACGACGAAGAAGAAGAAGAAGAAGAAGAAGGGCAGGTGAGCGTGGAGCGGGGAAAGTTCAGCGGTACAGCGCCGGACTTGTGATCACCGGAAAGGTCCGTCGCGAGTTCGAGGCGGAAGAATTTTCTTTTCCGGGATCCGCTTTCTGTTTTGGTTCATATTTCGGTATCCGTTCCACCCCCATGTTACCGCAGTAGCACGTAAAAGATCCCGGCCATTCTGCCAAACGTGCATGTGGCAGGTTACAGCTAAATTTGTACACACATGCACCATACATAGGTGGTTTGAATGAAGTGAGACTGTAAAATGGTGCATGGTTGTATGGTGTACACATAACGTGCGCCTAGACGGCAGCAGTTTCACGTGGCACCAGCCAAGCCATATAACAACCAGACTCCACAGGAAGTCCACCACTTCGGTGGATATTCAAAAACACACTATTAACTCCTTCACTGTGTAACACCATGGAGTTATGCCCCCTCCGACAGTAGCGATGGGCGCCTTGCGGGGCTATTCGGTTGATGACCGTACTCGCTAATTGTGGGGGCCAGTTGGTTTCTGACCGTCCTGACTAATTGTGGGCGCTCGTTGACCAATGGATTAGAATTAATTAACCTCCTTTGAATAAAGAGATGGTGGCCTTTTGTGCACTGAATGTGCAAGTGCTCCTCAAGGGAGCTAATGACGGCGGTTTAGGCCACTGCATGGGGAGGTGACACCAATCGGGGGATTCATTGTCACGAGGGCCCCGTACAGCCGGACAGCGGACACTTGAGCTCTGAGCGAGCTCGTTGGTAAACGGGCTGGACCGTCCTCGCTAACTGCGGGGGCTCGTTGGCAAATGGGCCGGGATGACGCGGAAATAACCACGAGATAATTATGGAAGTACGACGAGAGAGTATATAGCAGGCCGTATCGGCCAAGGTAGTTTTGTGAGCCGGTTTGGCCTAGCGGTAAGGCGTTAGGCTGGTAAGCGGAAGGACCTCCGTTCGATACAGCTTCGGCTCTCCTTTCTCTTCAGAAAAGGTTGTGGTTTGTGGACACTGTCTTGTGACTTTGTCCATCACCACCTACTGAAACATTAAAATGGCTCTCATCGCTGCCCATCTTAATGCAGGAATCATTCTGTTGGTGACAGTGTAGCGATAGGTATATACCCCCCCCGCCCCATTCTCCCCGTCCCTAATAAGCCTTATGGTTTCTGTGGACGTTAAGCACCACGTTTACTTACTGAAGAAGAAGAAGAAGAAGAAAAAGAAGAAGGGTAAAGGGTAAGCAGAAGAAGAAAAGAAAGAAGAAAAAAAACAAAGAAGAAAAAAGAAAAAAAGAAGAAAAGAAGAAGAGGGAGAAGAAGAAACAGCAGAAAAGATAAAAGAATAATAATAATAATAATCTCAAAGCGGGGGCGGACAGAGAAGGTGACGGGGGGAGGGGGGGCTAGAAGGTGGATGTAGCAATGAGGGTAAGTAGCAGTAAGCCGGAAGTTTAATTTCTCATTCTGACCCACGCATGCCTCCTTAGCTTGGTACCAACATACATCTCTACAGAACCGCCTGCTCGGCATGTCTTGTCGATCAGGAAGCCGGACGAAGCCGAGTAACTGCACCAACCTTGCGGAGGCGGAGGCAGACAGAAATACCAGTTACCGGAACCGGAACGAGTACAATAATTATATAAACTGGTGGTAGACCACGTCTCAACGGTTTCGCGTGGTGTATGATTATCTCTCTGTCTCGGTCTGTCTGTCTGTTTCGAATAGTCCTTTCTTTTGGCGAGGGATGGATTTAAGCATATATACTTATCTATTACCTTCGTAAATAAAGATTTTTTCATCACTCTCTGTGTTCTCTCTCTCTCTCTCTGTCTCTCTGTAACTGTCTCTCTCTGTCTCTGTCTCTCTCTGTGTCTCTGTTTCTCTGTGTCTGTGTCTGTGTTTGTGTGTCTCTGTCTTTCTGTCTGTCTCTGTTTGTCTGTCTGTCTGTCTGTCTGTCTCTGTATCCTTCTATCTCTGTCTGTCTCTCTCCCTCTCTCTCTCTCTCTCTTCTCCCCCCGCGTAGTCCCTGACGAAACCCCCGATGGGGGCGAAAATTCGGACATATCTTCTCTCTTTTTCATTTCATCGTCATCAATGTCATTTAAAAAAACTTTAGAGGAGTCTGGACTCTCTCTCTCTCTCTCTCTCTCTCTCTCTCTCTCTCTCTCTCTCTCTCTCTCTCTCTCTCTCTCTCTCTCTCTCTCTCTCTCTATATATATATATATATATATCTATACGGAGAATCGTGAAAACAGCTGGGTCACAATAGAAACATTCACAATGACCAACACTGCGGACACGCCAACGGAAGTGGTTTTTGTTCTGTGCTCGTCCTTAGCTGACCCTAAGGTTGACAGGACGTTAAAAATCCAATTACTAAGTTGTGCTCCTTTTTGTTTTGTTTTAATTTTGTTGTTGGTGTTTGCTTTCTCTTCCTTGTTGGCTTGATGGGGGG
The DNA here is from genome assembly GCA_018857735.1 of Alviniconcha marisindica. NCBI lineage: Eukaryota > Metazoa > Mollusca > Gastropoda > Provannidae > Alviniconcha > Alviniconcha marisindica. Next base: position 653,973 of record JABMCL010001542.1, read on the forward strand.
GTTTTGCGTGTGGATTTAGCTGTGTTGCTTCCTGTTTCACAAGAGCCGGTAATAGAAATCCAGAACTAAGCTTCACAAGAGCTGGTAATAGAAATCCAGAACTAAGTTTTTCAAGAGCTGGTAATAGAAATCCAGAACTAAGCTTCACAAGAGTTGGTAATAGAAATCCAGAACTAAGCTTCACAAGAGCTGATAATAGAAATCCACAACTAAGCTTCACACGAGCTGGTAATAGAAATCCAGAACTAAGCTTCACACGAGCTGGTAACAGAAATCCAGAACTAAGCTTCACAAGAGCTGGTAATAGAAATCCAGAACTAAGCTTCACACGAGCTGGTAATAGAAATCCAGAACTAAGCTTCACACGAGCTGGTAATAGAAATCCAGAACTAAGCTTCACACGAGCTGGTAATAGAAATCCAGAACTAAGCTTCACACGAGCTGGTAACAGAAATCCAGAACTAAGCGTCTGGAGCCGACAGTTGTTCTAAAAGTCATTTTATCGCCCGCAGTGCCGTTTCTTGTACTTAGCCCTGATATAACCCTAGGTGCTTGACTGGGCTTAAAATATTAACTACCTAACTATGAGAACTCCTAGCCCTGATATAACCTTAGGTGGTTGACTGGGCTTAAAACATTAACTAACTATGAGAACTCCTAGCCCTGATATTACCCTAGGCGGTTGAATGGGCTTAACACGTCAACTAACTAACTATGAGAACTCCTAGCCCTGATATTACCCTAGGCGGCTGACTGGGCTTAACACATCAACTAACTAACTAACTATGAGAACTCCTAGCCCAGATATGACCCTAGGCAGTTGAATTGGCTTAACACATCAGCTAACTAACTAACTAACTAACTAACTAACTAACTAACTAACTAACTAACTAACTAACTAACTAACTAACTAACTAACTAACTATGAGAACTCCGAGCCCTGATATACCCTAGGCTTGAAGGGTTAACCTATATAACCCTAGGCTTAATGGCTTAACTAACTTAACTAACTAACTAACTAACTAACT
>JABMCL010001542.1:672500-675000 GCA_018857735.1 Alviniconcha marisindica
ACCACCCACGCACCACGCAGCACCCACACCACACCACACACCCCACAACACACACGCACGCCCGCACGCCCCCCCGGGACGCACCACACACAAACACACAACCACAACACACACACACACACCACACACACACCCCCACCCACCACGCACGCGCGCCCCGCCCACCCCCCACACCACCCACGCAGCACACCACCACGCAGGCACGCACGCCGCCCCAAACACACCACACCCCACCACGCACCCCCAACAAACACAAACACACACAATTTGTGGAAATCCAGGGAACTTTTGGGGGCGAAAGGGCCTAGCACATAACGGTCACCCATCCATCTGCTAACCACGATCGATCGCGCTCAACTTCGGCTTTCGAGAGCGTGTACTCTTTCTTTTTTTCGCTGACTTCCTTTTAAATAGCGGACTAGCGGGGATCGAGATTCCAGACGTTTGTGCGTGACAGTGTGGGAAAAAGGGGACAGGTGGTGGTAGGGGTTGGGGGTGTGTGTGGATGGTGGGGGGGGGGGGGGAAATTTTAATTTACACTTTGGGGGGTTTGGTTTTGGGGGGGTTTGTGTGTGGAGGGGGGGGGGGGGGGGGGGGGGGGAAACTAGTCGAAAAAGGTTTCGCATTTTTTAAAAACGTGCAGCGATGAGAGCCATTTTAATTGTTTTTTTTTTGTGGTGACCAATTCAATTTTTCCCGTGTTTACCGAGGACGAATATTTTTGATTTTTAAAAAGGGCCTAACTTGACTTCAATCTCTTTTCCCTCTTTTTTCTCCCCCCCCCCCCCCCCCTCCCTCCTCTCTCTCTCCTTTTTCTCTCTTTCCTCTCTCTTTTTCTCTCCCCTCTCTCTCTCTCCCCCCCCACACACACACACACACACACACACACACACACACACACACACACACACACACACACCCCACCAACACACACACACACACACACAAAACCACAAAAACCACACACACGCACACACACACACGCACGCACGCACGCACGCCCACGCACGCACGCACGCACGCACGCACGCACCCCACCACACACCACACACACACACACACACCACACCACCCTGCATGTATGCATTCTGTGTTTTAAAATGTACAGTGAAATTTGGCCAGATAACATCCATAAAGGAAAGAAAGAAAAGAAGAAGAAGAAGAAGAAGAAGAAGAAGAAGAAGAAGAAGAAAAGAAGAAGAAGAAGAAGAAGAAGAAGAAGAAGAAGAAGAAGAAGATAATAGACAGCAAAATAGATCAATCAACCCAGATAGCCGAGTAGATCAAAGGAGACCACGGCCACCATCACCACCAGCACCTCCTCCACCAGCAGATGATGAAGAAGAGCAAAAAGAAGGAGAAAGACGAGAACAATGGGAGGACGTCGTCAGCCGGCAGACAGGGAAAAAGTGGCGAATGAGACAGCAGGATACGAGAACGAAGAGATTAAATGATAGAACCACACAAATAAAATCTATATAAAAGGGACAAAACTGAAACAGAGCTCCCTAGTTAAACGAAAAGAGCAGACAATCGAGACATTCGGACACCGCTACAGATCTTTTTTTATATTATAAAACCGGATTTAAAAAATAATTGTTCCTAAGAGACAATCAGTAATGAAAATAAGTTTTTTTGTTGACGAATTTGTTATTTCCGGCACACGCTTACAGTGACATTTGATCCCCTAATTTTGAAAATTGGAATTTGACAAGATACCTCATTACAGTTGGACACTTCCTGTTGGTGTTTTTTTCAGTATATAACATTGACAGCCTTTTTTATGGTGGTGCATGTGAAAGAGTCGAATGAGAGAGAGAGAGAGAGAGAGAGAGAGAGAGAGAGAGAGAGAGAGAGAGAGAGAGAGAGAGAGAGAGAGAGAGAATTGTAGAGGGGTAGGGAGAAACGCATGGGTTCAGCTGTTATATGTATATCTCTTTTTCTTTCTTTGTTCACTCTCCGTCGCAGCTCAGTCTGACAGACCAATCAGACGTGTCTGTCGGCTCATTAGCGTTGTGTTAGAAGGAGGAGAAGTCAGTGCATCTCTTGTCCCCTTGCTCCGGGGCTACACAGTCCTTCTGTCCGATACTACATCTGCACCTCGCTCCGCAAACCGCATCCTCAACATCACTTCATCATCAGCGTGCAGCGCAATGCCGCTTGCTGCTCTTCTTTATATAGTTTGCACACATGTTGTTGGTTCACTCCTTAGAAACGTTTTTTCCATTTTTTTCTTTCTTTTTTTCTTTCTTTTGAAAGAAGAAGGAGAAGGAGGAGGAGGAGAAAGAAGAAGAAGAAGAAGAAGAAGAAGAAGAAGAAGAAGAAGAAGAAGAAGAAGAAGAAGAAGAAGAAGAAGGGAAAGGAGGAGGAGGAGAATTAAAGGACAAAAAGGAACAAATAATAAAAACGACAACAACAACGACAGAAAATAAGGAAATACAAACTAATAAATAGATTGCGAGCTTTGTGGAAGAACTGGTGTCAGAGATATTTTTATTGT
>JABMCL010001542.1:680000-682500 GCA_018857735.1 Alviniconcha marisindica
TCATGATTGTTTGTTGGATTTTTGTTTCATCTGCCGGCTGATTTTGCCGAAACGTTAGCAATCATTATGAGTTAAAAATAGAGTGGGGTAAAACCCAGTAGCCCACACCTTTTTTCGTGGATTTATATTTTTTTCTGGAACGCCGCAATACGTCTTCAGAAGTTCACTCTGCAAAAATAAAAACACTCGGTCAGAAAAATGATTACAATCCGCATGTGAGCCTTCTGTGATCTGTCCGCAAAATTGAGGGCTTCCTCAAACAAACAAAAACACGCGCAAGCACGCACGCACGCACGCACGCACGCACGCACACACACACACACACACACACACACACACACACACACACACACACACACACACACACACACACACACACACACACACACACACACACACACACACACACACACACACACACACACACACACACACACACACACACACACACACACACACACACAACAACACACACACAACAACAACAACAACAAACAACAACAACAACAACAAACAAATAAACAAAAAACACCCGTTAAAAAGTGACAGCAGCGGACAAAATTTAATGTTTGTTCTGGAAAAATTCTGTAGAAATTTTACTGATCAAATAAGAACAACAATAATAACAGCGGTCATTACTATAGCGCCGCATCTCACCGACAAGGGTGAGCAATAACACCGCGCTTTATAAGATCAACAAACATGTGTACATTTTAAACCTCAAAAATAATAGATTACGTAGTAATAATTGTGTGAGGAATTAATGAGGCTGGACAGGCGAAGGATTCTATGCTGTAGTTTCGGTGACTGCATGTGCCTGTCCAAGCTGTTACACATGGTTTAAACCAAATGTATCCATTCATCGTAATCATAAGCTCAACAAATAAGCACAGGAAACACAAAAACAGTATGCTTATTTGAGTGTTACCTATAGATAAAATGACAATTACACAGCTGTTGTACTTGTGTTTGCTGCATGGCGTGAACACCCCACACCAAAGTCCTAAGGGAGAACATGCGAATCCTCGATCCGACTCAAGACGGGGCGACTCGAGGACTTCACAACAGATGAACAATGAAGTTTCGTCGCCCCAATGGGTATAATGAGAAACTAGCGGTTCTGGCACGGCACTGGGAATTATACAGATTACAGAAAGTCCGCGACCATTCAGCGTACCACCACCTCGACCGGCAGGATAATTATCAGCTTGTGCAGACCGGCGTGACAACCAGAGCCATTTCAGCTCGTTCCTGCCAGCACGTCGTTCTCAGTGAGCCCGTGCTAATCACTCTCCTACACACAGAGCTGTAATGGCGGAGCTGCTCTCCTTCGTGTCTTTCTCGGATCCTCGTGCGTTGCGGAATGATACACAACCCGGGACGAGTCACCAGACCAACCATCCATCATTAATTCGCACTAACCCGAGTCCTGTCAATGCGAGATGGCCTTTAGCGTTGCATTTCGGTTCATCATAGCTGCTGATCGTGCTCTAGTGTCACATAGAAGAGGCGGCGCTGGAGGGAGGAGGGAGGGAGGGGTGGGGAGATTGGGGGGGGGGGGGTGCTGGGGGGGTGGGGTGGGGGGGGGGGTAGGAGGAAAGGGGAAAGAGGGGACGGGGGAGACGGGGGAGAAGCCGGTGGTCGAAGTAGGTGGTGGGAGTGGAATCAATGATGTCATTGTAGAATGAAAGGTGTCCTTCAGATACATATATATGTATATATATATATATGTGTGTGTGTGTGTGTGTGTGTGTGTGTGTGTGTGTGTGTGTGTGTGTGTGGTGTGTGTGTGTGTGTGTGGTGTGTGTGTGTGTGTGTGTGTGTGTGTGTGTTGTGTGTGTGTGTGTTGTGTCTGAGCCCTACGATGGTGTGAAAATTTGGAGTAAAATGTTTCAAACCAAGAATGATTGGACGTTTGTTATACTCTCTCTCTCTCTCTCTCTCTCTCTCTCTCTCTCTCCTCTCTCTCTCTCTGCTCTCTCTCTCTCCTCTCTCTCTCTCTCTCTCTCTCTCTCTCTATATATATATATATATATATATCACCCATTTTATCTGCATGAAAAAGACAAATGTTGATTTTATGCATTTATTATGAATAATAAAGTTCTTTTGTATTTGGCGTATTTGTTAAAAAGACAGCAACAACCTATGTTCTGCGATGTTTGGAACAGTCAAGCGCATCTGTACTGTCAATGTTGGGAAGAGGAGGAGCAGGGGGGGGGGGGTCTTAGCAGTACCCGAGTGGTTGTACACGTGTTTGCTAGGTTTCTATGACTATTGGGTGCACGTGGTCCATCATTAATTCGCACTAACCTGAGTCCTGTCAATGCGAGATGGCCTTTAGCGTTGCATTTCAGTTCATCATAGCTGCTGATCGTGCTCCAGTGTCAGATAGAAGAGGTGGCGCTGGAGGGAGGGGTGGGGAGGTTGGGGTGGGGGGGTGCGGGGGGTGGGGGGGGGGGTGGAGGAAAGGGGAAAGAGGGGACGGGGAGACGGGGGC
>JABMCL010001542.1:685000-692500 GCA_018857735.1 Alviniconcha marisindica
TAGCCTACGGTACGTCTGCAATCAGACGGATGTCATCGGTTAGAGTAGACGGGACACAGACACAACTAGGCTTCTGGCTCCGTCATCTGTCAATACTGTCTGATTGAAGACGTCCTCCAAATCCTTCAGTACGCCATTTAGCACACGTAGGAAAACACTGAGACTAGCAGGCTATGACGGCAAAGTCTCAGACACTTTTGAAGACAAGCATAATAGTGAAGCCATGCTAGATCGATGCAGGAAGCTAGTTATCGGGGATGGAGGTGTCTACAAGGCCGAGCTTGTGTCGTGGCTGTGTTCAGCTGTTGCTCTTTCTGAATCATACAGGCCCAGAGGGCATTGGCTAATTATCACGTGTTGGTTCAGTACACTACAAACTGTCAAACTATCTGTCACAGCTACTTTTCTGACTAATCCTACAAACTATCAAACTATCCGTCACAGCTACTTCTCTGACTAATCCTTTACCTTGTACACTACAAACTGTCAAACTATCTGTCACAGATACTTCTCTGACTAATCCTACAAACTGTCAAACTATCTATCACAGCTACTTCTCTGACTAATCCTTTACCTTGTACACTGCAAACTGTCAAACTATCTGTCACATATACTTATTTGACTAATCCTTCACCTTGTACACTACAATCTGTCAAACCATCTGTCACAGCTACTTCTCTAACTAATCCTTTACCTTGTAAACTACAAACTGTCAAACTATCTGTCACAGATACTTCTCTGACTAATCCTTTACCTTGTACACTACAAACTGTCAAACTATCTGTCACAGCTACTTTTCTGACTAATCCTACAAACTGTCAAACTGTCTGTCACAGATATTTCTCTAACTAATCCTTTACCTTGTACACTACAAACTGTCAAACTATCTGTCACAGATACTTCTCTGACTAATCTGTTAGCTTGTACACTACAAACTGTCAAACTATCTGTCACAGCTACTTTTCTAACTAATCCTACAAACTGTCAAACTATCTGTCACAGCTACTTCTCTGACTAATCCTTTACATTGTACACTACAAACTGTCAAACTATCTGTCACAGATACTTTTCTAACTAATCCTTTACCTTGTACACTACAAACTGTCAAACTATCTGTCACAGATACTTCTCTGACTAATCCTTTAACTTGTACACTACAAACTGTCAAACTATCTGTCACAGATATTTTTCTAACTAATCCTTTACCTTGTACGCTACAAACTGTCAAACTATCTGTCACAGATACTTTTCTAACTAATCCTTTACCATGTACACTACAAACTGTCAAACTATCTGTCACAGCTACTTCTCTGACTAATCCTTTACCTTGTACACTACAAACAGTCAAACTATCTGTCACAGATACTTTTCTGATTAATCCTTTACTTTGTACGCTACAAACTGTCAAACTATCTGTCACAGCTACCTTTCTGACTGTAATGGTGTGGAGTGGTAGAAGGACAGGACACAGGCAGCGGAGTCAGTCAAAATGGAGACCACAGCAGGCGGCGACGACAAACAGGCTTTATTCTACAGCAGCAGACAACTTTCTCAGCACACTCAAAATCCTCACGCGCACGCATAGATAAGAGAACGGCGCGGGCCGCAAGGAACACACACTATCGCTACAATGAAATCGGCCCTCTGGACCACAAAATGGCTGACTATTGTGTTTCCTTGGCCCGCACAAATACAGTTTCCTCAACAATAAGTAAACTAATTAAAACATGAAAACATCAAATGAAAGCTACAATTACAACCTTTTAAACCGTATAAACAAAATGTACACACTCCATGACTTATTTCATTTACAACAAGAGTGGGAAGCGTGGCTTGCACCTATCTATAAGCAGATTCGTACAACTAAATCACAACTAACACAATGTACAAAATATTAATGTTACTAAAACTTATATCACAATAAAGAACACGCTCCCACGGTTAAAATGGTACATAACAATTACAATACAACGCTCTGTAAGAGAAGCAAGACACACTCAAAGACTAGTACTAAAACAATCGGTGCGAACTTTCGCCTGGGCGCGTTATCTTAGTCGCAGCAGCGCTGATAGTATACCAAGTAGTCTATGAATACAACTTAGCTTCTACAGTACACAATACTCAATAAGTTAATTTCAACCCAAAATAAACACTAAACATGAAGTCAGCTAAGCAAAATACTATACGACAAAGCATTGGTCGACACAGAATAACTTCAATCGAGTCAAAACAACGATTCACTACTATTCACTAGTACTAAACAGAGAACGCGCCATGCAGACGACGGCTATAAAAAGAATGGACCTAGAGAGGCATCGGCTACTGATTAAGCTCGATCCTGCGTCTAAATAAACGTTGGCTAAACATTCTAAGATGCCAGATTATATTACACATGGCTTTGGTGTATAACGAAAAGGACTAGATGAACAAGGAGTAGGTAAACAAACAAGCGGTCAAAATATTAAGGGAGTAAACAGATTTGAAAATGGCGCGCACCGGCGGCTATTGCCGGTCGCGCTGTGTTAAGGCCATGAGGCGTTACGCAACACGCAGCGCTTCAAAACAAAAGCGTCGTCTGCTCCGGTTCCCGGGTTACTAACAGTACAGTAATGAAATTGCATGGATCTGATAACCGGGCCGGGATTATTGTAAAAACGTACAAAGAGCACTTGCTCACATGACTAATCTTACAAACTGTCAAACTATCTGTCACAGCCACTTCTCTGACTGATCCTTTACTTTGTACACTACAGACTGTCAAACTATCTGTCACAGCCACTTCTCTGACTGATCCTTTACTTTGTACACTACAGACTGTCAAAACTATCTGTCACAGCCACTTCTCTGACTAATCCTTTACGTTGTACACTACAGACTGTCAAACTATCTGTCACAGCTAGCTCTCTGACTAATCGTTTACCTGTCTCTCTGACCTCACTGTGTACACCCCTTCCAGGAAGCTTCGTTCTTCTATAGACACACATATACCAACGAAAAAGCAAAAACCTTCGGCCGACGCTGTTTATCTTACTTTGCTCCAAAGCAATGGAATTCTCTCCGTTCTGACGCCCGTCACATTCATGCCCCCAAAGCTGCGTTAAAGACTCGATATCACCTTTACAAAGAACTCCGCAGCAACTGATTTCAAATTCTGTCTTCTTTCTCCACCCCACCCCCTCTTCTCTATTGCGATTCAATTTCTTTTGTGTACCCGTGTGTGTGTGTGTGTGTGTGTGTGTGTGTGTGTGTGTGCGTGTGTGCGTGCGTGCGTGCGTGCGTGCGTGCGTGCGTGTCGTGGTGTGTGTGGTGCGGGGGGGGGGGGGGGGGGGGGGGGGGGGGGGGGGGCGTGCGTGAGCTCAGGAACTGTGTGAAAGTCGAGGCAGCCACCCTGTGCTCCCCGTCCCTAATAAGCATTACGGTTAATTCTGTGGACGTGAAGCAACATTGACAGTGTCAACACTGTCAGTCACTTGACATTTTTGGGGAGACTGGTGCCGTAACCAGTTCTGGCAGTGGTGCGAAGGAAAGGTGTAATGCAGTGGTGTGAGGAAGGGTGTCGTGCGTGGGGTGAGGAAGGGTGTAATGCAATGGTATGAGGAAGGATGTAATGCAGTGGTCGTGAGGAAGGATGTCGGGCTGTGGGGTGAGGAAGGGTGTCGTGCTGTGGGATGAGGAAAGGTGTCGTGCTGTGGGGTGAGGAAGGGTGTCGTGCTGTGGGATGAGGAAGGGTGTCGTGCTGTGGGGCGAGGAAGGGTGTCGTGCTGTGGGATGAGGAAGGGTGTCGTGCTGTGGGATGAGGAAGGGTGTCGTGCTGTGGGATGAGGAAGGGTGTCGTGCTGTGGGATGAGGAAGGGTGTCGTGCAGTTGAGTGAGGAAAGGTGTACAATGGGGTGAGGAAGGGTGTCGTGCAGTCGTGCGAGGAAGGGTGTCGTGCAGTGGTGCAGTGGTGCGAGGAAGGGTGTCGTACAGTGGGGTGAGGAAGGGTGTCGTGCAGTGGTGTGAGGAAGGGTGTCGTGCAGTCGTGCGAGGAAGGGTGTCGTGCAGTGATGTGAGGAAGGGTGTAATGCAGTGGGGTGAGGAAGGGTGTCGTACGGTCGGGTGAGGAAGGGTGTAATGCAGTGGGGTGAGGAAGGGTGTCGTACAGTGGGGTGAGGAAGGGTGTCGTGCAGTGGAGTGAGGAAGGGTGTCGTGCTGTGATGTGAGGAAGGGTGTCGTGCAGTGGGGTGAGGAAGGGTGTAATGCAGTGGGGTGAGGAAGGGTGTCGTACAGTGGGGTGAGGAAGGGTGTAATGCAGTGGGGTGAAGTAGGCAAGGGTGTAATGCGGTGGGGTGAGGAAGGCTGTCGTAACCCTATGCTTGGATTCTGACTTTGCCCGTCTGTCTTCTCCAGCCTCCCAGATCGTGCAGGAGTTACGGTCCGGCAGCATCCACGGTGGCTTGGCGGTCAGATGCTCCACGGCTGGACACCTGGGCAAAGCCAAGATGAGAACGCTGAAAATGACACTCGTCATAGGTAACTGAATTAGAAAGTGATAGTGACACTGGTCACAGGTAAGTCAGGTAGAAATATTAGTGATATTCGTCACAGGTAAGCGAGGTAGAAAGTGTTAGTAATACCAGTGACAGGTAAATGAAGTAGAAAGTATTAGTGATACTCGTCACAGGTAAGTGAGGTAGAAAGTGTCAGTGATACTCGTCACAGGTAAGCGAGGTAGAAAGTGTGAGTGAGACTCCTCATATATTAGTGAGGTTGAAAGTGTCAGGATACTCGTCACAGGTTAGTGAGGTAGAAAGTGTCAGTGACACTCGTCATAGGTAAGTGAGGTAGAAGGTATTAGTGATACTTGTCACAGGTAAGCGAAGTAAAATATTAGTGATACTCGTCACAGGTAAGCAAGGTAGAATGTGTTAGTGATATTCGTCACAGCTAAATGATGTAGAAAGTGTTATTGGTCCTCTTCACAGGTAAGTAAGGTAGAAAGTGTTAGTGATACTTGTCACAGGTAAGTGAGGTAGAAGGTATTAGTGATACTTGTCACAGGTAAGCGAGGTAGAAAGTGTTAGTGATACTCGTCACAGGTAAGTGATGTAGAAAGTGTTAGTGATACTCGTCACAGGTAAGTGAGGTAGAAAGTGTTAGTGATACTCGTCACAGGTAAGTGATGTAGAAAGTGTTAGTGATACTTGTCACAGGTAAGTGAGGTAGAAAGTGTTAGTGATACTCGTCACAGGTAAGTGAGGTAGAAAGTGTTAGTGATACTCGTCACAGGTAAGTGAGGTAGAAAGTGTTAGTGATACTTGTCACAGGTAAGTGAGGTAGAAAGTGATTAGTGATACTCGTCACAGGTAAGTGAGGTAGAATAGTGTTAGTGATACTCGTCACAGGTAAGTGATGTAGAAAGTGTTAGTGATACTCGTCACAGGTAAGTGAGGTAGAAAGTGTTAGTGATACTCGTCACAGGTAAGTGAGGTAGAAAGTGTTAGTGATACTCGTCACAGGTAAGTGAGGTAGAAAGTGTTAGTGATACTCGTCACAGGTAAGTGATGTAGAAAGTGTTAGTGATACTCGTCACAGGTAAGTGAGGTAGAAAGTGTTAGTGATACTCGTCACAGGTAAGTGATGTAGAAAGTGTTAGTGATACTCGTCACAGGTAAGTGAGGTAGAAAGTGTTAGTGATACTCGTCACAGGTAAGTGAGGTAGAAAGTGTTAGTGATACTCGTCACAGGTAAGTGATGTAGAAAGTGTTAGTGATACTCGTCACAGGTAAGTGAGTAGAAAGTGTTAGTGATACTTGTCACAGGTAAGTGATGTAGAAAGTATTAGTGATACTCGTCACAGGTAAGCGAGGTAGAAAGTGTTAGTGATACTCGTCACAGGTAAGTGATGTAGAAAGTGTTAGTGATACTCGTCACAGGTAAGTGAGGTAGAAAGTGTTAGTGATACTCGTCACAGGTAAGTGAGGTAGAAAGTATTAGTGATACTCGTCACAGGTAAGTGAGGTAGAAAGGTATAGTGATACTCGTCACAGGTAAGTGAAAGGTAGAAAGTGTTAGTGATACTCGTCACAGGTAAGTGATGTAGAAAGTGTTAGTGATACTCGTCACAGGTAAGTGAGGTAGAAAGTGTTAGTGATACTCGTCACAGGTAAGTGATGTAGAAAGTGTTAGTGATACTCGTCATAGGTAAGTGAGGTAAAACTATTAGTGATACTCGTCACAGGTAAGTGAGGTAGAAAGAGTTAGTGATACTCGTCACAAGTAAGTGAGGTAGGAAGTACTAGTGATACTCGTCACAGGTAGGCTAGGTAGAAAGTGTTAGTGACACTCGTCACAGGTAAGCGAGGTAACAATATTAGTGATACTCGTCACAGGTCAGTGAAGTTGAAAGCGAAAGTGACACTCGTCGTTGGTGAGATGAAATGACATTTGTAACAGGCAAACGAAACAGAACTCTGAAAATGCCGCTTGTTATAGGCAAGAGAATTAGAACGCTAATCATAACACACGTTATAGATAAAGTAATGGGAATGCTGAAACTGACCGTTCCTTTTACAGCTCATTTACTTAGAACGCTTGAAAATGGCCCCAACGTCACGAACTAAGTAAGCTCAGTGGCTCGGAGGAACGACTGAACTTTGTACGTGTAGCCCAGTGATGAATGGCTTGTTTTCCTTCTGTTGCAGTGAGCGTGTTCATCATGTGCTGGACACCCTACTTCTTCATTCTTTCGCTTCACTGGTTTCACAAGTAAGTAAACGTATGAGAAGAGGTTTATTAGGTACCTAAATTTGCTTTTTAACTGCTTGGTATACAGATAAGTCAACAGCAAGTCCAAAGTAACAAAGAGCACTAGATACGAGATTTCCACTAGTGCCCCGCACGCACACACATACGCATACACGCACGCACGCACGCACGCACGCACGCGCACGCACGCACGCACGCACGCACGCACGCACGCACGCACGCACGCACGCACGCACACACACACACACACACACACTCTCTCTCTCACACACACATATACACACACACACGCACACACACACATACACACACGCGCGTGCGCGCGCACACACACAAAGAGAGAGAGAGAAAAATAAAAAATAAAAAATAACTGTCTTCAATAATGGTTTGAATGAGTATTCCGGTTTTTGAGCGATATATCCGTAAAAACAGTCGAGCGAGAAAGCCTGAAACATTTCATAACAACATCATTAAACTCACTTAACCAAATAGAACAGATCTAGGGAAATGTACTCACCAATGCGACGAAACACAAGAAAACAATAGTACACTTGTACAATAGTTGAAATGTACATTGTTTCCTTGTGTTTCGTCGCATTGGTGAGTACATTTCCCTAGATCTGTTCTATTTTGTCAGCCTCACCAGGAGTTGGTAATTCATTCCTTAGGAATTGTCCATCTTCTTCTTTGCTTCTTTCTTCCTTTATCATATATATATATATATATATATATATATATATATATATATATATA
>JABMCL010001542.1:697500-700000 GCA_018857735.1 Alviniconcha marisindica
AAAGTATATACCGTTTGACACAGAACCAGAAAGTATACCGTTTGACACAGAACCAGAAAGTATACCGTTTGACACAGAACCAGAAAGTATACCGTTTGACACAGAACCAGAAAGTATACCGTTTGACACAGAACCAGAAAGTATACCGTTTGACACAGAACCAGAAAGTATAGTACCGTTTTGACACAGAACCAGAAAGTATACTGTTTGACACAGAACCAGAAAGTATACTGTTTGACACAGAACCAGAAAGTATACTGTTTGACACAGAACCAGAAAGTATACTGTTTGACACAGAACCAGAAAGTATACTGTTTGACACAGAACCAGAAAGTATACTGTTTGACACAGAACCAGAAAGTATACCGTTTGACACAGAACCAGAAAGTATACTGTTTGACACAGAACCAGAAAGTATACCGTTTGACACAGAACCAGAAAGTATACTGTTTGACACAGAACCAGAAAGTATACTGTTTGACACAGAACCAAAAAGTATACTGTTTGCAGGCATGTATGTGTACTTTTCAGCCCAGAAGCTTTACGGTCTTGAGCAGTGAAGGGGTTAAAACGTCGGGTTGTCTTCACATTACCAATCAGTCAAGAAACCCAATGCTTCTTTTTATGTCTTCTTTTTTCTTCTTCTTTTTAAATCCGAGCGTTAAGAGCGCACTCTTTTTCTCTTTTTTCGGAGGGGTGGGGGGTGGGGGGTGGGGGGTGGAGGGGGTGGGGGGGTGGGGGGCGTTGTTGTTTGATGCGGTGTCTTCCGGAGCTTTGGCAAGGTCGAAAGGAAGCGTATAAATAGTTTCAGTGAAAACCGACATGAGACGTGAGCCGGTTTGGCCTAGCGGCAAGACAGTCTGGTAAGCAGAAGGGCCTCGGCTCGATTCCGCTTTGGCTTTGGCTCTCCTTTTTCTTCAAAAAAAAAAAAAAGGTTGTGTTTATAATTGTGATCACTGTCTTGTGACTTTGTCCTTCACAATGAATGAAACATTAAAACGGCTCTCATCCCTGCCCCTTTCTTTTGGTGACGGTGTAGCGATAGGCATGATCTCCCTCTTCCCCCTATCTCCACACACCCTTACCCAACCTCCCCTTCTCCCCGTCCCAAATAAGCCTTAGGGTTTCTGTGGACGTTAAGCACCATGTTTACTGAATCAAATCATGAGACAGTTGTTTGTGAGGCTGGTATTGATGTTGCTGAATTACAGGGCTGCAATCTTCGGATTGCCCTGGTATTCCGGTGATAGGATTGGAACCATGAACAGTTTCCTTTTTGTGTGGCATTGCTCAGAATGAAACTGATTACTTTTGTTTCTTTCTGGCGGAAGTGTAATTCTACATCGATTTTCCCAAGGTCTGTGTGTAGCCTCCCCCCCCCCCCTTTTGTGTGTCTGTGTGGGGGGATGGGGGTGGGGGGGGGGGGTGGGGGGGGGGGGGTAAGCTACGTAATTTCATCCTTGTCGTTCTCTCCCCAACATTTCTCTTTCGTACTTGTGTGTGTGTGTGTGTGTGTGTGTTGTGTGTGTGTGTGTGTGTGTGTGTGAGTGTTGCGTGCGTGCGTGCGTGCGTGCGTGCGTGCGTGCGTGCGTGCGTGCGGCGGCGTGCGTGCGTGCGTGCGTGCATGCTTGCGTGTGTGTGTGTGTGTGTGTGTGTGTGTGTGTGTGTGTGTGTGTGTGTGTGTGTGTGTGTGTGTGTGTGTGTGTGTGTGTGTTGTGTGTGTGTGTGGTGTGTGTGTGTGTGGTGTGTGTGTGTGTGTGTGTGTGTGTGTGTGCGCGCGCTTGCGCGTGTTTGTATTTGTGCGCGCGCATATATGAACAACAAATTTCAACACAAACGTATTTAAACCGAAATTTGTACTGTGATACAGACAAATTGCTGCAGCAAGTTAATGCGTGTATTTCTTCCCTTTTCACTTCCCATCTTTCCGTATACTTACATCCTTCTTCACTCTTCTCCCCTTTACTTAACTGTTTGTTATAGCTCTCCTTCTCTCTCACCCCCCCCCCCCCCCGACCCACACCCCCACTCAAACTCCAAGCACTTGTTTACGACATCCTTCGGTGCCGGAAAGCGATGCTCGTAATGTGCCCCCCACTCTCTCCCCCCCCCCCCCCCCTCTCAATCTATCTGTTTGCTTTTTTTTTCTTTGCTTTTTTCCGTCGCTGTTTTCATTTCCTTTTTCAATCCTTCATTCCGCCATTCTTCGATTCTTTATTGTCGTAGTTTCTTTTGCATTCATTCATTTCTTTTATTCATCCGTCCACTGAATCCGTCCATCCGTCCATTTTTCATTTCCGTCTTGTTTCCGCCTTCACGTTTTCACGCCTCGCAAACGAACCAGAGGGAATTCTGGTCAGCTCCCTGTCAACAGCGAAACGGCTGAAGCGAAATGAAAACAAGGAAGATTGAGAGATAGACCGGAAGACCAGTCCGAGACCGGTCCGAGACCGGTCCGAGACTTGTCCGATCACCGTCACCTTAATCTGCTTAATCACCC
>JABMCL010001542.1:705000-715000 GCA_018857735.1 Alviniconcha marisindica
TTGTTTGTTTTTTTGTGTGTGTGTTTTTTTTTGGGGGGGGGAGGGGGTCTTGCCACAAACACACATTCACCGTTTCATTAATCCAATGGCTCGCACTGATGACCGTCACCTGCGCTAGGCTACACTACGTCTTCACATCGATCTTGCTGCTGAGGGGGTAAGAGAAAGAAAACTAACTGCTGGGCCGTGTGCTTCGGTTAAACGATGAGATGAGGAGGTAAGAGAAAGAACAATAACTGCTTCGGTTAAACGATGAGATGAGGAGGTAAGAGAAAGAATAATAACTGTGGGCGGTGTGCTTCGGTTAAACGATGAGATGAGGAGGTAATAGAAAGAACAATAACTGCTAGGCCGTGTGCTTCGGTTAAACGATGAGATGAGGAGGTAAGAGAAAGAACAATAACTGCTGGGCCGTGTGCTTCGGTTAAACGATGAGATGAGGAGGTAAGAGAAAGAACAATAACTGCTGGGCCGTGTGCTTCTGTTAAACGATGAGATGAGGAGATAAGAGAAAAAACAATAACTGCAGGGCCGTGTGCTTCTGTTAAACGATGAGATGAGGAGGTAAGAGAAAGAACAATAACTGCTGGGCCGTGTGCTTCGGTTAAACGATGAGATGAGGAGGTAAGAGAAAGAACAATAACTGCTGGGCCGTGTGCTTCGGTTAAACGATGAGATGAGGAGGTAAGAGAAAGAACAATAATTGTGGGCGGTGTGCTTCGGTTAAACGATGAGATGAGGAGGTAAGAGAAAGAACAATAACTGCTAGGCCGTGTGCTTCGGTTAAACGATGAGATGAGGAGGTAAGAGAAAGAACAATAACTGCTAGGCCGTGTGCTTCTGTTAAACGATGAGATGAGGAGGTAAGAGAAAGAACAATAACTGCTGGGCCGTGTGCTTCTGTTAAACGATGAGATGAGGCAGTAAGAGAAAGAACAATAACTGCTGGGCCGTGTGCTTCTGTTAAACGATGGGATGAGGAGATAAGAGAAAAAACAATAACTGCTGGGCCGTGTGCTTCGGTTAAACGATGAGATGAGGAGGTAAGAGAAAAAACAATAACTGCTGGGCGGTGTGCTTCGGTTAAACGATGAGATGAGGAGGTAAGAGAAAGAACAATAACTGCTGGGCGGTGTGCTTCGGTTAAACGATGAGATGAGGAGGTAAGAGAAAGAACAATAACTGCTGGGCGGTGTGCTTCTGTTAAACGATGAGATGAGGAGGTAAGAGAAAGAACAATAACTGCTGGGCCGTGTGCTTCTGTTAAACGATGAGATGAGGAGGTAAGAGAAAGAACAATAACTGCTGGGCCGTGTGCTTCTGTTAAACGATGAGATGAGGAGGTAAGAAAAAAGATTTTAACAGGAAAAGATCTAGTATAAAAGTTCGTCCAATCGCTAGCTTGAACCACGAAAACGTTCGTCGTTAAAGCGCGCAGCTGCACTAGACACGTCACAGACTACGTCATCGTGAAAGATAAAGAAGACAACGCCCACGACTGTCTCACTCCGGCCAGGATCTAAAGCTTTGTATTGCTCTAGCAAACCTCTGTAGACAGTCAGTGAACGTTAGCGATCGCTTAGTGATCAGACTAGCGTGATTTTGTCGCTGCCAGCTTTTCTCTTCGGTTCCTGTAGGAAATGTGGGTAATCTCAAACCGGAACACATATCCCATGGGAAAACTCAAATTGGCCCTCATTTCTTATGGAAAATCGAAAATGTTATAAATCGAGAGAGAGAGAGAGAGAGAGAGAGAGAGAGAGAGAGAGAGAGAGAGAGAGAGAGAGAGAGAGAGAGAGAGAGAGAGAGAGAGAGATCTGATTGGAAGTCGAAACTTTTAGAGAGAGAGAGAGAGGAGGGGGGTGAGGAGGAGGAGACGAAGACAAGAAAAAGAAAGAAAGAAAGAAAGAAAGAAAGAAAGAGAGAAAGAAAGAAAGAAAGAAAGAAAGAAAGAAAGAATATTATTCTGTTCTCGTTCATTGTAGGCACACTAGTAAGTTGACAGGTACATAGTCAACGTTGCTATATAGTTGTGATAGATGGCAGAGTGATTATCAAAACTGGCAGATACATTTCAAAAGCTGACAGATTTTTTTTCAAAACTGACAAAAAATTAATTGTCAAAGCTTACAGATAAATTGTAAAAGCTGGCAGACAAATTGTCAAATCTGACATATGAATTGTCATACAATCTGATCATGTGCATTGTTCATAAAGTTAGGATTGTATATTTTTGTTCACAAATAATCAATGTGGTCATGTGATCATGAAACAAATAAGAAGTAAAGCGATTGTGCAACAAAGAAATTAGACACAAGTGCTGTGCCATTAAGTGTCCTTTTAGAACTAATACGGAAACTGGTTTTACGAAGTAAAAATACCTAAAGATATTGTTTTTCTCGGTGTGTCGCTCTTGCAGTTCGTGTCTAAATGTGTGTGTGTGTGGTTGTGTGTGTGTGTGTGTGTGTGTGCGTGGCGTGCGTGCGTGCGTGCGTGCGTGCGTGCGTGCGTGCGTGCGGGTGCGTGCTGCGGTGTGTGTGTGGTGTGTGTGTGTGTGTGTGTGTGTGTGTGTGTGTGTGTGTGTAGTGTGTGTGTTGGTGCGTGCGTGCGTGCGTGCGTGCTTGCGTGCGTGCGTGTGTGTGCGTGCGTTCGTGTGTGGTATGTGTTTCTGGTGTTTGTGCTTGCGTGTGTGTTTGTGGTCTGTGGTGCGTGCGTGCGGTGGTGTGGTGCGGGGCACAAAGCCAACCGGGGAGCATGCGTGCGTGCGTGCGTGCGTGCGTGCGTGCGTGCATGTGTGTGGTGGTTTTGGTGTTTGGGGTGTGTTGTGTGTGGTGTGGGTTTGGGGTGTGTGGTGTGTGGTGTGTGCGTGTGTGTGTGTGTGTGTGTGTGTGAGTGTGTGTGTGTGTTTGTGTGCGCGCGTGCTCGCAACTACTTAAACATCAAGAAAAACACTAGCACTTTCGAACTCGACAAAAGCGCAAGAGACGACACCGAGTTGAGTGGGCAGACTTAATGGAAGGGAACTAACTAAGTCAATCTTTGCGAAAACTGTCAAGTAGGAATGGATTACCTCCCGTTTTTAAAAAATATTGGCTGTGAGTGCTTGTCGAGCAGTACGTTCTTTTTCTTGTTGGGAAGCCGCTGGTCATTGCATTAGCTTACAATCAACCACTACCATCAGGCAACCGCCACCAAATTATCAATTCTGCAATCAGGAGCACAAAAAATGCAGAGGGATTTTGTTTTGTTTTTGTTTTGTTTGTTTTTGTAAATATGATCAAAGGGATCTTATCTTTGGGAAAACCCGGCATCTTTTTAGAACGTTGGGCCCCGATTTAATTAAAGTTTGGTTTAAATTTTTTGCGTGAATAGTGCCCAGTTAATGTATGCTGGGGGGCTGGGGGGAGGGCGGGGGGGGGGGGGGGGGTCCGGGAAAGGGGGAGTTTTTCCCCCCACTCCCCCCCCCCCCCCACACCCCCACACACCCCCACACACCCCCCCACCCCACGCCCCCACCCCGCCCCCACCCCCACCCCACCCCGCACCCCGCACCCCGGCCCCCCCACACACACACACACCCCACCCACCTGGCCCCCCACCCCCCAAAACCCCACACACACACACACACACACACACACAAACACACACCCCACACACACACCAAAACACACACAAAACCCACCCCACACACACACACACCCCACACCCCACACACACCCCACAAAAAATTAAAAAAAAAAAACACACCCACCCAAAACCACCACACACCCAACCCCCCCCACCCGCCCCCCCCACACCCCCACCCCGCACCCGCCCCGCCCCACACGCCCCACCCCGCCCCCCCCCCACACACACACACACACCCCCCACCCCACGCACGCACGCACGCACCCCCAACCCCCACCAACCCCCACCCCCCGCACCCCACGCACGCACGCACGCACGCCGCACGCACTTTTAAAAAAAATTTACTTTTGGGGGAAAGGGATAACTCCACCGAAGGGGGGCAACCCCGGTTTATCTAAAAGTTTCGAGCTTGAGATATTCCCATGAATCAATTTATTGGGGTTAAATAAAAGGCGGCTCGTTTTATTTTTTTCCCCTCAGCGGGGTCTGGAAAGCCGCAAATTGTCTCAAAACTGCCAATGGCTGCCAGTGTTTGGGGTTTTAACGCGCGCATAGCTGCTGATGCAGAGCTGGCGATACGCCAGGAGGGAGCTGTCGCTCTTTCGCGCGAGGGTTGTCTTGTGCAGAGCTGTTCCTCGCCCGTGGCTTCTGGGACACTGTCTTTGCGTCTTTGCTCCGCGCAGCTGTCGAAACAGCAATTAGCAATAGATCAGTTCACAGACACACAGACAGAGACACACACACACACACGCACGCGCGCGCGCACACACACACACACACACACACACCACACACACACACACACACACACACACACACACACACGCACGCACACGCACGCACGCACGCACGCACGCACGCACGCACGCACGCACGCACGCACGCACGCACGCACACTGCCGGGTCCCCACCTCTTTAACATTGTTCTGGCGATGGCTGACGGTCTTTACGGGTCGGAGCGCGAAGACGAGTATTCACATACCCTCACCCCCTCTTTTCCCTGTCCTAATAAGCCTCATGGCTTCTGTGGACGTTAAGCGCCATGTTTCCGGGGACTCGAACTCGAGTCAGGGGTGCGTTCGGCTTTCACGTTACACGCTGTACCAGCTGAGCTGTCCCACCGTCTTCGTGTCTGCAGATCTTTCCTATGAGCCACCGGGGACGAGAATCCCCCCTTCCCCCCCCCCACAACCGCCGAAAAAGAAAAGCAAAACATGAACAATGTATCAGGGAACGTACGCATATAATATAACACGTGAAACACGAGACATGTTATAGGCACGATTTTTAATCACTCACTGAATGTTTTTTACACATAGGTGCGTGCGTGCGTGCGTGCGTGGTGCGTGCGGCGTGCGTGCGTGGTGGTGGTGGTGGTGGTGGTGGTGTGTTGTGGTGTGGTGTGTGTTGTTTGTGTGATTTTTGTGGTTTGTTGTGTTTGTGGTGTGTGGGGGTGGGTGTATTGTGTGTGTGTGTGTGTGTTGTGGTGGGGGGGGGGGGGTGGCGGTTTGTGTGTGTGTGGGTGTGTGTTGGGGGGGGGGTGGGGGGTGTGGGTGTGTGTGTGTTTTTGTGTGTGTGGTGGTTTGTGTGTTTGTTGTGTTGTGAGGGTGTGTGTGTGTTTCGTGATGTTGTTGCTGTGTGTGTGTGGTGTGTGTGTGGTGGTGTGTGGTGGTGGTGTGTGTGTGTGTGTGTGTGTGTGTGTGTGTGTGTGGGTGGTGTTGTGTGTGTGTGTGTGCGAGGTGTGTGTGTGTGTGTGTGTGTGTGTGTGTGTGTGTGTGTGTGGTGTGGTGTGTGTGGTGTGTGTGTGTGTGTGTGTGTGTTGTGTGTTGAGTGTGTGTTATGTGTGTGTGTGTGTGTGTGTGTGTGTGTGTGTGTGTTGTGGTGTTGTGTGATGTGTGTGTGTGTGTGTGTGGGTGTGTGTGTGTGTGTGTGTTGTGTGTGTGTGTGTGTGTGTGTGTGTGTGTGTGTGTGTGTGTGGTGTGTTGTGTGTGTGTGTGTGAGTGTTGTGTTGCTGTTGTTGGTGATGGTGGTGGTGGTGGTGGTGGTGATAGTGAAGCTGGTGGTGCTTTACCAACGATTCGGCATCCCGCAGCCTTTTATGCAGGAGTACATTTGCCGTAGCGGTCACGGGGATAGTGTTCAGGGTTCAAATCCTCGGTCGGGGTACATTTCAATCCGGGCCCACAGGGACACAACCCGTAATAGTTCGGCGTCAAGGGAGAGTACTGCATACGCAGATCACACCAGGGGTTGTCGGCCGTCTTGTAAGGGAGGCAATAATGCACGTAAGGGTAGAAGTCTTGCCCCTGTCCGAGCTGCCGCTTTCCCAGCAAGGGAGTGATGGAACAACACACGTGCTGCAACTTCCCGCAATCGTCGTTGGTGCGGCAATGGATACGTGACGTTGGCGCCCAGGTCGTCTGTTAAAAGACATGAAACCAATGAAATGAAAACAACAAAAAAGGGAAAAAGAAAAAACACACACACACACACACCCCACACACACACACACACACACACACACACAACCCCACACACACACACAAAACACACACACACCCCACAACCCCCCCACACACACACACACACACACAAAACACACCCACAAAACACACACACACCCCACACAAACAACCCCCAACACACACACCACACCACACACACACACCCACACACAAACACACACACACACACACACACACCACACACACACACACACACAACACCCCACACACCCACACACACACACCCCACACACCCACCACACACACACACACCCACCACACACACACACACACACACAACACACACATATTTAAAAACAAACCACACACACAAAACACAACCCCCAACCCAACCCCCCCACACACACACACAAACACACACAACAAAACACACACCCCACACACACACAAAACACACACACACACACACACACACACACACACACACACACACACACACACACCCCACACACACAAACACACACCCCACACACAAAACACACACACACACACACACACATTACCTCAAACACACACACACACACACAACATTACCCACACACACACCCCCAACACACACACAAAAATACACACAAAACACACCCCCAACACACACAAAACACACACACAACCAACACAACCAACACCCCAAAACCCCACACCACACACCACACCACCACACCACACACACACAAAACCCCACACAACACACACCACACACACACACACAACACCACACCCAACACCACACCACACAACACACATCCACTCATTCCCCAATAGGGCGCGCGGGTGACACACACCCCAAACACACACACACCACCCCCAACCCCCCCCCCCCCACCCCACAAACACACAACCCCACACACACACGAAACGCACCCCGCACGCACGCCCCCAACAGGGGCACGACGCACACCACACACCAAACACACACCCACCCACACAAACCCCCCCACCCCACCTAATGGAATGCATTTTTTTGCTATGCACAATGACATAGGGGTTTACACCAACATGAATTAACGGGGAAAATTTAGTTTTTTACTTTTTTAAATACCGGTAACTTATAGGTAACCCAGGGAAAAACCTTTTAATAACATCAGATCACGTAAAAAGATTCAAAACCAATTTCTAAAAAAACAGAAGAATCAACACACAAGGGAGTTAATTATCGCACGAAAGACGTCACACAAGTACAACACCAAAAGACCTGAGTCTACGGTAACTCTCACCTGGCATGCGTGTAAATACAAAATACAGAAACCCCACCAGAGGTACATCCTCTAACAGTGAAGAGGATGTAACTCAGATTGTATGCTAATGCGAAAACAGTGTAAACATGCAGGTTTAACAGAGGAAGGCTACAACAACAACAACAACACAATAACTCGATGGTTAGAAACAAAGCCCGGAACTATATTTCCCTCTTTGGTATGCTTCTCCAAGTCCCCGGCCAATTCTCTGCAGTCACCACTTCCAACATGAGTATCATATTTTTTTATTTTTTTTACAAAACCAGAATAAAACCTACCTGGGCGTAAGAGACAGCAAAGAAAGAGAGCAGTACTGAAAAAGCTGTTGTCAAAAACATTTTCAGAAAAAAAAGAGGCTTGTTTTGTCTCTCTGTGGTTCACTGGTGTGTGTGTGTGTGTGTGTAGATTTTACAGAGGGGCAATCTCAGGGTTTTTTAGGGTTTACTAGGCAAAGGGAAGACCCGTGGAAAGTCGGGGGGTCATGTCAGATTACAGAAGCTAAGTCTATACTGGGCAAAAGGGGAAAAAAAAATGAGAAGAAAAAAGTTATTTCCCCCGGCGGGATTTTCGTCAGAACTGGTTGGTTGGGCAAAATTATGCAACAGGGCGCCGAACAGGCCGTCACACGGTGTGTGGGGGTTTGCGGGGTTTTGGGGGGTGTGTGCTGCGTGGTTTCGTGCGGGGGCGTCGTGCGGCGGCTGCTGCGTGCGGCGTGCGTGCGCCGTGCGTGCGGCGTGCGTGGGTGCTGGTGGTGCGTGGGGTGTGTGTTTTGTTGTGTGTGGTGTTTGTGTGGTGTTGGTTGTGTGGGTGGTAGCTGATGGGCAACGGTTTTAGCGGGGGGTTAACTGCGTATCGTTTTTGGATGTATAGACACTCAAACTCAAAAGTAAGCAAAAATACTTGCAAAAAATCGCTACGATTTGGGGCCTAGCATATCTATTTTAGTGTTTTGTTGTGGTGTGTGGTTTTTGGGGTGTGTGGGTGGTTGTGGTGTGTGGGTGTTTTTGGTGTGTGTGGTGGGTGGGTGTGTGGTGTTGGTGTTTTGTGTGTGTGGTTGGGTGTGTTGTGTGTGTGGTTTGTTTTTGTGTTTGTTTGTGGGGGTTTTTTGTTTTTGGTGTTTGGGGGTGGGTGGGTGTTTTGTGGTGGTGTGTGTTGGGTTTTTAATGTGTTTGGGGGTTGTTTGTGGGGGGTTGTTGTGTGTGGGGGGGGTGTGTGTGTGTTGTGTGTTGTTGTGTGTTGTGTGTGGGGTGTGGTGTTGTGTGGTTGTGTGTGTGTTGGTTTTTTGTTTGTTTTTTTCTGTTTTTTTGTTGTTGGGGCGTGCGTGCGTGCGTGCGTGCGTGGTGCCGTGCGTGCGTGTTGCGGCGTGGTGCGTGCTCATGCGTGCGGGTGCGTGCGGCGTGGGCGTCTGGGTGTTTTGGTGGTGGTGTGTGGAGGTGGTAGTGATAGGGGAAACCGGTTTTAGCGGGGGGAACTGGTATCGTTGCTGCGTATAGGCAGCAAACTCAAAAGCTAACAAAATACTTGCAAAACATCGCTACAATAGGGACCTAGGGACTGATTGTTTTAGTGTAGGGGTTTTTGTTTTTGTTTGTGTTTGTGTTGGTGGTGTGGTTGTGTGTGTGTGGTGTTGTGGGTTTTGGGGTGGTGTGGTTGTGTGGTGTGTGTGTGTTTTGTGGTGTGTTTGTGTGTGTGTTGTGGCTGGTGTTTTTGGTTTTTTTTGTCTGTCTGTTTTTTTGTTTGGTTTTTTTTTTTGTTTTTGTGTGTGTGTGTGTGGTGTGGGGTGTGTTTTGTGGGTGTTTTGTGTGTGTGTGGGGTGGTGTGTGTGTGGTGTGGTGTTTTGTTTTGTTTTTTTATGTTTTTTTTGTTTTTTTGTTTGGGTTTTTGGGGTGTGTGGGTGTGTGGTGTGTGGTGTGTTGTGTGTGTGTGTGTGTGTGTGGGGTGTGTGGGTGTGTGGTGTTGTGGTTTTTTGTGTGTGGTGTGTGGGGGTGTGGTGGTGTGTTGGGGTGGGGGTTGGTTTTTTTTTTGTGGTGTTGGTGTGGTGTGGTGGTGTGGTTTTTGTGTGGGTGTGTGTGTGGTGTGTGTGGTGTGTGGTGTGTGTGTGTGGTGTGGTGGGGGGGTGTTGTGGTGTTGTGTGTTGTGTTGCATAGATTTTCACTATGGACAAGATCTTCGCTTGAAAATTTACTTCTTTTTCCCATTCAACATGCGTCAGTTTTCCCCTTATCGCTTTTCGTGGGGGCGCACTTTTCAAAAAAGTGGGGCCCATTGTGCCCAAAATTACCCAATTTTCGAGAATTTCGATGTGTTAAAAAGGTTTTTGGTCCCGAGTCAGTAAACAGACGCCACCGGGCAGCAAAACCACACCACACCACAAAAACCACCAAAAACACACACAACACACCACACACACAACAACACACACACAACACACAACAACGCATGCGCCCCGCGCGCGCGCGCAACACACACACACACACACACACGCACATACGCATGCGCCGCCGCACGCACGCACGCACCACGCACGCACGCACGCCCCCACGCACGCACAACCACACACACTAGCGGGTGCTCACTTTTTAAGTATTACTTGCAAACAGGTTGCTGTTTTTG
>JABMCL010001542.1:742500-745000 GCA_018857735.1 Alviniconcha marisindica
CCCAATACAACTGTCGCAAAATATACGAATAATTTTCGAAACTATTACTTTCTAAAACTGTTTAAAACGCAACAAAAGTAAGACAAAATGCGAATCTCAATTCGCAAGGGAGAGAGAGCTTGATCGTGTTTCTGACAAAAAATACTATGACACTGATGTATGCCATTCTAAATATACATAGACTATAATTATGACCAAACAAGAAATGACACGTTTTCTGTCGTAGTATATGGAAAGCGTTCTTTGTGTTATTTAAATCGAACATGTTGACCTATTTTGTAGTGACAATAATGAGGTGAACATCGACGGATTGATGAGCATGTTGGGTAGCGCCACTCTGTCGAAGCTCACTTTCCCTTGGGCAAGCGACCCATATTTTTCAGTGGGGAAACATATCAGCTGCGGAGTAAGTAAGTAACTTGGTGTTTTACGCCCAGTCAACCATTGCGGTTACATCAGGTCGAAAAAAAAGAATAATAAAAGAACACTATAAGTATACGTTTCTATGATAAATGTATTTAAATGAAAAGACAAAAATTCATGTTATGCATTTATTATAAAATAATAAAGTTCTTTAGTATTGTATTGATCAAATGCCATAGTAGATATGCCATATCCCTTAAAAACAGGAGGAAAAGAAGACAGAGAAAATGACCCGGATTTTACAATGGGGAAATTTTTCAAATTGGAAAAGAAGAATAAAAGAGCATGATAACTATACTATTCTTATGATCAACTTCAGTAGTAGCAATAGCATTATATCCATTAAAAAGAGACTGTGGGGGGAAAAATGGGGGGAATGCCATAGTCTAATACAGCCGACACATATTCTTCAGCTTAGCTCTAATATATCCATTAAAAATAGACGGTGGGAAAAAGATACGGGAGATATGTAATAGTCTAACACAGCCAATTAACCCCTTCACTGCCCCAGCCTGTAAAATTTCCGGACTGAAAGGTGCCTACGTACATGCTTGCAAACCGAATATTTTCCTTTTCCATAAAAAAATCTGCTTTCATCACTGTGCATTTTGATGACAGTCCTTTCAAATGCTAATGCAAAGGAGAAAAATTGATTTTAAGGATTTCAATTTTCAATCTTTGTTGACTGGGTTTGAGTGACGGTGCAGTAAGTGAAAGGGTTAAACTTGGTGTTCTTCAGCTTTCTGGACGAGTCTCCCCGCTGGCTTGCGTCCAAAGGCAAGGTGATGGAGATAGAACGGATCGCTCGGAGAGCCTGTCGCATGAACAGCAAGGACTTCCACCCGGTCAAAGAGATCCTGGACAGCATCGTCCTACCGTCACAACAGCTGGACACTGATTCCAAGCGCGAGGGGCCCAGCACCTCACACTCTCACAAGGACCACGGCGTGACTGTAACATACGCCATCAACGGCGACGTCAACGACGTGGCTAGTGGTAATGATGGCCACGCTGCCAGGATCCAGGACGACCGGGAGATGAAGACTTCCGGTGACCCAGCGTGCAGTAGGTACAGCAGCCTTGACCTCTTCCGCCACAGGGTAGTTCTCGTTCCTCTTCTGGTCACCACTTTTGTCTGGTGAGTTCCTCGTCACAGCATGCACTCCCATGTTGTCGAAGTTGGTGTTCATTTTTAGTTATTTTATATTTTTAATAATCTGAAACTAACAAAACTGACTGCTAGCGTGAATGTGTTTGGTTCTTGTTTTAGAACAAACAAGAATCAAACACATTCATAAAAGTAAAAATGGACTTTCGTGTTATATCTGTGACACCCGGAAGTCCATTTGACCACCCGGAAGTCCGCTTGTGGTTATAACCTTGCCTGTACGATCCTGCGCACTCTTAAACTGTGAATCTTTTATACATGTGGATACTGTTTCTTTGTTTGATTGTAATAGCGATTTCCGGAAATAACAGGCGAAGATAATTTGACTGTGTTTTCTTACTCCGGGAGAGTGAAGTCCCCTGAATGGAGGCGGCAGCGGAGAAGAGCCGATCTGCGACAGTTTTAGATCTTCAGGCATGGACCTGTTATAATTTATACTAGACTACCAGCTGGGGGAACCTACTATCCGATTTGCATGTTCCCCACGAATGCCTTTTTGTTTACGGGTATCCGTCATCTTCCCCACGTGCTCGCTGTACCCCCAACAAAAATGTGCCTACTCTGCGTACCACCCGCAGGCATGGACCTGTAATTATAAACAGGTCCATGCCTGTAGGTACTTACCGAGTGCAGTCCCCTGGATTTCAGAAGATCGTCTATTCATGTGTGCCACACACGTTTCCCTTTGAATGGAATAAGGAAGTATTTAACTTGACTTAACTTCCAAGCATGTAGACCTGTACGAATGATCTTCGCTGCAGGCTCTCCAACAGTTTTTACTACTACGGTGTAATGCTTGGGTCCTCTACGTTGGCCGGAAACCGCTTTCTGAACTTCGGCATCCTGAGCATTCTGGACATCCCTTCCAGCATTTTAGCTTTGTTTTTGATGCCAAGGTCAGTCCACACT
>JABMCL010001542.1:750000-752500 GCA_018857735.1 Alviniconcha marisindica
GTGTGTGTGTGTGTGTGTGTGTGTGTGTGTATAATATGTGCATACATGTCTGTGTATATACATGAATGTGTGTATATGATATATTCCTTCTATATCTTTTACTTATTAATTTGTTTATATTGTTGTTGTTGTTGTTGTTGTTGTTGTTGTTGTTGTTGTGTGTGTGTGTGTGGTGTGTGTGTGTGTGTGTGTGTGTGTGTGTGTGTGTGTGTGTGTGTGTGTGTGTGTGTGTGTGTGTGTGTGTGTGTGTGTGTGTGTGTGTGTGTGTGTGTTTGGTTTTATTTTTAATTTGTTTAATTTTATGTACTAATTTAGTATCCGTTTCTTTTCCTTGTTGATATTGCGTTTTTCTTAAGCTTAATTTTATCCCTCCCCTTCCCTGCTCTCTCTGTAAATTACCTTTTTATTATTTAATTGTGTGTGTGTGTGTTTGTGTGTGTGTGTGGTGTGTGTGTGTGTGTGTGTGTGTGTGTGTGGTGTGTGTGTGTGTGGTGTGTGTTGTGTGTGTGTGTGTGTGGTGTGTGTGTGTGTGTGTGTGTGTGTGTGTGTGTGTGTGTGTGTGTGTGTGTGTGTGTGTGTGTGTGTGTGTGTGTGTGTGTGTGTGTGTGTGTGTTTTACTGTGTTTTAACTTTTGCTCCAGTTGTTTTTCACTGCTATTTTTTTCATTTCCGTTGCAATCGCTGTCTGGTTTTATATGTGTTGTTGTTGTTATTATTATTATTATTTTCTTAATTTTTTTTTTTATTTTTACTGATGCTGTATTTGTCTATAGCCTTCTGTAATAATATTTAACTGTGAATGTCTTGGTTATTAGTAGTACTGTAGCAACGGCAGATATGTGAGTCGGCCTTTGTGCTAATATCTTCACCGTTAAGAAATAAAGTTCAATCAATAATCAATCAATCAATCAATCCTTCTCTCTCTCTCTCTCTCTCTCTCTCTCTCTCTCTCTCTCTCTCTCTCTCTCTCTCTCTCTCTCTCTCTCTCTCTCTCTCTCTCTCTCTCTTTTTCTTTTCTTTTTCTTTTTCTTTTTTCTTCTTCCGCTAAATCACTGAGTAGTTAGCAAAAACTAACTGTTAGACATGTCAAAATGAACCTAAATCAAAATCCTTAGAAAATAAGGTTTTCGAATTGGAGTTCTGTATCTCATTCATGTGTTTTATACGTTCTTGGACCATCCCCGGGACTGTCAGCACCCATTTTTATCGTCCTTTTCTATTGCTGATTGATAACAGTGGGCGGGAACGTTGGACAGACGTTGGCGAATATAGCTTCGTACCTGGGCAAGTTCTCCCTGACTGGGTCGTACTGTGTTCTCTTCGTCTTCGGTCTGGAGGTTTTCCCAACGTACATCAGGTAGGACTGAGTGAGTGAAGCGTTTCTGTCGATGATCAGTCGAGATTTTGTGGTATTGTAAACAGAAGAATGTTTTTGTATGAAAAAGCAGTTCGGGCTATGTCTGGAAGTTTATCTAAACACATAAAAGATTTATTAAAAAACACACCCAAAAAAAACGCTTATTTATTATGACATAGACACACAATCTGCAAATTTTCGGGGTAATCCCCTTCATCAAGCGACAAAAAACACTCAAACAACAGTTAAACGGTTAAAAACAATGAAAAATGAAATGAGTTATCTTCTGTTTGGTTGAGTTGTTGTTTTCTTGTCCAGTGCTTGGAAGAATGTTGGCATGACAAGTGTGCGTGCGTGCGTGCGTGCGTGCGTGCGTGCGTGCGTGCGTGCGTGCGTGCGTGCGTGCGTGCGTGGTGTGTGTGTGTGTGTGTGTGTGTGTGTTTGTGTGTGTGTGTGTGTGTGTGTGTTTGTGTTTGTGTGTGTTGTGTGTGTGTGTTTGTGCATGTGTGTGTGTGGTGTGGGTGCGTGCGTGCGTGCTCATGGTGCGTGCATGTGTGTGTGTGTGTGTGTGTGTGTGTGTGTGTGTGTGTGTGTGGTGTGTGTGTGTGTGTGTGTGTGTGTGTGTGTGTGTGTGTGTGTGTGTGTGTGTGTGTGTGTGTGTGTTTATGTGCGGTTCTGGACATTTGCAGGACAGTGGGTATAGGTGTGGCCTCCGCCGTTTCCCGAGGTGCCGGCATGCTGGCTCCGTTCGTTGTCTTGCTGGTGAGTGAACTGTACATCCACTGGCCAGTCGTCTTGCTGGTGAGTGAACTGTACATCCACTGGCCAGTCGTCTTGCTGGTGAGTGAACTGTACATCCACTGGCCAGTCGTCTTGCTGGTGAGTGAACTGTACATCCACTGGCCAGTCGTCTTGCTGGTGAGTGAACTGTACATCCACTGGCCAGTCGTCTTGCTGGTGAGTGAACTGTACATCCACTGGCCAGTCGTCTTGCTGGTGAGTGAACTGTACATCCACTGGCCAGTCGTCTTGCTGGTGAGTGAACTGTACATCCACTAGCCAGTCGTCTTGCTGGTGAGTGAACTGTACATCCACTGGCCAGTCGTCTTGCTGGTGAGTGAACCGTAAATCGAGCAGCCGTTCA
>JABMCL010001542.1:767500-785000 GCA_018857735.1 Alviniconcha marisindica
AGTCGGTTTTGCTCCGAGACAACTTCCACGTCGATGCTTTCATCGGGCCGCCTTGCTCCTCTTGTAAGATGGGTCCTGTCGCCTTCTGTCTTCTACCGATTTAAACCTCTGCACAATGATAGAGTGCTTTTTTTTTTTCTCTCTCTCTCTTTTTTTCTACTGATCTTTGTGTTATGATCTTTCTGTCATCATCAATGTGTAATGATCTTCGTTTCATGCGTGAAGTGAATCATGAGCTATAGGACATTATGCTTTACTTTTAAAATTTGCTGTAATAATTGCGATCAATACACACAACAGGCTAGAAAGTGGGCTTATTTAAACGACGTGCAAATGTTCTGTCTGTTTAGACAGACAGACATACAGACAGACAGATAGATAGATAGATAGATAGATAGATAGATAGATAGATAGATAGATAGATAGATAGATAGATAGACAGACAGAATTACTTTCGTATTGATAGAGCCCTTGGTGGTTCATTAACTACTTGCGTAGCCCTCAAGCTAATCTAACGTACGAAGCCCTGCCTGTCTAAGTAGCGTGCAGACACCCGCCATCACCAGCAGGGGAGCACTCATCCAGAAAAAGGCCGTTGTCTGAATGCCATGCCCGGGACAGACAAAAGCCATCACTGCCGTGTTCACTGAATCCTCGCTGCATCAGGAGCGGAAATAGCAAAACGGAACGATGCGTCCAGCTATCAGCTTTTTCAACCACTTCCTTTGATGAAAGGTTTCCGCTGTGTTAGAGCCAAACTGCTGGCTGTCAAAAGGGTCAGGTCACTCCACGAGCAACAGTGACGGTTGCACGGGCATTAACTACGAAAATAGCTGCGATAAAATCGAACAGCGCTGACAGTCTTTTCATTCTATCTTCTGAGAATAGTTATCGAGCTAATTGTGTTATTATGGATGCACAGTTATGTTCTGTGTGTTATACCCCTCCCCCCTCCTTTCCCCTCCCCTTTTTCCCTCTTAAGAGTCGGTGGTCTTCATAAAAAAAAATGTTTAAGCATCAGTTGCCCGTTCTCTCTCTCTCTCTCTCTCTCTCTCTCTCTCTCTCTCTCTCTCTCTCTCTCTCTCTCTCTCTCTCTCTCTCTCTCTCTCTCATTCCTTAGATATGACAATGCAATAGTTTGATCAACAAACAACAACAACAACAACAACAACAACACACCACACACACACACACACACACACACACACACACACACACACACACACACACACACACACACACACACACACACACACACACACACACACACACACACACACACCACACACCCACACACAGTGTGTGTGTGTGTTGTACCTACCTTGTACTGCTCTCTCTCTCTCTCTCTCTCTCTCTCTCTCTCTCCTCTCTCTCTCTCTCTCTCTCTCTCTCTCTCTTCTCTCTCTCTCTCTCATCTCTCTCTCTCTCTCTCTCTCTATGCCAAAGGTATGAAAAGGCAATACTTCGATCAACAACACACAACACAACTACAACACACACACACACACACACACACACACACACACACACACTACACACACACACACCACCACACACACACAACACACACACACACACACACACACACACACACACACACACACACACACACACACACACACACACACACACACACACACACACACACACACACACAACACACACACACACACACACACACACACACACAACACACACACACACACACACACACACACACACACACACACACACACACACACACACAGTGTAATACCTATCATTGTACTGATGGCAGCTACTAAACCAGCCGGCCTCCTGGCATCTTACTGGAACCTGCCCATGTTCACCCCTGCCTCCAGTGACCCGCTCCTGGCCGACAAGAACACCTACAAGACTCTGGTTCGTCTGGGGCCGCCCTTCAACAAAATGGGGTCTGCACTGGTGGAAATCTTCCGCTACTTCCGGTGGAAGAGAGTCGTTATCGTTTCCAGACGTAAAACTGATAATAAGTAAGTTGGGCGAGATTTGATTGTTTCTTTGCTGTCAGTATTTTATGGTGGTGATGATGATGATGATGATGGTATAGTTTAAATGTTCCTTTGTTTTGTAATCTTTGCAATACTTGGTAGATTGTCGGGTTATTCTTTGTTTGTCAGCTTTCATCTTGCTTGTTTCTTTATTTGTAAGTTGTTTCTTAGCTTGTCAGACAGAGTTTGTAGGGTTCTTTGTTTTCTTGTTGTGTACATATATATATATTCCTTTTTCTTCTCTTCGTCCAATATTTTGTCTATCTCTCTTTTCCTCCTCCTCCTCCTCCTCTTTTCCTCCTCCTCCTCCTCCTCCTCCTCCTCCTCCTCCTCCTCCTCTTCTTCTTCGTTGTCGTCGTTGTCGTCATCGCGCTGGGGTGTTGTGGAAGCCAAGTCCACAGAAACTCAAAAGACACAAACGGTCGAAAAGAACAAATTATACAATGCGAAACATGCGCATGCCTTTCTCTAATTCTCTAATGCATTTTTTTTGGGGGGGGTGGGGGGGGGGCAATCAGCGTCATCCCCTCCCACCGTCCCCCACCCATCCCCAACCCCCAACCTGTTGTCTTCCAGTGTAAAGTGGCGTGTGTCATGAATAGTACATGCGTGCTCACACTGCCGTGTGATTAGGTGTCAGTGTGACTCACCTTGATAGCCTACCTCCTCCTGTGATGACTGGGTAATTGTCTGTCATCAAGTTAACCACGAACTAGATCGTGCTCGTCCGAGCAACTCTTCTTTACTGTCACTACTACGGTCGTGATTGTGTTTGAGCTGTTCCAGAAGGTTCTGTGCTAAGTGCGATTGGTTCTCCTTCTTCGTTACGTCATTTTCCTGGCCTGCTGTCGTAGCATCGACCTTCACTTACACAGTCTGTCTGAATCACTTACGCATTCTGTCTGTACCATCATTACATTATTCCCTGGCCTACTGTTGTAGCATCACTTGCATATTCTACCATGGTTACATCATTTCCTGGATTACTGTTGCAGCATCACTTACACATTCTGTCTGTACCATCGTTACATCATTTCATGACCCCTTCTGTCGTAGCATCACTTACACATTTTGTCTGTATCATCGTCACATCATTTCCTGACCCCTTCTGTTGTAGCAACACTTACACATTTTGTCTGTACCATCGTTACATCATTTCCTGGCCCCTTCTGTTGTAGCAACACTTACACATTCTGTCTGTACTATCGTTACATCATTTCCTGGCCCCTTCTGTTGTAGCAACACTTACACATTCTGTCTGTACTATCGTTACATCATTTCCTGGCCTTCTGTTGTGGCATCACTTACACATTCTCTCTGTACCATCATTACATAATTTCCTGACCCCTTCTGTTGTAGCACCACTTACACATTATGTCTGTACCATCGTTACATCATTTCCTGGCTTTCTGTTGTGGCACCACTTCCACATTCTGTCTGTACCATTGTTACATCATTTCATGGTCCATTCCGTTGCTGCATCACTTATACATTCTGTCTGTACCATCGTCACATCATTTCCTGGACCCTTCTGTTGTAGCATTGACCTTCACTTACAAATTATGTCTGTACTATCCACTTAACGATGACGCTGGGCAGAGACAAATCACAGTTGACGACGCTTTTTCAGGAAATCCGCAAGGACGTCTTCTGTGACTCCTGGTCTTACATAACGTAGAGGATCCCTTCTTTGAAGATAAACAATGGTTGTTGTTGTTGCTGTTGCTGTTGTGATGATGATGATGGTGATGATGACGACGACGACGATGGTGATGATGACGACGACAACGACGACGACGACGACGATGAATTTACTGGTCCCACTGTCAATATGGAGAGAGTGTCCTATCGTGTTTATGAGGACCACCTTTGAAGCGGTTTCTGGAACTGGCAGTAATGGACTACTCGCCTCGTGGATTCCAACAGGGGGTTGGTGACCCTCGCAACGTGTAAATGACTCCATTCTTAGAGCTCACAGCCATTCGGAAGCTTCATGCAAATGTGTTCTGCTATTATTCGGCTCGAGGTGGGTGGGGTGGGGTGGGGGTGGGGGGTGTTGGTGGAGGAGACAGGGGGAGGGAGGAGGTCAAACTTCATAACGAGTTAATGGTGCCATCTTTGAAGCCTTTTGTAGCAATCGGGGGGCTGGGGGGGGGGGGGGGGTGGGAGGCTCTTCATAAGGTGATGATGATGTGATGTATGTGGTAACCTAAGCTAATTCTGGGAGTCGATAGGGACGTGTTTTGTGGCTGCTGATACTAAGTTTGGGGGGATGTGTGTGTGTGGGGGGGGGGGGGAAGAGGGAATTAGGGGGGGGTAGGATTTTGGGGGTGGGGGGTGGGGGAGGGAGGCTCTTCATAAGGTGATGATGTGATGTAGCCTACGTGGTAACCTAAGCTAATTCTGGGAGTCCATAGGAACGTGTTCTTTGGCTGCTGTGATGCTATGGGGGATTGGGCGGTGAGGGGTTGGGCGGATGGGAAGTGGGGGTGGGGGAGGGGGCTTGATAAGATGGTGCTGGTGCCATGTACGTGGTAACCTAAGCTAATTCTGGGAGTCCATTTTAACGTGTTATGTGGCTGCTGATGCAATGGGGGACTGGTGCGGTGAGGGGTTTGGGTGAGGGGGTGGGGTGGGGTGGGGGGCTTCATAATGTGGTGATGGTGCCATGTATTTGGTAGCCTAAGCTAATTCTAGGAGTCTGTAGGAACGTGTTCTGTGACTACTCGTCCCGAGCTGCCGAGAAGACCTTCCGTGAGAGCAACATCAGCGTGGCGGACAGCATCATCATCGGCGACGATCCCTCTGACGATGAGATCGACGAGATTTTGTACAGGCTTCGTCAGCGTGGAAGAAGTAATTGATTTCTGCCTCTGTCTTTCGTTCTGTTCATGTGTCTCTCTGTTTGTCTCTGTCTCACTATCATTCGCTGTGCTGTGTCTGTCTGTCTGTGTGTCTGTCTGTGCGTGTCTCTCTCTCTGTGTCTCTCTGTCTCTGTCTCTGTCTCTCTGTCTCTGTCTCTGTCTCTCTCTGTCTCTCTCTGTCTCTCTCTGTCTCTCTGTCTCTGTCTCTGTCTCTGTCTGTCTGTCTCTTTCTGTCTCTGTCTGTCTGTCTCTGTCTCTGTCTCTGTCTTTGTCTCTGTCTCTGTCTCTGTCTCTCTCTGTCTCTCTCTCTCTCTCTCTCTCTCTCTCTGTCTCTCTCTCTCTCTCTCTCTCTCTCTCTCTCTCTCTCTCTCTCTCTCTCTCTCTCTCTCTCTCTCTCTCTCTGTTTTGTTGTTGCTTTAGCGAGGACAGACTGGAAGACTATATGCATCTGCCTGAAACCTTTATCCTTGAGTTTTAAAGACCCCCTCCCCTCTCTCTCTCTGTCTCTCTCATGTAGAAATGCTTGTCTTGATTTCTTTTACTGTCGAACTGCCGTTCGGTAATAATCATGAAGAGTAACGTGATCCAGAGTCAGATACCAACCAAAGTCGAAAGTCTTTGATGTCGACCGAATTAGTTTCATTTTTCGAGAAAAGGAAATACCCGTCAAAGATTAGATGAAGCCTCCAGTAAAAATAATCCTCGTTTCCCTAAAAACTGTTATTTCTGATAGAGACACTCGGACACGGCAAAGAATACAAAAGATACCGAAAAAAATCAATCCCTTTTTGTTTTCTTCGAAATTCTGCCTTCGAAAATTTTCTTCGCCAGATAGATGGATCTTTCCGGTTGCTTCTGGATAATTAACCATAACTGCGGTCAAACGAGACTATGATGGAAGGATTTTTTTTTAATAACTTTTTTACGCCCATAATGTTCAGATCTGGAAAGAAAGGAAGGATTTTTTTCCTTACCCCCAGTCATGTTCAAATTGTTTTTTTTACGCCCAATCGTGCTGATTTTTTAATGATTTTTTTTATTTTCCTTCACGTGGAGATTTGGAAGGAAAGAGATGATTTTTATTTTACGCCCATTCATGCCGATTTTTTTTTCTTTTTTTCTTTTCTTTTCTTTTTTCTTTTCTACGCCGTCATGTCGAGATTTTGAAGGAAAGGGATGAATTTGGTTTACGCCCATTCAAGCCGATTAGCTTTTGCTTTTTACACCCTGTCATGTCGAGACTTGGACTGGAAGGAAGGAAGAAGGAAGGAAGAAGGAAGGAAGGAAGTTAGTTGTTTTAGTCAGGTCCAGATTTAGAAGGAAAGGAAGACAGTTGGCTTTTTTACGCCCAGGCCTGTCGAAATTTGACGAAATGTAATTCGCTGATAGATCTAGGTAATACTTATGTCAAGTCGAGTCAAGTACTTCTGTATTCCATTAATTAAAGGTAAATGTGGGTGCCATACATAATTAACAGACAAACGAAATCTACATTCATAAAAGAGTCACAGTTTAAGAGTGTGCAAAAGCTTTATATTGCATTACACGATCGTCATCATAATGTGTGTTCACCTTCCAACTGTGATTTCCGTCGATTCAGTTCTAGTCTTCCTTGGATTGGAATTGGAACTCAGGCACCACCTGCACCTGTGCATGCTAGACCTGTATATACACCACATGCACCTGTGCATGCTAGACTTGTATAGACACTACCTGCACCTGTGCATGCTAGACTTGTATATACACCACATGCACATGTGCATGCTAGACTTGTATATACATCACATGCACCTGTGCATGCTAGACTTGTATATACACCACATGCGCCTGTGCATGCTAGACCTGTATATAAACAATTGATAAACAAACAAACGTACGTTACTGCTCATAATTATTACTCTTTTTCTTGTTCCCTCCTAAGTAAAACTGAAGGATTATTTGTCGCCGTAGCTTAGATGTCTATTCTTGTTGACACTCATCAATTACTGCAGTGTCCATAAACTCCATACACTGCCAAAGAAAACGCACAAAAAGGAGTCGGATCACTTGAAGTCAGTCAGCGCAAGAGGGTGCCGGTGAAACCACTCCGGACCACTCCGAAACAGAATCTCTTACGTAGCCTATTCCTACGGTCCAGGTTTCAACCAGCGTATATACATTATATTTCTTGCGGTCTTTCTTTCTTTAGAACACACACACACACACACACACACACACACACACACACACACACACACACACACACACACACACACACACACACACACACCACACACACACACACACACACACACACACACACACACACACACACACACACACACACACATATATACACACACACACACACACACACACACAACACACACACACACACACACACACCACACACACACACACACACACACACACACACACACACACACACACACACACCACAACACAACACACACACTTGACGACATACCTTGCTGTCATAAAGTAGGCCTATTCGCGCCTCTCTGAATCATTGATGTCAATGTTGCTGATATGGGCGCAAGAATTTGGAGCGTCCAGTGAGTGTCACGGAGCTGTTGCGTCCTAAACTCCAGTCATTAGTTTACGACATCCTTCCTCCAACCGCTGCCGTAATTTCTTACGCCACGGGTCTTCCAAAACTGTAAGCTAATCGACAGTTTTTCGTTGGTGCTCATAAGATTGCAATCAGATTGTAAGAAAGAACTGAGATTATATCCAGCGTTTCTTTTTAACCGCCCACACTGCTTACAAATGAAACCAAAATCTTTTGAATCGAGACGCAACTCACTGTTTGCCCGGGACGGACGCTTCAACGCTAAAGTAAGTAAACATGGTTTAATTGCTGTTTAAGTGTCGTTTTGTAGGGGGATTAAAGGGGATTACGCCGAAAATGCGCATGTTGTGTTTTGTTTGTCCTAATAAATAGCGTTATTTTGAACCTTTTATGTGTTTGGATCGATCGAGTAAACATGGTGCTTAACGTCCACAGAAACCATAAGGCTTATTAGGGACGAGGAGAATGGTGGTGGGGGGGGGGGGGGGGGGGGGTTATGGAGGTAGGGGGAGAGCGCTATTTCTTCCACTGTTTTATTAGTACCCAAACTGTTTGGAGGGCGCTGACAGCGCCGGTGCACAGCTGCACGGAAATAAGGAGTGCCCTCTCAGTGGCGTAACCAGTTATGGCAGAATTTGAAGGAAAGGTGCCGGAAAGCAATGCTTGGTTGCGTCATTACGGTTTTCAAGTCGGTAAGGCCTATTTGCTCCGTGCCTGCAGAACACAAGAGAGGCAGAAATCTTTCTTTCCCCGGACCACTGCTGAGTGGAACGACCTCCCACCGGTGGCAATCCTATCAGCCACGGTAAAGGCCTTCAAAAACCTCATCTAAACCGCCTCCCCCCTACCCCCCACCCAGCTACCCCACCCCCTCCTCTTCTCTCATCCCCAGACCCACCTTCAGACTTCCATACTGTCCCCCTGCCCCCACCCCCAGGACACCAGAAGCCAGGAATTCCATGCAGAACCCCTAGACCTAGACTATCATCATAATCGTCAACAAGATGACGGTGGATAATCAACAGAAGAAGAAGAAGGTGTGGACAGTTTCTTCTTTGACTAATTACTGTACTACCCGACAGCAAGTGGTCCTACATGTGAGCCCATTCGTAATTGGGCGAACATTTGCTTCACGAACATAGTTCTGGTTATTCTTCGAATCTAGGCTAACATAGTTCGTTCTTAATTGGACGAACTTTTGCTTCGCGAACCTAGTTCAGGGTATTCGTCAAACTGCGACGAAGCCATATTCGGGGTCCAAAAACTTTGCTCAACATGTTCTTGGAATATTTGCAAAGTTCGGCGAACACTGCCTCTGATTGGTTGAGAGCAAAGAGAGCTCTCCTGTGGACGAGGAAGAAAGAAAAACAAATATGGATAACCGTGTCGATACTTCACTCGCTTCGGAGGGAATTTACCTATTTGTTGACTTGTGGGAGGCGCAGCCTTGTCTCTGGGACCCAAAATGATATAGTAGTTAGTTGAATTACCCTGTGTATATTGACTTGACTTTTGCCTACATTTTGGACCATGCTGTCTGCTGCGCTTCTGCCGCAAGTTCAGGCCCAAGCTTGCATCTCATTATAAGCCAGTTAAGAACGAAGCATAGTTCGTCGAGCTGTCCGAACCATGTTAGAATCAACTCTTAGTTTCTAGTGATTAGCCTTCTCGAAACATGTTTTGTTCAACAGATAGAGGAGAGTGTTAGAATCAGCTCCTAGTTCCTACTCCTAGTGACTATAGCCTTCTCGAAACATGTTTTGTTCAACAGGTAGAGGAGATTAAAGTATCATCTCCAAGTTAAAGATGTTTGCCTTCATAATAATTATGCGTCGTTGCTTTGATCTCCGTGAGCGACGATTGGAAGGACTGGATGTGCGAGGCAGCGTCGAGTGGGTGCCATTATTATAAAGCTCGCTTACCGCACACCGCGCCTTCTTTGGTGTTTAGCCTTGGGCAGTACGGGCACGCACTATATTCATGTCATATCGGTGGGTGCGCTGACAAAAGAACGTGTTTTGTATTTTTCATGTCAGTCAACTTTGAAACAGTATCCTAAATTTTAAGTTTTTATTACGATTTTATCTTTCTGTTACTATGTGTTTGGCCGTGTGAAGGATTAAACAGTCAGTTCGGCGTCTTTGCCAGACTGCAGGAGAATAAAGTACAACACAGCCAGCAAACTCTATTCTGGATCGAACCAAAGACCGTCAGCGCATTCTTTCCAGACGGTGTATTGCCTACTCAGCCACGCCACTGTGTCACTCCTTCCGGAATAAACCTTGCGACAGAGTGAAAGATCATTGTTTCAGCGCCTATGGCTCAGAGCCATGAAGGAAATTAGAGCATCCCTGGTACAACTAAACGATCATCATCAGTAATAATATTGCCGCCCCATGTGCTTCACAATGGCAACTATACAGCGCTATTCACTGCTTCAGCGCAGACCCAATGCGTTCTAATACTTGGAGCTTGGAGCTTGTACGTGCTATTGCGGTACCACGGGGGTGGAACGGCTACTGAAATAAGAGTCAGCACAGAATGTAACTGACCCTGGAGAAGAAAATTCTCCCACCGCTCCTGCCGGGAATCGAATCCGCGACCTTTCAATCACAAGTCCCGGCGCTCTACCACTGATCTTTTCCCATTTTCTTACGCCAAAATGCCACTGAACAGACAATTATTAGCCAAGCATCTGTAAAGAAAAAAGATGAGAAAAACAAAAACATCAGGGCATCTCGCCAATGACCGTGTAAGGCTCAAAATGGCGCGTTTATCGGAAAGGTTTTTGACTTCGTTCCTGTAGTCCTTTCAAATCAACATCTTCAATGCCACCAGCCGAACATGAGAAACTGATTTTGTCGTCCAAACGTTTCCTTGACGACAGCAGCCCACGTTATAGAGCAACAATGTCTCTAAGTGTACATCAACAAAGAATGAAAACAGCTTCATCACTCTAATTTAGAGCCTTGTTTGGTTCCAGAAGATAAAACCGTGCAAAATGGCTTCGTCTTGGATCGGATAAAAGTTAAGAACTCAGACATGTTCCAGCTTCGTGGGTTGAGACAAAATGATGACTTCACTCTCCAGCAATTATATCTGAAACAAAACTGCACTCCGAAGGGTTCTGTGTCAACGCTGCGTTGCACGCGTCTTCCCTTTTGGGGTAAAATCCAATATAAAAACAGCCTTCAAATTTCTTTACTAAATCAATTATTTGATACCGTTACAGACAAAAATTAACTCTTCCTGTAGGAACCAAAGGACATAATCTGACTTTGCTCCATGCGAGAATGAGAGGATATCGGCACTAGCCAGCATGAACTATTTTATTGTAACAAAAGGTCCATACAAAATAATTAGTATGATTAAAAACATGTATTGACATTTTTTACTTAAACCGTGTGTGCTCCCGGGGTCGAATTAATATTTCGTTTAATCTGTTTCGATCGCCTCTGTTGTGAAAAATAGGAACGCAAACTGCTCAAGGTTTATTCAAATGATGGTGTGCGGGCACAGGAAATGTATAACGATAATTCCACCTAGAAAGACGTCAGCGATGACTCTCGGACGAGTCTTATCCAGGGTCAGATTCTGTGCAGACTGCACAAAAGTCCTTCGGATGAGACTATAGACCGAGGTCCCCCAGTTGCAAACGCATGCAAAATATATCACATATGCACGTCAAAGATCCTGTAGTCCATGTCAGAGTTCCCTGAATTATGGGAGCACTATATGCACCCAGTATGCACTTATTATTGTGAATGTGTGTATAATTATGAATGATCTCAACGCCATCCCTCATTCCATGTGTATGTATATTTTACTTCACACGTGGCAATGAAGAGATTGATTGATTGATTGAGTGATTGATTGATTGATTGATTGATTGATTGATTATACTTGACACGTGGCAATGAAGAGATTGATTGATTGATTGATTGTACTTGACACGTGGCAATTAAGAGGTTGATTGATTGATTGATTGATTGATTGTACTTGACACGTGGCAATGAAGAGACTGATTGATTGATTTAGACCATATGAAGCGCAGGTCTACTCGAGAGTGAAGAATATAGCGCTATATGACGATCAATAATAATGGCATCTATTTCGCGGATACTTGTGTGGTCAGTACACTAACAGTGTACCGTGAACGTCTTTCGCTTCTCACCTCTTCA
This sequence comes from Alviniconcha marisindica, assembly GCA_018857735.1. Classification (NCBI taxonomy): domain Eukaryota; kingdom Metazoa; phylum Mollusca; class Gastropoda; family Provannidae; genus Alviniconcha; species Alviniconcha marisindica. Next base: position 779,127 of record JABMCL010001542.1, read on the forward strand.
AGCTACCCTATTGACTCTGTCTGCGTGTGTGTAGGAAGAGGGGTCTGCAATATACCGCTTTTTTGGAGGGTGGGAGGCTGGGGTGGGGGTGGGGTGGGGGGGGGCTTTCGTTTTGTTGTTGTTTGTTTTGTTATTTGTTGCTGTTAGTGTCTTGTTATTATTGTTGTTGTTGTTGTTGTTTGTTTGTTTGTAGTTTTTTGTTGTTGTTGTTGTTTTGGTGTGTGTGTGTGTGTGTGTGTGTGTGTGTGTGTGTGTGTGTGTGTGTGTGTGTGCGTGCGTGCGTGCGTGCGTGCGTGCGTGTGTGCGTGCGTGCGTGCGTGCGTGCGTGCGTGTGTGTGTGTGTGTGTGTGTGTGTGTGTGTAAAGAACAGTGCCTGCATTTTTGTCACTTATGGTCTTTTTTTCTGTCTTTTTTGTCTAGTAATAATATTGTGTACCGAAATGGCCAAATCTAAACGCCGTATCTTACTGCGTGCTCACGCGGCGGGCATGTTTGACGGAAGTTACGTCATCTTCATACCGGATCATCTTCCGCCGCCCAACGTCCAGACTCCTTGGGCAATTGGGGATGCTGACGACGACGTCATCAAAAATGCATACAAGCACGTGCTTCAAGTATGTACAGTTACAGACGTGTGCGATTCTGTATTTCTTCTTTTTTCACGGTGTTTACATGGTCAGGTGGTTGTTTTGCGGGGTTGGTTTGGCGTATTTGTTTTGCTCGGTTCGCGTACCAGCGCACGTGCTCAGGGGCGAATGTGTGGGTGAGTTTGTGTATGTGCAAGCGTGTCAGTTTGTGTATGTGTGTGCTTGCATGCGTTTTTGTGTATTGCGTGCGTGTGTACGTGCGTGTATGTGTGTGTGCGTGCATGCGTGCGTGTTTCACGTACGTCACTTCATCACTGTTGAAGATTGGATGGAAAATTAAGCGGAATAAAGCTAGCAGGCAGAATTCTTGGCGTAAGGCAAAGCATGTAAGGCTATATGATGTCCTACTTCAGAAAACTGACAGAAAGAACCTTTAAAAGCTGCAGACTACCAGCAGACGGGACCTTAGTAATAAACTCTGCATCCGCGGTACTCTACCCCTGGCTGTCTGGATAACAATAAGTCGCCGAAACTTCGGGTGCTGTGGTAAAAAGCGACTTTATTCACAGAATTGCAGAGTCTGCTTTTAAGATAGTATCTCAGTGTCTCAGGAAATTGATACTGTTTACATGGGTCTTATAAGAAGGGTAAACACTGGATGCACATCGTATCATCAGCATTCTTCTCTCTCTCTCTCTCTCTCTCTCTCTCTCTCTCTCTCTCTCTCTCTCTCTCTCTCTCTCTCTCTCTCTCTCTCTCTCTCTCTCTCTCTCTCTTCATTTCTTTTGAATGTCAGTGGAAAATATGTAGCTATATCCTGAATAAGCATCTGAATGTTAGTGGAAATTACGCAGCTATATTCTGAATAAACGTCTGACAGAATGGGTAGAAGAGCACGGACTGATTAACGAGGTTCAGGATGGATTTAAATGAAATTACAGTACTATCGACCATTTACTCTTCTAGCTCTAGTCCAGAGGCAGCTCCTTAATCATGGCAAATTATATGTTGTTTTTATCGACTTTTAAAAAGCATTTGATTTGGTCGATAGGAGCTTCCTTTTGGGCTGTCCTTAGGAAGAATGACGTAAGAGGAAAAATGTTCAGAGCTGTACAAAATATGTACGATTCGTCAAAGCAAGAGTTCGTGCAGGTGGCGACTTTACGCAGGCTTTCATGTGTCCGCGTGGTTTAAAGCAGGGCGAAATATGCAGCCCGATTGTTTTCTCTCCTCGTCAACGAACTTGCTATTAAAATTATACAAAATGGCAAACATGGGATTTCTTTGTCGCCTGAATTAATTCAAATATTAATCATGCTATCTGCTGATGATGTAGTTCTCTTGTCATAGGCTATTATTGGTCTACAACAGTAACTCAGCATTTTGAGGGGTACTGCGAAATAGTTGGGTCTAGTTGTAAACTTACAAAAGTCATGTGTGCTTGTGTTCAGGAATGGTGGACACACTGCAGCACGAGAGAAATGGATCTATGACGAAACAGAACAAGAAACTGTAGGCCAGTATAAACATTTAGGGGTGATTTTAATGAGCAGTATGATTCTATGATGAAGAAATGCGAAAAAGAGGGAGGGGATGGTTGGGGGGGTGGGGGGGGGAGCGTTTTCTGGGGGATAATATGTATCTCTGTGTATACGCACATAGTTATTAACCGCTTCACTACCCCAGCCTGTAAAACTTCCGGGCTGAAAGATGTACGGTGGCGTCTGCGAACAGTATATTTCCCGGTCCCCATCGACTTTCAATGCTACGTGTTTTGATGAAAAGCCTTTCACATGCCAATGCGAAAAAGAAGACAAAAATGCTCAGGGTTTTCAAATTTCGCAATTTTATTGGTCGTTTTCAAGTGTCATCATGTCAGTGAAGGGGTTTAAATATATAGGTCGCTATGCCACACAGACCGAAGGGGGAAAAAAGAAGAAAGAAAGATTGTGCACACCGAAGCGTTGCCAGTCCATCTGACCTTAGCTTGTCTTCTTAAACAAGACAGGTGCGCGTCTTGTGTCCACGATTCATATTTTCTTGTGACGAGAGAAAAGAATTCCTGTCATCGTTTCCATGGTTCCGTGCTGTTTTGCTGCTGTTGACACGAGTGATTAAAAAAAATAAAAAAATAAGTACAGAGTTCACTTCTTTGCTAAGGAGTGTCTAAAGACAGTTGAAAAGAAATTAAAGAAAAAGAGAAAGACTAGTGAAGTTTTTACTGTATTTCTCTCGTCAACAACTCAAGTACACGAAGGCTTCTGAAATAACCCGAAGTTAACTGTGTCCGTTTTGCTTTGGCTAAAGTGAATTAAGCTTCGAGTTTTCCCATCTACAGTAAATAAACTACTTTCGAATCAACTTCGAGGTCCTTTTTATTTTATCAGCCATTAACGGTCCGTAAGCTGGTTCAGCTCTTAAATAATCACACAAGGGAGTTAATTAGAGCTCGAAGGACGTCATACATATACAACAACAAAGACCTGAGTCGCCTACGGTAACTCTCACCTGGAATGCTAGTAAGGTACATAAACTCCACCAAAGGTACATCCTCCAGCTCTTAAACGTAGTCTAATCAGAATGCCCCTCGCCCCCTCCCCCCCCCCCCCCCCCATTCACACACCCTACCTCATCCTTCTTTTCTCAACGCTTTTTTTTTTTTTTTTTTTTTTTTTTTTTTTTTTTCCATTTTGTTTTTTTCATACATGCACATAAATCAGTGGAATCAGTTCCCCATTATAAGATTTCAACAAGCATCGTTAAACAAATGATGCAACGTGAACCAGTTGATCAATCAGCTATCAGAACACGAATGACAGCTTGCTTCGACAGAGCAGATTCTCGCCTGATTACAGTATCGATTAGAAGTCTGTACGGGCAAAAAATAATACTTGAAATAATAACTTCTTTAATCAGGTACACAAAGTGTTTTATGTGCGTGCGTGTGCGTGTGTGTGTGTGTGTGTGTGTGTGGGGTGTTGTGTGTTGTGTGTGTGTGTGTGTGTGTGTGTGTGTGTGTGTGTGTGTGGTGTGTGTGTGTGTGTGTGTGTGTGTGTGTGTGTGTGTGTGTGCGTGTGTGGTGGTGTGTTTGGTGTGTGTGTGTGTGTGTGGTGTGTGGTGTGTGTGTGTGTGTGTGTGTGTGTGTGTGTGTGTGTGTGTGTTGTGTGTGTGTGTGTGTGTGTGTGTGTGTGTGTGTGTGTGTGTGTGTGTGTGTGTGTTGTTGTGTGTGTGTGTGTGTTCGTTCTCTATATTTGTTTTCCTTTTTTATGTCTTTCTTAGATTTTTTCTTCTTCACAATAAAGCATTGCAAATTGTACCGTGTTGTGTTTTATTGTGTAGCATTTGTACATATTGTATTTCAGCGCATAGCTTTTCGTGGAGTTCATTATACTGTATGTGCTGAGTTGTAGTCTACTGTGCCGCACAGTAATAAAAAATACAGGACTGTTTTTACATTAATCACTAGTAAACTAGTACTAGTAACTGCGTTAATAGTTGGATTTCTTCAAAACAGAACTGTATACGTCATTATCAGTGCATATCGTGTGTATCTGTCTTTCTGTCTTGATGTATGTCCCTCTGTCTGTCTGTCTGTCTTGATGTATATCCCTCTGTCTGTCTGTCTGTCTGGCGGTGTAGGTTACAGTGGCAGCAATGGCGGGACCGGAAGTTGAACAGTTCAGGAACGAAATTCCGGTTAAAATGGCGGAGCCGCCCTGGAACTACAATGTCACTCTTCTGGCTGGAAAAAGAGTAAGGTTTCGTTTTCTCTTTGTTCCCCCCCCCCCCCCCACCACCCCCCACCCCCAACCCTCTCTACTCCCAACCCCACACCCATACTCCCTACCCCTTAACCCCTTCACTGCCCCAGCCTGTAACATTTCCGGGCTGAAATGTGCACACATACACGCCTGCAAACAATATGATAACAAATCTACTTTCAGTACTGTGCATTTGGTAGGAATCCTTAGGGGAGACCTTAATGGTTTCAAATTTGGCACAGTTACTGGTCTTTTTTCAGTGACGGCGCAGCAAGCATATATGGCAGTGAAAGGATTAACGTGAATTTTAGTTGAGCTTGTAAAGAAAATGGATTTGGACACGGATAACCCGCTGTTTTACTATCAAGTTTAGAGCCCGAGTTCTTGTTGTTGTCGTTGTTGTAGCGTTGCCCAGCTGCACACTGGTGGTCACGCGGTATCTGTATGCAAGTGTACATTTGACAAATGCATTACACAGGGTGAGGGGATTGCGTGTGTGACCGTTCTTTTTATTACCCAGCCACATGGGCAGCCACATGAGATCCGATGAGATCCGCTCTCTACATGTAGCTTGACAAAGGGGATTATCCCGAAAATGTGCAGACTGTGTGTAGCTTGACAAAGGCGATCACCCCGAAAATTTGCAGACTGATTGTAGCTTGACAAAGGGGATTACCCCGAAAATGTGCAGACTGTGTGTTTGTGTCCTAATAAATAAGCGTTCTTTTGAACCTTTTATGTGTTTGGATCTTGTTATAGAACGCTAGCAGTCATTCTTGTTTCACAATTAAGAAAAAATCGTCTTCGGATGATTTGTGTCCGTTCCTGGAGGGTCGCCCTGATACAACCGTCCTGGCTGACTTGGTGTTAAAAAGAATCCTTCCTTCTAGAGGGTATGCAAGGAGCTCGTCAGGTCCTGGCTGACTTGGCGTTGAAAAGAATCATTCCTTCTAGAGGGCATGCAAGGAGCTCATCAGGTCCTGGCTGACTTGGCGTTGAAAAGAATCCTTCTTCTAGGGGGCATGCAAGGAGCTCATGCCGACTTGACGTTGAAAAGAATCATTCCTTCTAGAGGGCATGCAAGGAGCTCATCAGGTCCTGGCTGACTTGGCGTTGAAAAGAATCCTTCTTCTAGGGGGCATGCAAGGAGCTCATGCCGACTTGACGTTGAAAAGAATACTTCCTTCTAGAGGGTATGCAAGGAGCTCCTCAGGTCCTGGCTGACTTGGTGTTGAAAAGAATCCTTCCTTCTAGAGGGTATGCAAGGAGCTCATCAGGTCCTGACTGACTTGGTGTTGAAAAGAATCCTTCCTTCTAGAGGGCATGCAAGGAGCTCATAATGTCCTGGCTGACTTGGTGTTGAAAAGAATCCTTCCTTCTAGAGGGTATGCAAGGAGCTCACCAGGGCTGACGACTGTACACCACAGAACTATGCGGCGCATAACAACATTTTAACGTAGCCTTGGTGTTGTGCAGGGCTCACAGTATTCTCCCTTTCTTCACGACGTTGTCTACCTCTACTTCCT
>JABMCL010001542.1:787500-802500 GCA_018857735.1 Alviniconcha marisindica
GAAGCTGGACGGCAATGGGGACAGGCTGCCCGACTACTGGGTGTGGAAGGTGCCGCGGGACCAGCACGCCTTCAACGTGACCATGGAAGCCCGGATGACCAGCGATGACCCACAGGTAAGCGAGGGCGTCACATTCCGAGCATCGCTTTCCGGCACCTTCCTCCAAACTCTGCCGGATTTGGTTACGCCACTGAAGGGGCACTCTTTATCTCCGCGCAGCTGTCCACCGACGCGGTCAGCGCTCTCCGAAAGGTTTGGGTACTGATCAAACTCCAAGCATTGGTTTACGACATCCTTCCTTCAACCGCTGCCGTATTTAGTTACGCCATAGGGTCCAGAAAACTGTCAGCCAACGAGCAGTTTTTTTGTTGGAGCTCAAACAGTAGAAACGTTTGTTAGAAGCTTTGTTACAACTTACTCGTAAAACCGCCTTACAATTTTTCCCCTGGCGTTAAAGGCCTGGAGAAGGTTCGAACAATGCTTGGAGTTTGACTCCGAGCATCGTTTTCCGCACCTTCCTCCAACCTCTACTCTGGTAGGGGTTACGCCACTGAAGGGGCACTCTTTATCTCCGCGCAGCTGTCCACCGACGCTGTCAGCGCCCTCTGAAAGGTTTGGGTATTAATCACTCTCCGAGCATCGCTTTCCGGCACCTTCCTCCAAACTCTACCAGAATTGGTTACGCCACTGAAGGGGCACTCTTTATCTCCGTGCAACTGTACACCGACGCTGTCAGCGCCCTCCGAAATGTTTGGGTTTAATAAGACTGTGGAAGCAACATTGCGTCCAAGCACGCAAGTAAGGAACCCCATAATTGGCTATGACGTAACCAACAGCGGCAGTGACGAAATGAGCGCCGGCCAATGGGATAGTCTCTGCTTCACGTTTTGCTTATACTTAATGAAGTGTTCTCGTGTCCTTTGTGTAGTTTGGTAGTCCATCTCTTTGTACAGCGCATTATGCCGCGAACCTTGGCTTCAGATAATGCACCATAAAACAGTAGTACGTACGTGTAATTGCTAATGAGTTCGTGCGCAACTGAATGGAGCAGGTGGGTGAGTTTGTTTTGATTGTTTTACTCCTGTCTGGGCCGTGTCACACCACACACACACAAAAACAAAAACAACACACACACACACACACACACACACACACACACACACACACACACACACACACACACACACCAGGTCCGGATGTCACTGTCTGAATGATTGCAAGATGCACTGGTGCATGGGTGGGCTCCTTGGCCAGTGAAGTTTTGACTGCATTTTGCCAGCTCTTCTCAGGTTAAGATCTGCAGATTGGCTTCTTCTTGTTTTCCCTGTTTTCTGTTTTTCTAATAAATATTTTTACTGTCTTTCTTAGGACTACATACTGAGTAGTAACAAACCAGAGAAGAACAGCAAAAAAACTGATCAAAATCACTTGATCATCATTATATGCAAGAGTAAAAAAGACTAGATTGTAGAAGTAATAATTCCTTGTGTGTGTGTGTGTGTGTGTGTGTGTGTGTGTGTGTGTGTGTGTGTGTGTGTGTGTGTGTGTGTGTGTGTGTGTGTGTGTGTGTGTGTGTGTGTGTGTGTGTGTGTGTGTGTGTGTGTGTGTGTGTGTGTGTGTGTGTGTGTGCTACATGTTTGGGTTCTTGGCGTTACAGAAAGTGTTTGTTCTTCTCCCGCTTACCTGGGCAACCGAGGATGGGGAGCCTCCTCCTGACACCCCCATCTGTGGCTTCTTTAACGAGGCGTGTCCTCCGGATTCTACCGGTAAGGAATCCTGGATCACGTCTTCCGCCATTTTGCCTCTATTGGGGTGTCTGCCCTGCACATACGCAGACACACATGTACCTATACACACATACACATATACACACATACATGCACACGTACACGTACACGTGCACACACGCACGCACGCACGTACAAACGCACACATACACATACACGCACATACATACGTAGGTGTGTTTATGTGTATATATAGCAGATTATCTTTCTCTCTGTCTCTGTCTCTGTCTGTCTCTGTCTGTCTGTCTGTCTGTCTGTCTTTTTCTCTCTCTCTCTCTCTCTCTCTCTCTCTCTCTCTCTCTCTCTCTCTCTCTCTCTCTCTCTCTCTCTCTCTCTCTCTCTCTCTCTCTCTCTCTCTCTCTCTCTCTCTCTCTCTCTATATATATATATATATGAGTCTGATCGAGAGCAGCGATGAACAACAACAAAGGCACGCACGCGCGCGCGCGCGCGAACACACACACACACACACACACACACACACACAGACACACACACACAGACACACACACACACACACACACACACACACACACACACACACACACACACACACACACACACACACACACACACACACACACATATTGGTGTCTGACGTCATAGTACATCCCAAGTACGGATTTAGGAAATTTCTTTAGTTTGATATTTAACTGTGTTTTTAAGTCCTTCAAAGCCGAACAAGGTGTGAGTGGATTAAACACCGTTGAATCCTTTGTAGTTATAACTGACGTAATTCGACGTGACGGTCGCAAGTCGTGTCGCGTGGAAAGATCGAGTGGTCTGTCTTAAATCACGACGCTACAAAAATGTGAAACAGAATGACTGCTAGCGTTCTAAAACAAGATCCAAACACAAACAGGTTCAGAAGAACGCTTATTTATTTTGACACAGACACACAATATGTAAATTGTCAGGGAAAACCCCTTTGTCAAGCCACAAAACGACACTTAAACAACAGATAAACGGTGAAAAACGATGAAAAATGAGAGAGAGAGAGAGAGAGAGAGAGAGAGAGAGAGAGAGAGAGAGAGAGAGAGAGAGAGAGAGAACTGATGAACTGAAAACTTTATTTTACAAGGATTAAAGAGAGGAGAGAGAGAGAGAGAGAGAGAGAGAGAGAGAGAGAGAGAGAAGACAGACAGACAGACGAGAGAGAGAGAGAGAGAGAGAGAGAGAGAGAGAGAGAGAGAGAGATTTTGTTTTGGTTCAGTTGTCAAATAAATAAGCGTTCGTGTGAAAACCTTTTCGTGTTTGGATCACGACGCTACAGCTACGTTGCTGTCAACAGTCCTCTTGTCTGTTGCAGTGTTGACACTTGTCATCGCAATCGCAGCAGCTTTCGTCGTCACCATCGTCATTCTCTCTGTCGGCTGCTTCTTCTACAGAAGGTAATTAACGTGGAACGGTGTTCGCCCAGTCGGCTGGTGTGCATGTCGAAGAGTCTGCCACCGTCGTCAAGAGCTCTTGCTCGACCAATTCTCTCCTCCTCCTCCTCCTCCTCCTCCTCCTCTTCCTTCTTTCCTTCTACTCCTCTTCCGCTTCTTCGTCTTCGTCTTCGTCCTACCTCCCTCCTACCTCCCCTCACCCCTCTCTCTCTTCTTTCTCCGTCCCTCTGTCCCTTCGTCCCTCCCTCTGTCTCTGTCTCTGTGTCTCTGTCTGTCTGTCTGTCTGTCTGTCTGTCTGTCTGTCTGTCTGTCTGTCTGTCTGTCTCTCTCTCTCTCTCTCTCTCTCTCTCTCTCCTCTCTCTCTCTCTCTCTCTCTCTCTCTCTCTCTCTCTCTCTCTCTCTGTCTCGTCCTCCTCTCTCTCTCTGTGTCTCTGTCTTCTGTCGTCCTTCTTGTGTGCGTGCCTTGTTTTTGTTATTAATGTTGTTGTCCCTGGTGTTGTCGATTGTGTGGTTTGCTGTGGTGTGTGTGGTGTGTGTGTGTGTGTGTGTGTGTGGTGTGCTGTGGTGGTGGTGGTGTGTGTGTGTGTGTGTGTGTGTGTGTGTGTGTGTGTGTGTGTGTGTGTGTGTGTGTGTGTGTGTGTGTGTGTGTGTGTGTGTGTTGTGTGTGTGTGTGTGTGTGTTATGCCTGTTGTGTGTGTGTGTTGTGTGTGTGTGTGTGTGTGTGTGTGTGTGTGTGTGTGTGTGTGTGTGTGTGTGTGTGTGTGTGTGTGTGTGTGTGTGTGTGTGTGTGTGATGTGTATGTGTGTGTGGTGTTGGTGTATGTGTATGGTGTGTGGTGTGTGTGTGTGTGTGTGTGTGTGTGTGTGTGTGTGTGTGTGTGTGTGTGTGTGTGTGTTGTGTGTGTGTGTGTGTGTGTGTGTTGTGTGTTGTGTGTGTCTGTGTCTGTGTCTGTCTGTCTGTCTGTCTGTACAGACGACTCCTGCTGGAGAAGGAGCTAGAGCAGATGCTGTGGAAGGTGGACTACAAGGACATCCAGTTCACCAAACGGAGCGGAATCGGCAGCATCTCACAGGTCCTGTCAGCGCTGAATCATTGTTGTCGGCTCTCTCTCTCTCTCAGACCTATTACAATTCTCTCTCTCTCTCTCTCTCTCTCTCTCTCTCTCTCTCTCTCTCTCTCTCTCCTCTCTCTCTCTCTCTCTCTCTCTCTCTCTCTCTCTCTCTCTCTCTCTCTCTCTCTGTGTTGGGTTTGGGGAGGGGTGTGTGTGGGGGGGGGGGGGAGGTGTGTGTATATGTGTGTGTTGGGCTGGGAGTGTATGCGTGTGGACGCGCGCGCGCGTGTGTATGTGTGTGTGTGTGTGTGTGTGTGTGTGTGTGTGTGTGTGTGTGTGTGTGTGTGTGTGTGTGTGTGTGTGTGTGTGTGTGTGTGTGTGTGTGTGTGTGTGTGTGTGTGTGTGTGTGTGTGTGTGTGTAGGAGCGCGTGTGTGTGTGGGGGGCTATGTATGTGTGTGTGTGTGTGTGTGTGTGTGTGTGTGTGTGTGTGCGCGTGTGTGTGTGTGTGTGTGTGAGTGCGCGCGCATGCCTGTGTGTGCGTCCGTGCGTTTCAGCTGAACATCACATAATTATTCACAAATACTCATGCTCTAGAAAACATTCTGACTTAGTCTACTGGTCCATTCAAAGTCTGAGCTCCTTTAAACAGTAAATGCCAAACAGTCATCAAGGACAGAGCATGATCTTTAACAAAGAATGAGTGACACCGGTGTTTCCTTTTCCTTTCCCACGTTTTCCTCTGAATGGAATAAAGCAGTACTTGTTTCAGTCCGCTAGAGTCTGCTCAGAGTACAGGAGAAGATCCGGAATCAGGTGATATTAACAGAAGGAAATGCCAGCACAAAAAGATCTTGTGGTATTAACTGAAGGAAATGTCAGTGCGAAAAGAGCTTATATGTCTCAGCGACTAGTGCGTCGGGTTTGCACGTACAAAGCATGCAAGTCCAGTTCACGCTCTACCATCGATGAATCAACATTCAAGGGAGTTAATTAGCGCTCGAAAGACGTCACACAAGTACAGCAAAGACCTGAGTCTCCTACGGTAACTACGTGTAAATACAAGAGGCATAGACTCCACCAGAGGTACATCCTCAAATTTCTGCATTGATGGTCATTGCTTTGTGTGGGAGAGGCTCATATTAACATACTAACACACGCAGCTTTGACATTTTAAAGACCAAGCTAAACAACACACACCCCACCTTTCAACAATAGCTGAAGTCCAACCAGTTCAGTCTAATCAGTACCTATGTATTGTGCTGATTTCTTCCAATCTCGGTACCGTTCTCGTCTTTCCTGGCTGGAAAGGCTTTCCTGAAGGCTCTGAACTGGTCTGTTCATCGGGATTGCTTTACAAGTACCGTCGCTATTGTGTGACGCTGATAAAAAAAATCTGGCTGTTATTTCTCGTTCGCGTCCGCAACATTGGGTAGCTTATTGTTTTCGGCAAAGCGATGAAATCTGGCTTTTGCGTACTCGGACTCGGACTTGATTCTCATTATGCTTCGGCTCACCTTTCTCTTCAAAACTGCTAGCGGTTTATGGGCATTCTTTTCGTGGCTCACTTGCTGTGCCTGATACAAGTAACGAAACATTAAAATGGCTCGATCGGATCACTCCCCATCTTGATACAGAACTCGCTCCGGTGGTGACAGTGCAGCATTATGTGTAGTTCCACCTCTCTCTCTCTCTCTCTCTCTCTCTCTCTCTCTCTCTCTCTCTCTCTCTCTCTCTCTCTCTCTCTCTCTCTCTCCTCTGCGACCCCCCACCCAGTTGGTGACAGTGTAGCGCTAAGCGTAGTACGGTTCCACCCCTCCCCTTTCTCTCCGCCCCACCCTCACCCCCTACCATTGCCCCGATGGTGACATTGTAGCGTTAAGCCCGTTCTTAACTGGGCGAAGTGTTTGTTCGACGAACATACTTCAGACAGTTCGACGAACTATGATTCGTTTCTTAATTGAACTTTTTGTTCGCTGAACTTGGTTCGGACAGTTCGACGAACTATACTTCGTTCTTAATTGGCTTATAATGAGATGCAAGCTTCGGCCCGAACTTGCGGCAGAAGCGCAGCAGACATCATGATCCAAAATGTAGACTAAAGTCAATTCAGGTCAAGTCAATATTTTTATTATCCCTGAAAGGATAATTCAACTAATTACTATGTCATTCTGGATCCCAAAGACAAGGTTGCGCCTCCCACAAGTCAACAAATAAATAAAATCCCTCCGAAGGGAGTGAAGTATCTAGCGACACCGTCATCCGTTTTTTTTGTTTTTTTCTTCCTCATCCACAGGAGAGCTCTCTGCTCTCAGCCAGTCAGAGACAATGTTCGTCGATCTGGGTGAATATTCCCAGAACATGTTGAGCGAAGCTCTCTGGACCCCGAATATAGCTTCGTCGCAGTTCGACGAATACTCCGAACTATATTCGCGAAGCAAAGGTTCGCCCAATTAAGAACCAACTATATTCGCCGAATACTCCCAACTATGTTCGCGAACAAATGTTCACCCAATTAAGAACGGGCTTTAGGAGTAGTTTCCCGGCTCACCCCTCCTTTCCCCACCATACCTCCCTCCCAGTCATGGGAGTCATGTCTCTACCTCTGGCTCTACCTCGGCCTCTCCGGAAACAACTCGACACGTTCACCAAGTCCGCTCTTAGCCTATAGCAGCAATCTCTTCTTGGCCGCCTCTCCTACAACTTCCACTATTCCTCTCTCCCTCCCCAATCATGGGACTCTTGTCCTCAGCTTTAGGCTCTACCTCTGTCTCTCCGGAAACAAAAATCTGAAACAAGAAGGAATGCTGGCGTTCTAAAAGCAAGATCCAAGCACACAAAATGTTGAAAATAAAGCTATTTATTAGGCAAAAACACAACTTGCGAATTTCCAGGGTAATCCCCTTTATCAAGCTACAAAACGACACTTAAGCAACAATTAAACGGTGAAAAACGATGAAAAATGAGATCCACTTATCTTTTTGGGGGGTGGGGGTGAGCCATGTCCGGTGCTTGGAAGAATGTTGGCATGACAGTTGTCCGGAAACAGCTCACACGTTTATCAAGTCCACTTGTATCCTATAGCTACAACCCTCTCTCTGCAGCCTCTCCTACTACCTCCACTCTCCCACCCTGCCTCCCTCCCTCCTTCCCCAGTCGTGGGATTTTTGTCCCCAGCTGTAGGCTGTATCTCTGCCTCTCTGGAAACAGCTCGACACGTTCATCAAGCCCGCTCGTAGCTTATTGCTACAAACTTCTCTCGGCCGCCTCTCCTACAACCTCCACCGTTCCTCCCCTCCCGCCCAGATGAGCATGGGGTCGGCCATTTCCGGGCCGGCGAACCTGTCCTCCTGCTCGCAGCCGGGCGCTTTGGGCGAGAGCCAGCTGTTCTCCGCTGTGGGCATCTACAAGGGCACGCTGGTGGCCCTCAAAAGGATCGCCAGCACCAAGGTCCACATCGACCGAGCACAGCAGCTTCACCTCAAAAGGGTCAGTTGATAATAATAATAATAATAATAATAATGTACATCTATCATGCGCTCATCAACGCCCTGAGCGCTCACATGATACATATTAACCTACATATGATATTCTATACACATGTAGAGCATAGTCCTACCGAAACAATTTACATAAAGTAACGCACTACAAACACACACACACACCACACACACACACACACACACACACACACACACACACACACACACACACACACACACACACACACACACACACACACACACACACACACACACACTGACTGTAGCAGAAACTGGGTACTGATATTAGTTAGGATTGATATTGATGATGATGATAATGATGATTGCTTTCATGTAGTCTGTGCTCTCGAGCAGACTCACTGTGCTCGCATGTGATTCTACATGAGTGACTGGCTTTTTATAGCGCGTTTTTGAATATCCACCGAAGTGGTGTACTTACAGGCGCTGGCATGGCTGAGAGAAAGAGTCGGTGATGATGGTGATGATGATGGTGATGATGATGATGATGATGATGATGATGATGATGATGATGATGACGGCGACGACGACGACGATGATGGTGATGATGACGACGGCGGCGACGATGTTGATAATGATGATGCGGTTAATCATGATAATGATGATGATGATAGTGGTGGTGGTAGTGATGGTGATGATTATGAGCAGGATGGTACTCGTGGTGGTGGTGGTGGTGATGATGGTTGTCGATGGTGAGAAAGCGATGGATGGAGGAGGAAGACTGTGGAGGTCCACCCATAAGGTTCTATTGGTGTCCCTCAGACGGATCCATCGCCAAGGTCCTCTAGGGCAAGGCTGAGCAGGCTCCTCTCAAAACCGCGTAGTTGGGGAATGGGTCGCTGATCATGTTCACAGCGATGTGTGACGATGAAGGATGTCATGGAAAGTGGTGGTTGGAGTGGTAGTTCACGACGATGGTAATGATTAAGGATGTCGTGGTTAGTGGTAGTTTTGGTGATGGTGATGACGGCCGTGGTGGTGTTGGTGGTGATTGCCGTGGTGGTGGTGGTAGAGATGATTAGATTGTCGTCGTGGTGGAACGGTGTTGTCTGAGATGAGAAAACGATGGGAGGAGGAAGAAAATTGTGGAGGTTCCTCTCAAAAAAGGATTAGCTGCGGAAAAAAGGATCGTTTATGATGTTCACAACGATGGTGACGATGAAGGATGCCGTGGTTAGCACTAGTTTTGGTGGTGGCGAGAACAGCGCGGAAAGAGCAGAAGGAAGTCGACTGGCACCCACAAGGGTCCGGTACGTAATGGTCTTCCAGCAGGTCGCCAGCAAGAACAACAACAACAGCAGTAATAATACATACATTTCGTATAGTGTTATACTTCGCTGTGCGAGGGCGACGCGCGTGTTCAGATACATGTACATACATCAATGCAGCAACGTCCACATCGGAACGGCTCAGCAGCTTCAGATACAACGGACTAGTTGGGGAAAGGGCAGACGAGGAAGAGAAGGTGGTGATGATGATGGTGAAGGTGACGAAGAATAACGGAGGGAAGAGAAGGACTATAGGTCTTTACAGGAATCATATTGTGGTCCTCGATAGCACCGCTGTCAGCAGCGTCCACATAATGAGAAATTAATAGTAATCATAATGGATTATTCGTTGCGCGTCATCTTGTAAGAGCCCGGGGCGCTCACAAAGGCGTACAGATACGCACGCACGCACGCACGCACGCACGCACGCACCACCACACACACACACACACACACACACACACACACACACACACACACACACACACACACACACAAACAAACAAATACGCACACACGCACGCACGCACACACACAGACAGATACACGCAAGCACACGTGCGCGCACGCGCCTGTCTGATAGCCATGAACTACTAAGAATAACAAACAATAATTTTGACATTGACTGTCTTGCTTACGGTGCAGTCAGAGTCTGAGCTACAACAGAAGAAGAAGAAGAAGAAGAAAGAAGAAGAAGAAGAAGAAGAAGAAGAAGAAAGAAAGAGTGAAAAGAAGGTAGAAAAAGAGAAGACACTTTTCGGGTTCTACAGCACAAAGCCTCAATACATATTTAATTTTGGGCTTTAACTTGCAAGAGACAGGTTGGGGAAAAAACAACAACAACAACAACAACAACAACAACAAATAGTTTTCAGGACAGTTGCTTGATAGGCGAAGTGAGATTAGGATCCAGACAGTACGTCATTTATCAGCGGCAAGTAATAAAAAACGGTCTGGAAGTTGAAATCTCTGGGTGTGGCCGGTCTTCAAAGAAAGAATAGGCAAACAGCTTTCTTTGCCAAAGGATAAACTGGAAGATCGAAAGGCCATTCGAAATCTCACATTTAGTTTGATGCTATTTTTGAGCTTATCTTGAAATGCACTCGCTTCCTTAACATTTTCCTTCCACTTGAAATGAAATCGTAGAAGTAACCGGACCCATTTCGACATTTTATCTCATTCGATTCTGTGATATGTTTTTCGTTGGAGCCACCATTTTGGTTGCTGTTGACGTCATTAAAATTAGCGTGCCCATACAACTTTCATCCAAAAGGCGGCCACACCAAGAAGGATGTGTTGGAACTGCGTGGTTTGAAAATGAACGAAGTTACAGGATTTTCTTAAGATTCAAACGAAATAAAAATGTTTCTCATAGGTAAGTGGACAAAAACAATTTGGCGAGAAATGGGAACAAGACACAAAATGAATAAAATTCGATGTTGTCTTTAACAGAGAGAATCACATTTTATTCATTTTTTGTGTTTTGTTCCCATTTCTCGCCAAATAGTTTTTTTACTCTTACTGGACAGACGGAACAGACTAATGTACATAGTGGTCAATTCTGGCTATGTTTTTTCTCATAAATAACCAAAGTGAATCTCAGTCTCTGGACGCGGATTTTCAGTTGTACTTTATGCGCTGTTCTGTCATTGTTTTATGTTTGACAGCTGAAGGAGCTCAGTCACGAAAACATCGTCTCTTTTGTCGGACTGTGCTTGGACGAGCGGTTCCCGTGCATACTCATGGCCTATTGCGCTAAAGGCAGTCTCCAGGTTGGTTTCTTTCACAACAGCTTATGCATTCAGTTTTGTTTCCCTCTGAAAGGGGACTGGCCGTATCCAACAGTAGTTTGTCCGACGAGCAGAAAAGACCAAATTAAACTTGGAACTTAAAATACGAACTGAATTCGAAATTCTCTCTCTCTCTCTCTCTCTCTCTCTCTCTCTCTCTCTCTCTCTCTCTCTCTCTCTCTCTCTCTCTCTCTCTCTCTCTCTCTCTGTTAATGTAGTATAGTCCCTAGAAGAACAGAGAGGAAGGGGACGGTGGGGCAATGGAGGGAAAGGGTGAGTGAGAGAGAGAGAGAGAGAGAGAGAGAGAGAGAGAGAGAGAGAGAGAGAGAGAGAGAGAGAGAGAGAGAGAGTTGAGTTGAGTTTTATTTCATTGCAATGGTGGTGATTCAAGCTACTTCAGATGTTATCAATACAACAGTTTTGTGAAAGGAGAGAGAAGGAGGGAGGGAGGGCAGACAAGCATACAGACAGAAGGGAGAGTAAAAATCTGAACTGATTTTCGTCTGTTTGATTAGGCTGTAACTGGTAACCTGTGTACCATCCATGTGTGTATAGCGCAGTTCAAAAGAGGCACAATGGCTTAAGCTTTTAAGAACCCATTAGTATACGCAAATGGCCTTGCGTTTACTGTTCTGTCGGTCGTTACTGCGTTAAATTGCTCTCTCGATCGTTACTTTGTCAATTCCGCAGGACATCATCGAGAATGAGGAAATCAAGCTGGACTGGACGTTCAAAGTGAGCCTGATAACGGACCTGGTCAATGTGAGTAACCATCTGTGTCCATTCCATCTTTCCACTATGCTGCGGTATAACGTTCAAAGTGGGCCTGGTAACGGACCTGGTCAATGTGAGTAACCATCTGTGTCCATTCCATCCTTCCACTATGCTGCAGTGTAACGGACCTGGTCAATGTGAGTAACCATCTGTGTCTACTCCATCCTTCCACCATGCTGCGGTGTAACGTTCAAAGTGGGCCTGGTAACGGACCTGGTCAATGTGAGTAACCATCTGTGTCCATTCTATCCTTCGACTATGCTGCGATATAAAGTTCAAAGTGGGCCTGGTAACGGACCTGGTCAATGTGAGTAACCATCTGTGTTCATTCTATCCTTCGACTATGCTGCGGTGTAAAGTTCAGAGTGGGCCTGGTAACGGACCTGGTCAATGTGAGTAACCATCTGTGTTCATTCTATCCTTCCACTATGCTGCAGTGTAACGTTCAAAGTGGGCCTGGTAACGGACCTGGTCAATGTGAGTAACCATCTGTGTTCATTCTATCCTTCGACTATGCTGCAGTGTAACGTTCAAAGTGGGCCTGGTAACGGACATGGTCAATGTGAGTAACCATCTGTGTCCATTCCATCCTTCCACTATGCTGCAGTGTAACGGACCTGGTCAATGTGAGTAACCATCTGTGTCTACTCCATTCTTCCACTATGCTGCGGCGTAACGTTCAAAGTGGGCCTGGTAACGGACCTGGTCAATGTGAGTATCCATCTGTGTCTACTCCATCCTTCCACTATGCTGCAGTGTAACGTTCAGAGTGAACCTGGTAACGGACCTGGTCAATGTGAGTAACCGTCAGTGTCCATTCCATCCTTCCACTATGCTGCAGTGTAACGTACCTGGTCAGTGTGAGTAACCGTCAGTGTCCATTCCACCCTTCCACTATGCTGCAATGTAACGTTCAAAGTGAGCCTGGTAACGGACCTGGTCAGTGTGAGTAACTGTCACACACTCCGAGCATCGCAATCCGGCACCTTCCTCCAAACTCTGCCAGATTTGGTTACGCCACTGAAGGGGCACTCTTTATCTCCACGCAGCTGTCCACCGACGCGGTCAGCGCCCTCCCAAAGGTTTGGGTACTGATAAGACTGTGGAAGCAACCTAGCGCCCAAGCACTCACGTAAACATGAGGCGCATCCACCCCGGGTAAAAAAAGAGTTCTGTCCCGTGCTGGCGTAAACTTTGTTGGTGGCTATAAATGCCACGCCTTGTTTTATTTGAGTTGTTTGTAACAAACTTACTACTGTCTGAGCACCAACAAAAAACTACTCGTTAGCTGACAGTTTTCTGGACCCTATGGCGTAACTAAATACGGCAGTGGTTGAAGGAAGGATGTCGTAAACCAGTGCTTGGAGCTTGTAACTGTCAGTGTCCATTCCATCCTTGCACTATGCTGCAGTGTATGGAGCGGGGTGGAGGAATTAGGGTGGAAGCTATATAGCTTCTTCACCTACGAGTTTTAAAAGCGTTTACTCGAGTATTTCGTCTTCTTATGCCGCACTGTGTGGAATAGTCTCCCTTGCCAAGTTAGATCATCAAACACACTCACAGCTTTCAAATCTTCTTTGAAATCTCACCTCTTCAAGCTATTTTACTGATTGTGTGTGTGTGTGTGTGTGTGTGTGTGTGTGTGTGTGTGTGTGTGTGTGTGTGTGTGTGTGTGTGTGTGTGTGTGTGTGTGTGTGTGTGTGTGTGTGTGTGTGAGAGAGAGAGAGAGAGAGAGAGAGAGAGAGAGAGAGAGAGAGAGAGAGAGTTCTCGGGGACTAGATCGTGTTTTAATCGCCTTCGTGCTTAGTGCACACGTGATCATGCTGGGAACTTGGGCAATACGGTCCTCGATTTTTGAAAGGTCAAGTTTCTGATCCTCTCACTTAATTACTGGGCATTGTCTGCAACACCGGCCATTCACCGCGTAAGCGATCGAGCCACCGTACACTCACTGCATCCACGACTTCGACTGGCTGAAAGTTGCTCTGCTTGACCGATGTGTAACTGAACTAAGGAACCAGAGGCACGTGTATCACATACCTAGACTCCTAACAGGCAGATTGTTTCTGCAATGGGTGAACAGGCATTGCCATCGTCCTGCACACTGAGTTTATTTTAATTTATTCTTTGAACAGTCAAGTTTCCAATAACCACGGTTAAAAATAAATAATTCAAAAACAGGTTATTTCTATATCCTCATTAAAGCATTACACATTGTTGATCTTCCTCCCCCCCCCCCCCCCCCCCCCCCCCCCCTCCACTCCCCCGTGACCTTTAAAGGTGAGTTCTATGTGATATGGGTGAACGTACACTTCCACTGTTCGGCCCATAGAGTTTACTTCAAATTATTCTCGGAATATTGAACGCGATAGTTTCCAATAATGTTATTTCTATATCTTCACTGAAGCGATACACGCTGTTGATTGTTGGCGATTTTTGTTACCCGGCCAACCGCAATTGTGATATTAAACATATATATCAAAGAACATATTATAGTTTTGAGTGATATCTAGGCGAAATACATTTTTCAAATCATAAGTAAAAGTCGGACTCACAATTCTCTGCATATGCCATATTCTATCGGAAGAGGACAGGGACTAAATGAAGATGAATGAACTGGGAAGGCAGATATTGGAAAGATATCTAGGCGAAAGACAATTCTTAAATCATAAGTAAAAGTCGGAATCACAAGTCACTACATATGCCACATTCTATCGGCAGAGCACATAGACTAAATGAAGATGAATGAACTGGGAAGACGGATATTGGAAAGAAACAATCCTGGCAGCAGGCCAAGGATGTTAAGCTATATTCTGACCTACCCCGGAGTTTAAAATAGGGTACTCTGGATAGCCTAGCGTTTTCGGCAGAGAGAACCTTAATTTCTGCGCCCTCGGTATCCCACTGCTGAATTATGCGTTAAGCGGGAGACGGCAAGCAAACATTAAATCCGTGCCGATGAGTGATAAGAGAAATTAGGTAGATGGTTTCAGGTCGATTTGATGTCAACGTGGTATTGATTCTGTGAGCCTTATGCGGCAAACACGGGATTCAGGAAGATGCGAACATTGTCGGTCTTAATGCTCGCCATTAAAGGGGCAGCCGGCGACCGCTCTGGCTTTATGCCTGGTTTATTTTGAACAGAACAATCCTTTGCACAGTGAAGCGTTGAAGAAACTCAATCGGTGGTGAAAATTTGTGGCATTGTTGTTGGGAGTAGACGAAAGTTTTCTTCGCTTGTGCAGCCATGCTGTTGTTTGCTTGTATCAGAAGTTAAGTAAAAGGTTTCACACAGGCAGCACGCACGCACACACACACACACACACACACACACACACACACACACACACACACACACACACACACACACACACACACACACACACACACACACACACACACACACACACACGTATAGCAGAC